>OW618038.2:1668982-2146619 GCA_939531255.2 Thera britannica
GAAAATTGATGAGACAACAACTCTAACGACGTAACGTAATTTTGCTGTCTCATCTTTTCTCCATACAAAAGACACGTAGGCGAAACGAAAACAATATTTGGTAACAAAATGTGGTGGCAATACTCAGACTTCGGGTACAGATCTCCAAAAAAAATATTGAACTTTTGAAAATACCATCTGACTCTGACATCTGATACTGACTACAATACAAAACTCATCGCCTGAGCATCTCCAGGAAGAACGAATCTGAGACTTCTTCCACCCCCTTCCCGCGATTTTTGCAATGTCATTAATTCATCATACAAAACTAGTAGTTATCAATGATTAAAAAGTTTGTTGTTTTAGTAGTAATAGAGGTCCTTGTGTGTGTCTCGTGGGGGTGCGTACTACCACCATGCCTATTCCTGCCGTGAAGCAGCATCGCTGTGTTTGTTTGAAGGGTGTGGGTGCCGGTGTTATTACTGGCACGTGAGGCTGAGTATCTGTATGCCTCCAGTTGATGGACGCAGGGCAGTGCATCGTAGGGCACGTACCTGACGTGCGTGGCCTACGAGGCAATGCTTTGTTATAGGCGATGGTTACCGCTTAACATTAGGCCCCTGTTTAATAAAGCTGACAATTCGACATATATGTCAAAAAGCGACAAAATTGTGGTATTGTCGCGCTTTTGTGACATATTTAAATAGAAATAAAAATAATTTATTTTGCGTCAACTTAAAAATAAAAGGTACAGGTATTTAACTTAGATTACATGACGGCAAAAAAGGTAGACCACTCAGCATTTGCTACAAGGGCACGGTAACCCTTGTAGCGCAGGTCACTTGTCACTTGTCTCTTTTATTAATAGCCTAAGCGTAACAATTCCACAATTTTGTCGCCTTGTGACATATATGTCGAATTGTCAGCTTTATTAAACAGGGCCCAGGTGGGCCATAATGCTTGTTCCATCAGCTAGAAGTATAAAAATAATAAAGATTGGTCATAGAAACGCGCCGCAGAAGTGATGAAATGGCGCAACAACCTCCGTATGAAAGAGAAGCAAGCCGCAGACTCTGACGTCATCGCCGCCAAGGAAGCGGAACACAAGCACGAGTACAAAGCTATGCTCGCTAAGAAACGCGCCATGGGACGATTTAAGGTAACCTCTTACCTTAGGAGTAGGTAAAATTAATTATGTAAGCATGCGTTTTATTTATATTTTCTACTGTTCAAAAATATTTTTTTGGTGTGATATTGATGTTGTGTTTGTTATACCTACTGTATAGGTAGCGGCACATAACTTTAGCGCTGATCGTTATTGCGCAGAATTCAAAAATAAGGTACCCGAGGGGGGCTAGCGGAATGAAGGGCGGGCTTGCGTAGCGCTGATTGGCTCTCCAGTCGCACTCCGCTCTCTGTACCAATAGGACACTCTGCACACATCCACACATCCAGTGTGCGCGACATGCGCACACTACGACGCATGCGCAGCTATCCCCTCCGCGTATCGCTCAGCGCTAGAGTTATGTGCCCCTAGTTATACCTAAAAGTATGTAAATATTAAATAAAATAAATACATACATAGAATACAATATAACACCCAGACAGAGAACAAACATCTATACTTGTTAAAAATGATTATGTAAAATTAGTATTTTAAAAAAATGTTGTGTGTGTGTTTTACCTACTGTATGTACCTGCATTAAACGGTTTTCTTTTTATTAAGGCGAAGCCAACCGGGCCTCGGGAGAAGATGATACAGGAAGATACGCATCCCACTCTTAACGTGGTGGTCAAAGGTCAGTGGCGTCTGCATTATTCACTACAGACTACGCTCAATATGTTTGCTAAAGGCTGGCTGCTTGACTGGCCTCTCAGCGCAGTTGGTAGTAGCTCTGCCTTCTGCGCCGTAGGTCGTGGGTTCGATCCCCACCAAGAACAAATATTTGTGTCGTGAACATCGATGTTTGTTCTCTGTTTGGGTGTTGTTATATTTCTTTGAACTTTTCAACTTCTTTTTAACTTTTCTCTGCTTTATAGTCTGCACGAGACTTTTACTCCATCCTTCTAAGTATCTCGATGTTTCCGTTCCGTCAGCTAGTTGTATAAAAAAAAAGATGTTTCTGTTCCGTCAGATACTTGTCTAAAAAAAAAGCTCATAATATGATTGAATCACAAGTCTTTTCGCTTCTTCAATCATAAACATAAGTAGTAATAGAATACTAAAAAACAGTGTAGTGCATCGCAGGGCACGTATCTTTAGTGCGTGACCTACCAGACAATGCTTTGTTATAGGTAATGGTTACCTCTCAATATGTGTTGGAAGGTTTACATTAGCAAGGATCATTCTCTGCACCTTTTTATTAGTTCCATTTTATTTTTGTTACTGTTATGTGTGTTCCTTATTTTAGTACTTAAAATGTTCTCCATTGGTGATGTGACAAATAAACGTTTTTTCTTTCTTTCTTTCTTTTTTTCTATTATAAGTATTATTTTGTTGTTTTTCCAGGCGACGTCGATGGTTCAGTGGAGGCTATATTGGATATTCTGGAGACTTACGACGACCACGATCGCGTGCGGTTAGATCTGGTGCATTTCGGAGTAGGACCCGTCACACCTAACGATCTGGAGGTAAGGATATGCGAAGCAGACATAGACATACGACTTGAACCTCAGGCATGGTAGATATACTCTCAGGTATCTTCATCAGGTGTCTGGAAGAGATCGCTCATACCGATAAGACCGACCATTATACTTAAAAAAAAAATAGACAATCCACACAACACTATCTAGCCCCAAGCTAAGCAGAGCTTGTGGTATGGGAACCAGATAGCTGATATAATATACTCATACTTTTTTGTAAATACATACTAAGAATACAATATAACACCCAGACAGAGAAAAAACATCTGTGTTCACCACACAAATATTTATTCTCTGTGGGGATCGAACCCACGACCTACGGCTCAGAAGGCAGAGCTACTACCAACTGAGCTGAGAGGTCAGTACTTCGCTTTAGTTTTAGTATTTTCTTTAAATGTGTTATGTCCTAATCTTGTGGTGTACAATAAAGTGTTATCTATCTTAACACCAAGTAACATATCAGATGGGCCATATTATGCTTGTGGCCTTAGACAATTTAACCTAAGGACTTGCCTTGCATCTATTCAGCCTAACAAATTTTTCTGCCATATTTTGAGGGGGACGAGGAAAGCACACACTGAAACGAAAGCGACACACATTCAAACGATCGTTACACACACAACAATTACTTGTGTTGTTATGAACGCACACAAATACAAATCTTTAACACTAGTTCAAGTTTACTGTATATACAGGTGACACACATTCAAAATACAGAGAACCACAACAGTGATGCCGTATCATCATTTTATTTTACCCTATGTTAAGTATGAAAGAATGTAA
Organism: Thera britannica; assembly: GCA_939531255.2. Lineage (NCBI taxonomy): Eukaryota > Metazoa > Arthropoda > Insecta > Lepidoptera > Geometridae > Thera > Thera britannica. Next base: position 1,672,388 of record OW618038.2, read on the forward strand.
GGCTTCCGAAGTCAGTAAGATTTATTTATTAAATATTCATTCTGAATATTATTTTAGATTTCATGGTACTAATGGTCGTCGGGTATTTATGTTCAAGACAAACAATATAAAAATTATAGGCCTATCTCGTTGCTACCTATTGTTTCTAAAGTTTTTGAAAAACTTATCAGAGATAGGTAAGTATCACATTTAAAAATTAACTCTATATGAACGACAGTTTGGCTACCAGGTGAATGTAGGTACGGTAGATGCTATCGACTATTTGGTGAACGATGTTGTTACAAATCTTAATAATAAAGGCTTGTTTTTAGATCTTTTTTCTGCTTTCGATACTATAAATCATAAATTACTGATTGCTAAGCTAGAACACTACGGTATCAGAGGTGACGTACTTAATCTGTTTAAGTATATACCTTACGAATATAAAACAATTCGTAGAGATAAGAAGCATTTTTGGTAAACAAGAAGTTGTTACAGAATCCGGGGCAGTTACCAATATTTTTTGGCATGTTCCTTAATGATCTTATAGATATCAGGCAATTTAATTATATTATTATTTACGTATTGACATATAATACATATAATATAATAATAGACAGTCTACATTTATTCAAAACTAGACTAAAGCTGCTTTTGTTGAAAGGGTGTTTTTATTCTACTGATGATTTTATAAATATAAAGTGATTGCTAGTGTTATTTGATAACAATTTCTTTGATAATTATTTAATTTATGATATGACTCATATTATTTTTGCTTATTATGTAGGTACTATTTTTCAGACACAAATGTATAATTGTTAATGAATGAATATCACAGGCAGACTAGTTCATTTCGTTCAATTGATCTGGTCTGGACAACACTAAAACTACAGCCAGCTCTCTAGGATGCCATGAGGGACAAATCCTTTATTGTATGTTACTCATTACTTGCACTAAGAACCTATTTTTACCCCAAATCTCGACAAACTACATCTTGATTAAGTTGGCAGCATTACTACTCAAAACTGACACTTACATAGAGATTGACAAATTTTCTGAGCTTAGAATCAAAGATATCGATGTTTTTATTTGGCCTAAATAAACTTATCATTTTAGAACCAATATGGGGTCAACCTCAGAATAAGAGCGAATAAGCTGGAAACTCGTATACACCGTCTTAGAGGTGTTCTAAAAGTTCTTTCAAAAATAACATGAAATTCTATGATGACTACGTTAGTTTCTCAAGGTAAAAGGTCACAAAAACTATCCATCTTATAAAAGGTGGGATGAATAAATGTTTGGAACTAAATTTGTGTCAAATGCTATGCTTTTGGATGTCCGAATACGCAAATTGGCAAATTTTATCATCCGCACTTGATGTGCGGGCTGGTTTTTCCACAAGGTATAAAGTTAAAAGTTTTTTAAGTTCCTAAATTGTTCAACAGCTACATTGTTAAATTAAACATGTAGGCTACGTAATGTTATGTATAAAATAACACGTTACAACTTCAACACAATCCGTTGGTGCACGACTGGATTTGAACCCACAATCAATCAGAAAGCTAAGATAAATCTACTCGCTAGAACACCCGTGCTTTTATCGATATCGATAAAAAACTGTGTGTAAACATTTATCCACCTCTATCACTAGTCTCGCTACCGGAGGGCGGGGTTTTGATGTCTCGGGCCTGTCAGGTCTGGAAAAATTCAAAGCCAAATCGACTTAATAATCTAAATCAGTAAGGTCAAAAATTCATTTTTGAAATGCCAACTAGTCTCGTAGGGAGTTCATAGGTACGTCATAGGTAGTCTCGTTACAATTTTAAATTTTTGCTAGTGACTAAAATTGCTTGGCAATTAGAGATTATTTCGCAATTATAGTCTATTTCATTTTGTGATAAGGTTGAAAATTAAATGCGGATAATTGACGGCAGGAAACTCGAGGCAATTCGATCTTTTTCGTATAATCGTATACTGAATCGATGTTCTAGAGCTAAACGCCGCACAACAATTTTACATTATTTTAATAGAAAAAAGCATTAACTATGCAAAAAAATAATTACATATGAAATGTTACACCATCCTTTTACAAGCTTGATGTGTTGGACTTCCTATTACACACTGCAACTGCATATGTTGGCATTTTTAGAAGAGGTCCTTTCACCGCGATACCGATACTGACACTGATAAAGATCGATTACGAAGTGGTTTTTATAAACGTGCTAGATATGTCAGATTCATTATTCTTGTACCTTTTGGCAGAGGGGAAGATCCATGCAAGGCAGGTCCTGATCTAAATTGTCTAAGCTTGTGGCATATAAGTTGTATAAAAACAAACATGCAAATCGGAGCATTAGTTTCGGAGTGAGACTAATAAATATTCTAGACAATCCATACAACACTGTATAGCCCCGAATTAAGCAAAGCTTGTACTATGGAAACCTAGAAGACTACATGCACCTAAGACTACAGGCAGGCCAATAAAATACGTCACACAAACTAGCCCAAACCCTAGTTTTTTGTCGGTTAAAAATTCAAAGTAGTGAAACTATATCTTTTCTTTTTCAGATAGCAGAAGCGTTCAAAGCGATAATCTACGCGTTCAATGTCGACTGCCCGCCGCAACTGATCGTCGATGCGAAACAGAAGGCGATCCCCGTCAAGAAACACAATGTTATCTACAGATTAGTTGATGATGTAAAGGACGAGCTTAGTGTTAGGATACCGAAGAGGCAGGAGGAGGAACTTATTGGTAAGTCTACTTAAATGTGGCCGTGAAAAGCCGTCTTTATGGCCAAATTGCTGAACCTGGAAATATTACTATTCAGATAAAGAAAAACGTTTTCAAATCGGTTTATAAATAATTATAAGTTTAAAAAACTTGAGAAACCGACTTCATTGCCAAACGGCTAAACCGATTTTAATGAAATTTGTTTGGGACAGTCTGGACGTAAAAATAACCTTCCAAATAAAAAAATAATTTTCTAAATCGGTTCATAAATGACGGAGGCATGCAGTTACAAACATTAAAAAAATTATTTAAAAAAAAATGGCAACACCGATTTTAATAAAATTAAAATGGGACCAATCTGGAAGCAGTACCTTTCAGATAAAAAAATAATTTTTCAAATCGGCTCACAAATGACGAAGTTATGCGGTAACAAACATAAAAAAAAAAATAAAAAAAAAAAAAAAAAAAAAAAAAAAACATACAACCGAATTGAGAACCTCCTCCTTTTTGATTGGAAGTCGGTTAATGACAAGTTATTTGAGACCAAACATGAATAAAACAAAACAGAGTTGAAAACCTCTTCCTTTTTTATTTGAAGTCGGTTAAACACCTATTTTTAACCGACTTCCAATCAAAAAGGAGGAGGTTCTCAATTCGGTTGTATTATTTTTTTTTAAATGTTTGTTATATTTGTTACCGCATAACTTCGTCATTTGTGAGCCGATTTGAAAAATTATTTTTTTATCTGAAAGGTACTGCTTCCAGATTGGTCCCATTTTAATTTTATTAAAATCGGTGTTGCCATTTTTTTTAAATATTTTTTTAAATTGTTTTAACTGCATGCCTGCGTAATTTATGAACCGATTTAGAAAATTATTTTTTTATTTGGAAGGTTATTTTTACGTCCAGATTGTCCCAAACCAATTTCATTAAAATCGGTTTAGCCGTTTGTCAATGAAGTCGGTTTCTCAAGTTTTATAAACTTATAAGTTTTATAACAATATTGAATGCCCCAACAGACGTTTTGTTGTATATTATTAATTCATGTTGTACTTCACAATGTTTTAACAGGCGAGGCGAACGTCCTCCAACAGTTCACAGTAACGGAAGGAAAGAAGAAAGTTCCAGTGGCGGGCTGTCGGTGTGTGAAGGGATCTCTCGCTAGAAACGCGCTCTACAGAATCGTAAGAGGACAGGACGTTGTCTTTGAAGGTAAATGTTCTCTAGAAAGAAACACATTTGTATTCGCCGTTGTAAGAGCGGTAATGCGCAGAATAGGCATGAAGACAGAAATCAAGTATCGCCAAAATATTTATCTGATCTAATAAAAAAAGGATTCAAAGATTTTGATATATGTATTTATTCTCTTATTATTGTCGAGATTAATAATTTATTTGTTAAAATAAATCTACAAAATACAACAATCCGCCATGATGGCTCAAACACCGGTCAGAGCGAATTACGTCACGTATACGTAAACGTCATTCCGATTTAATACAAAAGCACCAATGTTTACTGTTGATATACTTAACCGTGACGTAATAACAGACGCCATGATACCAGCGAGCGTTTTGGCGTGAATATGAAAATTTAAATTTAAATGTACTTTTATTGCACAAAAACCTTAATTTTCTACAGAAATATGATATATTTTAGACATAATAGATACTTCTGAATATGATAGAAGAGATTTTGAAAATTAGTCGTCATGCCTATTCTGCCTGAAGAAGTCCACTGCTGGAGATAGGCCTCCCCCATACATTTCCAGGAAGAACGCTTATGAGCCCTTTCCAACCAACAACTTCCCGCGATCTTAACAATGTATTCGGCCAAGCCTGGTTAAGATTCTGTAAAAATTTTGTAGAGTACATTTTGTACGCCCTTTATTAAACAAATTTTATTTTCATATATTTATAACCATTACACATTTACAAGATAATTAACTTTTTTCAGGTAAATTAGCATCAATGAAGCATTTGAAGGAAGAAGTGCCGACCATCAAGCGCGACATGGAATGCGGGCTGCGGTTCGACGACCCCTCCTTCGAGGTATGTAAAATGCCTTTCACCACGCTAGCGAAGAAAATATTTCCGTCATGCAAACATTTGTCCCGACAAGAGAATCAAACACAAATTTCTTGCATCTCCAGAATATGAGAAAACAAGCATGTCAGTGCTCTCAAACGGTGTAGGAAAACATCAGTAGCAATACAGTTATAGTATTCTAGATAGATAACACTTTATTGTACACAAGAATACACTACAGTAACAGCGGTATAAAATAAAGTACAGTGGGCGGCCTTATCGCTGGAAGCGATTTCTTCTAGCAACGGTCATAGTCACCTATCGCGAACGGAAAACTACCTACTAGGACACTTTCAAGGGACCTTGAGTAGGTTCAAATCGTCGATTGACTTTGACTTTGATTTTGCCCATTCTTAGGCCCTTATTCAGAAACAGTGCTGCTTCAAGCATACATTTTTTGACAGTTCTCTATTGAATAAAAAAAAGCAGCCAAGTGCGAGTCGGACTCGCCCATGAAGGGTTTCGTACAAGAACCTTTATATTATGTTACTTGATGTAACATATTAAGGTTCTTGTAGTTCGTCGAAAGGTAAATTGCGGTTTACGGTTTATGACGTATAAAAAAAAAACTACTGACTAGATCTCGTTCAAACCAAAAATCGTTGGAAGTTTACATAGTAATGTACAACATATATTTTTTTAAGTATTATCATTTTCTTACTTTAGAAGTTAGAGGGGGGGGGACCAACTTTTTTCCACTTTGGAAGTGTCTCTCGCGCAAACTATTCAGTTTAGAAAAAAACTATATTAGAAACCTCAACATTATTTTTGAAGACCTATTCATAGATACCCCACACGTATGGGTTCGATGAAAAAAAAAATTTTGAGTTTCAGTTTCAAGTATGGGGACCCCCGAAATTTATAGTTTTATTTTTATTTTTATGTTAAAATCTTAATGCGGTTCACAGAATACATCTACTCGCCAAGTTTCATCAGTCTAGCTCTTACGGTTTCGGAGAAAAATGGCTGTGACATACGGACGGACGGACAGACAGACAGACAGACAGACAGACATGACGAATCTATAAGGGTTCCGTTTTTGCCATTTGGCTACGGAACCCTAAAAATGACAAAAATCTATGCTTGAAGCTCGACTCAGTGTGTGTCAGAGTGTGATTGTTTGTTTCTGACTGTTTCTTGAAATAATTGTTTCAATTACAGGTGCAGCCGGGTGATACAATAATTTGCTACAAGTTGCAAGACGCAAGCGACCGAACAGCTTGGGATCCCGGCTTTTAGAACAATATTATAAATAAATTGTATAGATATTATTTTGGTGTATTATTTAACACTAGCATCCGAAGAGGAACCCTCTCCATCCGATGGACCGACGACATTGTAAAGATCGCATCTTACAAGCTCTGCTTAGTTTGGGGCTTAATTTTATTGTGTGGATGGTTCTTATTATTTATTTATCGCGGGAAGTTGGATGGAAAAAGCTTAGAATCGTTTTTCCTTAAAATGTTTAAGAGAGCTAACAGCATTAGACTAACAGGCTGATGATGATGATTATCCGATTGCACTGCGTGCCATTACAGAACTATAATATTCAAAGTTACATCCAAATCGGTTCAGTCGCCAAGGCGTGATTGAATGACAACCATCAGACGGTTATGCGCTTAATTACGGGACGCTACAATGCCTGGGACCTTGGAGGAATTAGAAATGGAGGCGTCAACGTTTAAATCCACGAACAATATTTTCTGCCAAAATTGACGGGGGACGAGGTAAACACGCATGGCACACGCGCATAGCAAAATCCTATTCATGTAAACACACACATTGACAATCCCGCACACGATCTTAAAATTTGCACACAGATAAAAAATATAACGTAGTTACGCAGTGTCAAGACTCACATTAGAATAATCTCTAGTGATGGGCATTCAGTAAGACCGGTAAATTGAACGATGAATAAAATAATGAATGAAATGGGTTTTTAGGTACAGGTAATAGTGAGTGTTATGAATAAGTTATGCACAACAGGTTTCACATTTTGTAACAGTCAGAAAATAAAAGAACTGAATTTAGTTGTTATGTTTTATTAATGGTTATAAGTTTGAATCAATAGTTCTTAACATGTAATAGCATAGTACACATAAGTTTAGTCTTTTACTGAATAATTGAAAAATATATATAAAGTGAAATCACATTACATCGTCAGCCTTCACACCACAGCGAAGTTTGTAGTTCTGCCTTCTGTGCCGGAGGCGTTGGTTCGATTCCCACCGAGAACAAATATTTGTGTGGTGAACGCAGATGTTTGTTTGCCCGAGTTTGAGAACTTTCTGTAAAATGTTCCGAGCAAATCACACTCGTTCTTGTTGCATGCCAAGTTGTTTTTTGGCCAAAAAGTTTTGTCCACTCTTCAAGCAACAGGGTTTTTTGGAAACCTGCACAGGACGTAAAAGAAATATAAAATAGGCAAAAAAAATGTTTTCACTACGCCCACGACTTTATTTTTGAGTATGATGTCATGTCCTATTTTATACATTGATGAGTAGAGGATTTGATGACTGGTACCTAGGATAACCATATTGTGGGATTTGTGAATAAATGTAATCCGATATTTCGTGGCGGCAGCCATCTCGGACCGATTTTCATCAAAAATAGCTAAGAACACTCCCGACTATTCACCTTTCAAACAAACAAAAAACTAAATTAAAATCGGTTGATTTGTTCGGGAACTACGATGGGACAGACAGACACACACACAGACACCGCAAACTCATAACATCCCGTCGTTTTTACGTCGGGGTATAAAAAGCACCAAATACGTAATTAGACAACACATTATGTGATAATAATTTAACGTTTATTTTATCATTCATTCATTCATCAATTTCATTCAACTTCTCCCAACACTATGCCTTCTACCAAGGTATAATCTGTCGTAATACTGTCGCTAATCTGTCGCAACCGGTATTTCTTTTGAACTAAAATTCTACAAAATTACAAACACAATTGACAAAATAATACTCCCTTGTGGTAGGAAATACCATGTTCCCGGAAATTTGATGTCTCTGATCGTCTTTTACAAGAAACTACCATGCTATTCACCATTTTCGCGGAGCTCCACTTCGCGACATGAAACGACACACAATGGCTGCAGTTGCGAGTAAAACAGTTTTATTTAAAGGATATGATCGAGGTCGGTATATGACCAGCAGAGGGGAAAGCCCTGTATTGACATCTCCATTTCTAATTCCTCCAAGCCTGGGACAGGTGTTTTTAGACAAGTAGGGTTGTTCAGAATCTGTCCTTTCAGTCTTTAGAGGTATAGTACATTATTAAAAATATTGCCCAATTGCCTCAAGAAAATTTTAATAAAACACAATATATTATTATTAGAATTCTCTATTCATATAATAACTTGATAGGCTTGTGTCTCACTAGTTTAGAACAAAGAACTTTAACTTATATAAAAACTACTTTTTGTCTTTCTGACAATCGATCTTACTCTCTATTAGCCATGATCAGTCATTTACATTAGTTTTCAGTTAATGTTATTCATTCAAATCACAAACGAAACTAGATAAGCTATTGTAAAACTATAATACAGTCTGAAATAGCATGACAACTCAAACGACCAAAAATAATTGAACACTGAATATTGCTACATAAGAGTGGTAATGCGCCTCTTTGGTCACGAGTGCTACTTTTTTGACCACAAATAATTTTTTTTTCTGTGGATAGGGCTTAGAAGATTCTAGCTGTACGCCATTTTGTTTCATATGTCATTAGATACTTGCTTGTACGTTTCTACAAACTCAGGCGGCTATTTAAAAGAAATAGAGAAGCATGGACAGCCAGTCTCCACACTAAAATGCAAACCCTTTATAACTTCTAATAGTAAATCGACATTTATTTATTTTCTATAATATTTTTATACACTGACCATATTTGAGGGTGCTTAGACACTTAAAGCAGTGCAAATGTTATAAATTAGATATTTACGAATATAAAACAGTACTTAGTAATACTTCATGCCATATTTAAATGGGTCAATAAATTACTCATAATCGGTATCACCAGGCGAGCCTACTTGCTCTATTCAAATACATCGTACAGTAAAACTATGGCCACAACCTATTGTTAAGTTTGATAACTGAAAATAAAAACTTATAATTTGATAACTGAACTTGTATCAATAATAAATAGGTGCCAAGTTGTAAAGCCAACTCTATCAGAAATTAAATTAAGTAAGTATAATTTAAAATATAAACTTTCAAGTTTTTAATAATGATTAAAATCACAATTACCTATGCAACCAGTCTAGTACATAATTTTATTTTTACAAGTTTTTTTAATTTACATACACGAAGTATAAAGGCGATGGTCAGGTGATTTAAAAAATATCCAAAACATTGGTAGATTCCCATTTATTTGCTTGTTAAAAAAACAAGTAAGGAGTTTTTACAATTTACAAATTTTCTAGACATACATTTAAGTAGTATTTTAAGTTGATTCAACTGATATAAATATAGCCAAAAAATTTAACAAGATAAGGCCACGAAAAAATAAATAATTTACATTATATTAGAAAATTACATCTTATACAATAAGGACGCGTTGTAACATGCAACATTTATTTGTACAAATGATTTTCTTTAATTATAAAAGTGAAAACAATGCTCAAAATGTGAGTATACATAAGTTAGCATGAGCAAAAGTAGGTTTACAACTCAAGTAACAGAGTTTTTGAATACAACTCGTTACGATAACAAGACAAGTCTTAATAGTCGAACTCTTGAGACTTTAAATAAAAGTACTTGTAATAAGTGTTAAGCTGTATTTGTTAATTGATTTGTAAAGCTACTTATGACGACTGTACAGTAGTGAGAAATAGTACTGATTTAAATTAAGAAATTATGTCAAATATAATTATTAATTTGTTAACAGCAGTTACGAAAACCTATTTATTATGTCAAAAGAAGGAAATATTTAAACTGTTTCTACAAGTTTATATGTATAATAAATGTTTTTTTTTTACACTTTACAAACTAAAATACCCATTTTGCTGTAATGTTTTGAGAAATTCAACATTTACCTAATGTAGATAAACATTATGCGCTCCATAAAAACGCATCAGAATGTCTTTTTCCTGCCAAACCAACTAAGTCAACCAAAACAAACAGTTATAATAACCCACGCCAATAAATAAACGAATCTCAAATGGCTGCGCTTAATCTATACCTTCCACAAATATTGTTTATTCCGATATTATAAATATGTAGCAATAATTTTCAATTTTAAATCGTAATTAGTTCCGATGACCGAACTAGATGTCGCTGCTAAATTTATCACTCTTCTAGAACGCGCAATCGTTGCGTTTTGGTCGGTAAGGTTCATTGTTTTGTCCGGTAGCGCTGTAAGAATCGTCGAGAGACGATCACCAGCATTTAATCCATTCGAAAAAAATATTACGCGTTCATTTTTAAGTTCAATAAAGCACATTTGAAGTTTATTAGATAAGCATTTCTCATTCGAGACCCACTTGGGAACGCGACCCCTATGGACAAGTATGACTGGAAATAATAGTACAATTATCAAAAATTTGTATTGAGCAGGGTCGTAGCTACCGGAGGGCTAGACAGGGCAGTGCCCAGGGCCCCAAACACAGAGGCCCCTCGGACTCTGACTTACAAATCTGCAGGTACGTCGAATTCGGAACACGACGAATATGGAATAAACTATTTTAAATAGTTTTAGTGGGGACCCTAGTTTGTTTATTGCCGCAGGGTCATTGGTTACATAGCTACGCCACTGTGTATGAAGATGTAAAATTAGCACATCCATTTATGATTGGTTTCTTTAACGGCGTGGGTATCTACAAACACACAACTTCTAACAATTTCGCATAAATAAACGTTATACGCTATACATAAATAATAATGACTATAAAATATGTTAACAAATAATTTAGGCGATTATTGGAAATACCGTGGTTCTTGCTTAGTTTATCTAAATTATCATATTACGTGTAATATGTATTGCATTGTTAATCTTAAGTCTTTTCGCTACAACATCACTGTGTTGCAGTAACAGTAACAAATTACCGGTATTTACAGCGAGTTTGAAAAATCTCAATATTCAATTGATTAATTTACACTTTAGACATAGAATCGATAACATTGATCGATATTAATTTATAGGATAAATTCACTAGTAACCTATGCTAATAGCTAAAATAACTTCAACTCGCAAGTTGTTAAACTCAGTAGTTTTCGTTTAGTTTGAATGGCTGCGCACATCTAGAATATGGCGATGGCGATAAACTGAAACGCTGTCAAATATCGCTGTCATACAGCCATCGCCTGGATGTGCGCAGGTCTTGAGTGAACTTTTTCCCTATTTCAAGCTAGGAACAACATTAATTCTCGTGGAAATACTATATTAGTCATATTCGTCTTGTCGAAACTTGGTTTTGCGTATTCACTGTCCAAGTCTAAATCAAGACTAAAACATACATTTGTTTAGAGTTCTCAATGAAAATCTATGCTCAACTTTTTATTCAGACTTGCGTAATGTGGAATCATAGAAAAAAGTTAATTTTTATTCACCCGAAGCTCACAAATTATCTCTAAACTCCGAAGGTCTTTGAGACATTCATCTCAATATAAAACAAATAAATACAAAGGGAAAGCGCAAAGATGCGTTCGCATAACACGAAGCGATTAGATCGCCACCTACAGCTATATTTACAGTATGAGAACATCCCGTATCTAGAATGTACAGTGTCTATTTATACAATCTCGATATAACCCGCTTCAGTAAAGAAACAAATTGAAAATGGCGTCGAAAATAATTACCTCTCACTCGCACACTGCTATTTACAATAATGTAAGAGAGAGAGATAATGATGTACAGTGTTTTTTTTAGATTCAATCTTTACTGAATCGTGTTACATTATAACTACTTCCTGTACGATGCAGAAGCTATCCAAATCCATGAATTATAAAATCCCATAACATTTTAACAATTTCCAAGGTTTCATCATCATCAATGGAGACTCGAAATAGCCCACTTTTGGCTATTTCCCTCCTTCAGGCGCCACTTGTCGGTTTTGGGCATCGAGATATAAGTACTACGTACTAGAGAAGCTATGTCAAATAACTGAATTGTCCTATTCTAGCGCTAGATTTGCTGCGGAAGTGTATTTATTCTCGGCAAAAAGGTCTTAAGCGCCATGTAAATCACGGCACTTACGCGCGAGCTAGAGAGCGACTGAGTGAGGTGCGGCGCGATCGCCGCAGTTGAACGAGACAAAGTAGGAATTTACGGTGTCTTCTCTAGTACGTAGTACTTATATCTCGATGGTTTTGGGCCTTTAGTATCCAGGAGGTGAATAAGGATTGTTTAAAATAACTTATTTTTTCATCAAACTTAAACATTCAAAAAAATAATTACTTATTATCTGAAATCAATATTTCGCACTGCGATCAAAAATACTTGAAAGTTCTTAATAAAACTATTTATTTTTATTATATTTCTTAGGATTTGGATAGAATGATCGTTATTTATCGTAAGTATATCATTTAGGAAATGCTTATTGAAACCTAGCTCACTAGGCCTTTACTGAGATTAGCTACTATAACTATTTGATTATAGTATCGATTATTTGATGAAGAACTATCATTATTTTGACACTAAAGATACATTTATGAACTTCAACATTGTTTCTGAACGAGATAACATAGTACATTCTTACATAAATTACAACCAACTGTCTTATTTACAGAAACACTTCTTTCTACTACTCATACTAACATAAGGATGCCTGTTCACTGGAGCGGAGAAGAACGGAGAAAACTGAGAATAAAACTGGCTCGGTTTAATTAGTTTCAAATACAAATTTAAATTAATGTTCGTCGTTTTATTGAATTAAATTTTTATTTCGTACAAAATCCAACAAAGGCTATTTTGAGTTATTATATAAAATAACTCAAAATTACCTTCTTCTTTTTAGGGTTCCGTAGCCAAATGGCAAAAACGGAACCCTTATAGATTCGTCATGTCTGTCTGTCTGTCTGTCTGTCTGTCTGTCTGTCTGTCTGTCTGTCTGTCTGTCTGTCCGTCCGTATGTCACAGCCATTTTTCTCCAAAACCGTAAGAGCTAGACTGATGAAACTTGGCGAGTAGATGTATTCTGTGAACCGCATTAAGATTTTAACATAAAAATAAAAATAAAACTATAAATTTCGGGGGTCCCCATACTTGAAACTGAAACTCAAAAATTTTTTTTTCATCGAACCCATACGTGTAGGGTATCTATGAATAGGTCTTCAAAAATGATGTTGAGGTTTCTAATACAGTTTTTTTCTAAACTGAATAGTTTGCGCGAGAGACACTTCCAAAGTGGAAAAAAGTTGGTCCCCCCCCTCTAACTTCTAAAGTAAGAGAATGATCATACTAAAAAAAATATATGTTGTACATTACTATGTAAACTTCCAACGATTTTTGGTTTGAACGAGATCTAGTCAGTAGTTTTTTTTTTATACGTCATAAACCGTAAACCGCAATTTACCTTTCGACGAACTACAAGAACCTTATTATGTTACATCAAGTAACATAATATAAAGGTTCTTGTACGGAACCCTTCATGGGCGAGTCCGACTCGCACTTCGCTGCTTTTTTTAGTGTGAATTTGTATTTGCCTATATATTTAAGATCCAAATAGCCAATAGCTGCTAGCTCCAAACCGCTTCGCTCCTCTGCGCTCCAGTGGACATGCCGCCTAAAGCTCCAGTGATACACACACAATGGAATACACATTCACTTCACAAGCTGTCACTTACATCTATAGAGTTCAACACAGTTGATCAATGTCTCTAGCACTAGTACTTACATCACGTAAGATGCACAATTCACTAAAGAAAATGTACTTCGAACTTGCCCATACTCAATGACTCGTATTCCATAGGTAAACTCCGGCTAAATCAAGACGCACGCATGGATTTTGAAAGCAAAATCAATGCTCGAGTGTTTTATAATGCTTCAAAGTTGTACCCAATCTTGCAGCAAGTACTCAGCTATGAACCGTTTGAGTGCTTTCAAATAAGCTACAGGCTAACTTGAAAGCGCCCTAACGAGCTATAGCAACAATTTTCAAAATAGAAAAAGTATACTCGGTAATGATCACAGAGTCAACTCTCAGCGGAAACATTAACTATTCACAAGGATAACTTCCAGCTAGAACAGCATGATGGAAACACAGGAGTAGTGGAGGGCAGTTCGTCCAGCATGCTATACCGCGGCTCGAACCGCAGATGGTGCGTGCACTAGTCGACGCGATGGATGGAGTCGGCGGCGGCGCGGCGCGGCGCGCGCGGCTCGGGCCGGGGGCGCGCCCACGTGTGCACGCACCCGTCCGCGCACGCCGTCACGAAGTACTCGGCGCGGAACTGCAGCGCCGTGAGCCGCTCGTGCGCGATGCGCTTGCACACGAGCGGCTCCAGCACGGGGCACTCGTCGAAGCGCGGGCACGCCGCCGTGCCCATGAGCCGCAGCGCGTCGCAGCCGTCGCCCGCGGCCGGCGGCGCGCCCGCCTTGCGCAGCGGCACCGCGTGCGCCGCGCCGCCCTTGCCCTCCGCCGGCTTCGACAGGCTGAAGTTCCGTCGGTGGTCGGAGCGCCGCTCGCCGAACGAGAAGCCGGCGAGCCGCTGCGTCAGCGAGTTGACGCCGAGCGAGCCGCCCTCCTCCTTCTTGTCCTTGTCCTTGTCCTTGCCGCCGACGCTGATGCTGAGCGTCTTCGCCTTGGCGCCGGAGGGCTCGCCGGCTGCGGTCGCGTTCAGCTCGGCGTGCTTGTGGCCGATCTTGTTCGCCTTGGCGGGCTTGGCGGCCGGCTTGAGCCCCGGCCCGCCGTTGGCGAGGGTCTGGCCGTTGGGCGAGAGGTGTGCGGAGGCCCTGGCGCGCACGGGCGGCTTGAGCACGTCCTCCGTGAGGTCCCACAGACAGAGCTGCGTGTCCTGCGAGACGCTGCCGAGCCGGTAGCAGTGCACGCTCTCGCGCTTGTCGTCCGGTGTCGGCCGGTCGGCGTCGGGCTCCCCGAAGTCGACAACGTAGGGGTCGAAGGCGACCACGGACACCCAGGAGCGGTGTCCCTGGCAGCGCGCCGCCACGCGCCGCTCGCCGAAGCTCCACACGGTGACGAGGTCGTCCTCGCCGCCGACCACCACGTACTTGCCGTCGGGCGACCAGCACACGCAGAGGAAGCCGCCGAAGTAGGAGCGCGCCTTGCCGATGAGCTCCATCGTGTTGTAGTGGAACACTCGGAGGAAGCCGTCCTGCGAGACGGTGGCTATGTTGGCGCCGCACGGGGAGAAGGCGAACTCGTTGATGCAGCTGGGCTCGGCGCCCACGAGCCAGCGGTACAGCGGGTTCCGGGTGGACTTGGTCCGGCAGGTGTGCACGGAGTAGCCGTCGCCCTGCTTGAAGAGCTGGTAGTGCGGCGCCGCGGACCCGCAGCCCAGCTCCTCGTTGTACACGTACAGCTGTCCCGACGCGTGTGACGTCACGAACAGGTTGCTGGAGCCCGGCACCCATCGGATGCATGTCACTCGCGTCTTGTCGATCAGTCTCTGGAAAAGTAAGAGATTGAGCTAATTGTCAAATCAGTTCACTGTTTTAATTAGGAAATGAATGGACTAAGAGAATTTCAAACGCTAACAGTTAAACTCAAGCTATACATCTACGCATATTTCTCATCTTACAAATCTAGTTCTTAGCGGGGATCCAACCCTCAACCTTCAGTGCAAAAGGCAGAGCTAATATTAGAATATTAGAGCTAATAAATCAATATTGTTGAAAAAAACTCAACACTATTTAACCCCAAATTCAGCAGAGGTTTTTCTATGGGAACCAGATAGCTGATATAATACTTATCTACATATTTTTTTAAAATATTTAGATAGAATACAATATAACACCCAAAATAAGCTAATAAACTTACCTCTTCATTATATAATTTGCTTAATTCCTTCTTAATAGGGTCTATAAGTTGTATTTGGCCGGTAGAAAATCCTATAACTAATGAGACACTGTCTGCCGTCATTGTGACAGTGTTAAAGTCATGGCACGTCGGGTTTGTTCCCTTATACATCTTTTTGTCCACTGGTTTTGTGAGATCTGCAGCCTGTGGGAGCAATGAGATGGAATTCCAATAATGGCATGAATTTAACAATTAAATCATACCTACATACATGCATAATATTAAAATCAACTCAAAAGTGTATTTATTCAGTAGAATAGCTAGGATTACTTTGAAACGTCTTAAAGCTAGGTGCCAGTTCCACGCGACCAAGCCTAGAAGAACAGGCTACAGGGTACATGCTACTATAAACCTAAGCTGTGTAACTAATGTCTAAATATAATTTTATGGAATACGGATATTCTGAGGCAAGCAAATAATGCCTATTTCTGCTGTGAAGCAGCATCACTATGTTTCAATTGGAAGGGTGTGAGTGCTCGTGAAATTACTGGAACATGAGGCTAAACATCTGTATACCTCAAGTTGGACTGAAGACAGTGCATCGTTGGGCATGTTACTGACGTGTGTGACCTAGGACAATGCTTTGTTACAGACGATGGTTACCACTTAACATCAGGTGGGCCAATGCTTGTTCAATCAGAAAGTTGTACAAGAAAAAAAAGATAGCACTACGTAGGGGTACATCATAAATCTAGACTACACTAAACGCTGAAAGTCAAAAACAGGCAACCTTAAACACATGTCAAGCTGTAACTTAGTTGCTGCTTGTAACTTATCTCAGTCTTTAGTTGTAACTTATCTGACAAACCTAATTAAGAACCACCTAAGCTGCTCCGAGAGATTGTAAATACTTTTAGAAAATACTCTTAATCCAATCTTTTTATTACGAACTAAAGAGAATTTACTGTTTTTTAGAAAATCTTGAGCTACCTAGTTCTTTCAGAATATTCTTCATTGAACAGGTTAGCTTGTTGTTATGTGACCCAGTAACCAGACCCAGTAGTAAGTGATTCAACTAACTAACTACAAATAAAGCAAGCAGTATTGATCTGATCTATTTGATTATGATTTAGCTTGAAAATGCTTCTTTGTAGGTAAGTTGAATAACTTATGAACACTTATAACTTTAGAGACAAGAGTGTTTGTAATCTATTTTTGAGCAAGACTGAAGTGGATTTCAATTGGAATCATACCTTTTTGATGCCTCTGTAAACATAAACAAAAAGTTCCTTTCCATGGTTGAAGCATATCCTGTCCTCGGGTCCCGTGGCGGGGGCCTCGGAGTCCGGCTCCGTGAGGCTCGGCGGCAGGGTCACCAGCGACACCCGCACATGCGCCGCGCCCGGGCCTCCGGTGTACCCCACTCGGTTAGGCCGAGAATACTCCGACAGAGTCATCAATCTATAGGTGCCTTCTCGAGTCGCGAACTGAGTCTTCACCTCGTCCTTCCCCCCGGAGTCGGACTGAACGGCCATGCTAGCATATTATCCTGTTATTATTCATGGAGACCGCTGCCAGAGAAGCCCCGATGATACGTGACGGAACCCAGGCACTTCCACAGGGATTTAGAAAAATCTCACACCGATTTCAAGGGATCTAACTGCACAGGTATGAACTAAGATTATCACTTTAACTTCGTAAAAGCTCAAAAACGCAAGTTTGCAATTAAAAATCGTCAAATTAGATAAAAATCCTGGATGGATGCAATGCAACCAAAAAGTCAGGTGTCAAGCAAGACAGACAACAGACAAGACAGAAACTTGACAGCAGAACAGAACAGACCACACGCCACAGAGTACTATAAATGAATGAACATTGGGAATTGGGAATGATCACAGCCTATAGGTACAGAGTAAAAATCATTACTTCGTCCAAAAGGAAATTACTCAATGCTCGCGTCTAATCTTGGCTTGGAGATTCCTCCAAGAATCTTGGTCGTTATTTTCTGGGATTTGGTTGGTTAAAAAACTGCATACTACATACTTCTATCCCATTCAGCGAAAAGTTCGTAGAGGCTTAATTATTTATTCAAACTTACAATACACACACATAATACAATATAAGTATTCTTTTAAAACAATCAATAAAGCTCAGTCAGCTTTATCACCTATTAACTCTGATTCTTGTGTTAATTCTGTTGTGATTACTTCTGGAGTACTTGTTGAAGTTTTCAAAGTATCCATTGCGTCTGTTACTATTGGTAGATCAGTATCCATCAACTCCACAGTAGTTTTAATGGTATTTTCTGAATCAGTTGATTCATTTGGAGTATCCATTGATTTGTCAGTTTTGACCTCATCTTTTTTGTCATCATCCTCTTTTCCCTCCAAAAACTTATCCCACTTGTCTACTCTCTTGTTGAGATCAGCATCAGTCTCTGCAATCCGGTACTTGGTCCTGCCATCCCAGATTTCAGCAGTTATCTGTCTTTTTCCAAACCATCTTCCGTTTATCAGAGCTACTGCAGCATCAGCCATTTCAGGTTCTTTCATGGTTATCTGGGCTACACCTTCAGGATGGCGGTCAAAGATCACCACTTTTCTAACCTCGCCACTCTTTCCACATTCTTCTCTCAAGTCCTGCTGATAATCGAGAATAAGCTGCACTTCATTGTCAAAGTCAGTTGGATGGAACAGATTTTTGACAATTACAATCCTTTCATGCTTTGATCGTTCTCCAATGAACTTTTCAGGGCGCCAGTCAAACAGTTTCTGCTGCATTTTCTTCAACTTCTCCAATTCCTTTTTCCTCTTCTTCTTAGGTTTCAGAGCAGGATTGTACTCACCTTTTAGCTGGAAATGTGCTTTTTCTACCTTTACTTTGTTTCCTTTGAAGTCTGAACCATCTAGAAGTTTTAGTGCTAGATCTACTGATTCTATTTTGATGTAAGTACATAAAGCATCTCCTTTGAAACATTCCTGGTCTTTGTCCATGTAAAGTTTTACCTTCATCTTTTGATTGGCCGGGTCTCGTTCTACAAGACCACATTTCTGCATGAAGTTCACAAATTCCTCTTCATTTATATCTAAAGGTAAATTGGATACGTATACTTTGGTGTTCTTTTCCTCTGTGGGCTCAAACCATGTCGGTTCCACTTTTCGTTTGAGAGTAGGAGGAAGATCGGACTTTTTTACTTTTACTTCCTTCACTTCTTTAGGCTTATCATCTTTCTTCTCCTCAGCTTTGTTATCCACAAAACCATATGACATTTGGTAGAAAGCCAGAAAGTCATCATCTACTTTAGGTATCCAAGCTTTCTTGTCTTCATCCCAGAAGCACTTCGAACCATCTGATTCTGTGTAGACATGAGTGTCATCTTCATAGCTATACACTCTACTGGCATCTTCTTGAATGACCCACGCATTTGTTTCCTTGTTCCAAGTATATTTTTGCTTGGATGTGGGATCTGTGTAAATAGCTTCTACACCTTCGTAGGTGATGTAAGGGGCATAATCACCCCATTCTGGATTGCTTGCATCTGAGCTATTTTTTTCTGAATCTTTATCGTTCTTTTCAGGGGAAATGACACTGTCAGGTTTTTCGATAGCAGGCTCTTTTTCGTCAGTGGAACTAACCTCTAAGTCTTGTTTATCCTCAGATTTTTGTTCTATCGCGTCCTCAGTTTCGTCTTTAGAGACTGGCTCATTGACCTTGTTACCAGTTTCTGCTTTAGTTCTAGCTTGGTGTTCTTCTTCGGCTAGTTTTTGTGCAGTTTCATTGGATAGTTTGATCACAAACCCTGACCTTGGTTTCTCTAGTTTAGCCATTATCTAGTTGTAGATGGCCTAGCCCATAGCTCACTTTCACAGTAGACAGGTTGTCAGCTTTTTAAAAATGCAATGTAATTATTTTTTTCAAAAGGGGTTCGAAATACAGGCGAAATCAAGATTTCTGTTTGGTTTCCATAAAAATAATTTCTGAGGGTTTCCCCATCAATTTCAAAATTTCCTTCAATGTATGTATTACCAGTAGCAGCTCTAAAAAAATATTTACCCCAAAGCTAAAGTGAAACTACTTGCTTGGAATTTCCAACTTGGAATTACTACTTGCTTGGAATTTCCAAGTAAGTAGTAATTCCAAGTTGGAAACCCACCCAAAATGAGATCAATAAATATAATCATTTTATTGAGCCGAGCTGGCTGACCCGCACCGACCAAAGACTACATTTATGCCCATAAAAACAAAAATTAAAAAAAAAAACAAAATCAAAATAGTCTAATCAGTTGAATTTCAAGAATCACTTTGAAACTTCTTAATGCCAGGTGAGTCTAGGTGCCAGTTCCACGTGACCAAGCCTAGAAGAACAGGCAACAAACTACGGCTCAGTTCTTACCGTTCTTTTATATTATGATCCTTTTACAAATAAAAAATAATGGCAGTGAAGTTCCAGTGTGGTGAAAAAGCTTTTTTTTTCTTTTAATTAATAGCCTATTACTAGCTAATTATTACCCTCTCCCTGATATGTCCGTTGTCCAAGAAAGGAGTGAGTATTCGTCATCAACTCATCACGAATAATAGGCGAGAATGGAAGAAAAAGACTTGTTGTGCCGACCCGACGACCGTGGGATAAGGGCAGGAAGAAGAGAAGAAGAATAATTATCTCCCTAAAGTTGGGGGAAACATAAGCTGGCAGCACTGTCTACATAACCTTCCATGACATTGACAACTTTGACAAACAAAATGTAATGTCAAATGTAATGTAATGTAAATGTAGTTTCATGTTTGATAACGTCAGTCAGCAACAGACAATATTTGTGTGATACTTTCCAGCCGCGCCACAAGCTCTAATTTCAATGCAAGTTATACCAATGGAAGGTACTACAATTGTTCGTTTTTGTACGTTGATTAAAAAAAATTGTACTACGAAGGTTCAAGAGAAATTTGACGAAGTTGGTGGCGCGGCCAGAAAGTGCTACTCCCCAGCCGCGCCACGCTGTACGCAGTGTTAGACTGATTATTACTAATCTAACTGATTGCTAAGAATTTGTATTTAAAAAATATATTTGACAGTTCTGTTGACACCAAGGTTGACACAATAAAAAATAAGCGTCGAAATGACAGACAAGTTTCTCTCGGTCAGCTCCCAGGAAATAGATAAAGAAGAAGAAAAGAAGCCAAATTAAATTAAAAAAAAAACTATAAATGTAAAAAATATCCGGAGTGGAAGGACGTGACGTGAAGGCTTATTTTTATATTTAATCGAATAATAAAAACAATGGAAGACCTGAAAGACGTATTCATAAGCCCTCTTCCTGACTCCCCATATGTGAAACCTTTCCGGTTCAACTACACCCAGAACGGGACTCAGAAGACCTGGGACCTCCTTGAGGTTCACGACAGCGTTGCGATTGTGGTGTTTAATGTTACCAGGAAGAAGATTATATTTGTAAAACAGTTCCGTCCCGGTAAGCAAGCCTATTAGTTTGTAGCTATATTTAGTGTGTAGGTATTTATTTTCTATCATGCAAGGGTCACAACACAGTCTAATAAATAATGAAATAAATAAGAAAAAACTCTAAAATGTGCTTACCTATTTACATTTTACAGCCATTTACTACAACTGCATTGCACCAGAAGACCGTGACAAGCCAATAGATACAGTTAAGTACCCGGCCTCTCTCGGAATAGCCCTAGAGATGTGTGCAGGGATAGTAGACAAGGACATGAGCTTGGATGAGATTGCACGAGAGGAAGTACTGGAGGAGTGTGGATACAATGTGCCTGCTAAAAGCTTGCACAAAATTATATCTTACAGGTTAGTGGCCAGATATTACATGTTTTGACAGCCTTCACAGCTCAGTTGGAAGCAGTTCTGCCTTCTGCTCTGGAGGGCTTGGTTTCAATCCAACCCGAGAACAAATATTTGTGTGAATATAGATATTTGTGCTCTTGTCTGTGTATTATAAGTATGTAATAAAAATGAAGCATCCCATTAAAATGCGTGAGGAATAAGGTTGCTTCTGAATTTGTATAAATTGTCTCCAGTAGATGTAAAGTTCTTTTTACTTCTAAATCTCTGCTTACAGATCAGGAGTGGGTGTCCAGGGTTCCCTACAGACATTCTACTACTGCGAAGTCACTGATGATATGAAAACTGAAGATGGTAAGCATTTTTCCTAGTTTAACTCAGCTCAGTCTGATGTGGACAATATTTGCAGATTATGGAATCAAATTGGAATTGTCCCAATTTTTTTCTATCTCTACTGAAACAAGAATCAAATTCAAACTTCGCTTTTGCTTTTGATTAACTGATGACATTGATTAATGCTTGAATCAACATAATATGTACATTGCTGCGTAAAGAACACAGTTGGACAAACATCCACCATTAGTCAGAAACAAAATTTTTTTATTGTCTGTTTGAATATATTGATGAATGCTTGAAGCTACCTGTCTCTGCTTTATATATTGACACAGTTGGACCTCCATTGAGATACACAAAAGTTTTGTGTCCTTATTTCATTCATCATATATTTTTTTTATACAGGTGGCGGAGTAGATGATGAGATCATAGACGTGATAGAGATGTCAATACCCCAGGTCGAGGAGATGCTGGAATCCAGTGGACCTCTCTCCAGCCCTCCGAGCTGTCTGTTTGCTCTAATGTGGTTCCTACGTCACAAGGCTGACCAGTTTAGGAAGTAGGTCTTTACCAGAAGGCAACATTAGTATAGATTGCATCGGGCCTTTTTGGTTTTACGTCTGAAGTAAAATGTATAAATGTAATGTATTTAAATTCCTAGCACAATGAAATTATTTTTATTATTTAACTTACTAAATATTAATTTATCATAATTGGGTTCCCCTTGATTGAGGGTAAAAAAATAATATGAAAAGATATACAATGATAACCCTTACTAAGCCTTGCGCACAATTACGTTTTAAGTAGTAGCATAGACTAAGGAAAACAGTAGTCTATGGTAGTAGGCAACAAAATACTGCACATCGGCTAATTTCGGCTTCTTAGAGCGTTGTGTGCGTCAGAAAGAGATAGCGCTCTACGATAGCAGAAAAGTCGATGTGCAATATTTATTGCCTACAACCTACATTTAGATGTACGCAAGGCCTTTAATGGAATGACTTCCTGCTAATTTTAAACCATTTTCAATTTATATACAGGGTGTCCCATAAGTCAACGTCCAACCGAAAACGGGTTATGCGCCACGTCATGACAGTTATAAGAAAAATATAAAAAAAAATATTTGTTTTGTAACTTTCGAGTTATGAGTATTTAAAAAAAACAGAAAAAACTGACACCCTGTGATGATCTTTTAAGCCCCGTGACTACAAATATTAACTTTTCATGAAACTTTTTTCTGCAACGTAAGCATGAATAACCCTTCTGTAAATTACAATTCAAAATTAAGCCATAACTGCCTCAGTTTTTAATGAAATCGTGGAGTTTTGGCCAACGTTTCATTTCAGATAATTACATCACCCAACTTTAACCGTCTGTACCGCAAAAAAAATGTACTACACTATCATGGCATGTAACTTTAAAAATTGGCGCATTTATCCAGGATTCCATAATGGTATAATACTTGCTAGAGTACTCCTTAGTTTTGGAAATAAAAAATGTTTTTTCAACTAAACCGGATTTCCAATCAATTTTATTTCAATAGATAAAATGTTTGTACCCTTTAAATGATGGACTTAAAATGTCTACGCTGTGTTTTTAAGTGACTCACAATTCACAAGTACAAGTAAATAACATTTCGACAATGCAAGTAAACAGATAGAGCCACCATCTTGTCGAAAGAGTAATAACCATGAGTGTTCAAGTAATTTGTTAGTTTTAGGTGAAAGTTTGAAATAAAATTCAATCATAGGATTTCTTCAATCGTGATTTTAATTTAACTGAATCAAGGATTTACAGCAAATGTTCAAACTGTTAGCTTGCATAACTGTTAGCAGTAATGCAAGCTCTTCATTTCCTTAAAAAAAATCTGCTGTTTGTAAAGTCAGTTAACTGACGACAGTTGAACGTGACAACGTCTTATAGCTGTCCACGCGGACGCATCGCTCACTCAAGTAGGAGAGAGACCGATGTCGAACGCTGCCGAACGCGGAGGCCGATTGTGCCTCTTTGTCGCTCGTTCCGCGCTCTCACTTGCACTTCAAGTATTAAATGGAACGCCTCAGAGCGAGGTAACGCTGCATGAGTTATGTTTTTTCGTACGAGCAGCCTGCTCCATCGAATTATAAGACGTTATCACGTCAAAAACCATGTAATAAGACCGGCGACGGGCGAAGGCAAACTTTAGATTAAAACCACGATTGAAGTAATCCTATGATTGAATTTTATTTTTCAAACTTTTACCTAAAACTAACAAATTACTTGAAAACCCATGGTTATTACTCTTTCGACAAGATGGTGGATCTATCTGTTTACTTGCATTGTCGAAATGGTATTTAGCTGTACCTGTGAATTGTGAGTCACTTAAAAACACAGCGCAGGCATTTTAAGTCCATCATTTAAAGGGTACAAACATTTTATCTATTGAAATAAAATTGATTGGAAATCCGGTTTAGTTTAAAAAACATTTTTTATTTCCAAAACTAAGGAGTACTCTAGCAAGTATTATATCATTTTGGAATCCTGGATAAATGCGCCAATTTTTAAAGTTACATGCCATGATAGTGTAGTACATTTTTTTTGCGGTACAGACGGTTAAAGTTGGGTGATGTAATTATCTGAAATGAAACGTTGGCCAAAACTCCACGATTTCATTAAAAACTGAGGCAGTTATGGCTTAATTTTGAATTGAAATTTACGGAAGGGTTATTCATGCTTACGTTGCAGAAAAAAGTTTCATGAAAAGTTAATATTTGTAATCACAGGACCTAAAAGATCATCACAGGGTGTCAGTTTTTTCTGTTTTTTTTAAATACTCATATCTCGAAAGTTACATAACAAATATTTTTTTTTATATTTTTCTGATAACTGTCATGACGTGGCGCATCACCCGTTTTCGGTTGGACGTTGACTTATGGGACACCCTGTATAGTGTGTAGAATCAATACCACTCAAACCTAACTGAGCACCGAAGGATCAGGGGCTCAATTCTAGACCAGTGACTTTTTTGTCACGGTAGATATATATCACAAGAACTGTCATATTCAATAGAGAAACTGACAGTTCTTGTGATATATATCTACCGTGACAAAAAAGTCACTGGTCTAGAATTGAGCCCCAGCTGCGATAATTTAGTACAATAAAGGTGATATCAGACGATTCATTTTTTGTTCATTTTTGCCTTTCATTCGGCACTTTTCACGCGAAATGAAACGTGTGAACACTGAATGAAATATTAAGGTGATATCAGACGGTTCATTTTTTGTTCATTTTCACCTTTCATTCGGTACATTTCACTCGAAATGAAATGTCTGAACAAAAAATGAAACATGAGTGCCGAATGAATTCATTAGTGAACCGATCCAACAGTGTTGGATATTGGCATCCGGTATCTTTCATTCCCACTCCGAATGAACGAGAAATGAACGGTCTGAACACTGAGAGAACGTTCATTCGGATTCGGCCATTTTGTTTCGAGTCCTGTAGCCGACGGACATCACGTTGTCGACGAAGTTAATTCCAAGACGTACGACTTCATTCGATGACATATTTAAAAGAAAGAACAATGAATGTTCATTTCTGTATCATTTCATCTAAGCCGTGTGAACATAGAATGAAAAAAAAATGAAGCATTCACTCGAGTGAACAATCATTCGAGTGAACCGTCTGATATCACCTTTAGTGAACATGGCATGAAAGAAAAATTAACCATTCACTCGAGTGAACATTCATCCGAGTGAACCGTCTGATATCACCTTTATGACAACAAAAATACCTATATCTCGTTTGCAGTGGAGAGTACAAAATAGAATGAGAATGATACAAAATATTAAATTTTCATGTCACAGGTCCTATGAAAGAACTTGTGCCGATTGCAAATAACAAGAGCAGACTTGTGATTGACTCACGATAATGCAGTATGTTATTTCATCAATTTTATCTATATGATTTTCAAGTAGGGATAAACCAGTTTTAGAATGCACGCCCCTCCACCACGTTTTCTTGACATTGACTCACAGCAAAGTACTACTTAAAAAAGAGCCTTGGGAAGAAAGTGATAAAGAACAATTTACTTTCGACTGACTAAAGTAGTGGGGTGCAGAGCGTGCAGTTTAAGATTGGATGATCTCTACCTAGCTACTTTTATTGCATTTTTCGATTTATCATCGGATTCTCTACCTTTTACGTAAATATATTTCTGTAGTTGAAACATAAAAACCTTTTCATTCCAACACACATTAGTGTTTTTATTGAAAATATCTAGAAGTATCGTTTAGGTCAAATGTAAATATCTGCTGATAACATACAATACAAAACTCATGTAACTAGAAACAATACAAAACACAATGTAATAAAAAATGCTTAAGCATATAGATAACGTAGGTAATCTCTTGATTGTTTCATAATACGGCCCGTATTCA
The DNA here is from genome assembly GCA_939531255.2 of Thera britannica. Taxonomy (NCBI): domain Eukaryota; kingdom Metazoa; phylum Arthropoda; class Insecta; order Lepidoptera; family Geometridae; genus Thera; species Thera britannica. Next base: position 1,698,669 of record OW618038.2, read on the forward strand.
GAAATAGATTGCTTGAGTCTGAGTCGAGCCTAGACAGCCTAGATTCTAATGCTCTAGGCCAGGGGTGCTCAAACGTTCGATCGCGATCGACCGTTTGAGCACCCCGACCGATTGATCGCGAAAGCATTTGGAGTCGCTCGCCAGCAATATGCGAACCCAGTAGAATTTCCACGCTGAATAGCATTGCTGATGTGATGACCTATAACCATGATTGAGATCCGACTCAGACTCAAGCACCTTGAATACAGGCCTAAATCATGTACTTATCATACTTTGACCATTATTTTACCATGCTTTCGGTTATCTCAGCTGTAGTAATTATAATTATTAACACGTATGTAACGTTAATTAAATAGTCAAAAAGGTTATCATTTAGACCTTGAAGGTAATCAATAGTTTAGCTCCATATTTCCGCCAGTTAAATATTTAAACTGTTTATTACTTGCATAGAAACTCTGATTGCAAATTGTTGGTTGAATGTTTTTTCTTGTATACTTCCTAGTCCTATAATCAGTCTGATGATCTGATAATTGGTATCTAAAATCACTTTACTGTTATCAATTTATGTACTTGATACCTACATGATGTTTATGTAAGTGTTTTATGAATTTTAATGCTTGAAACTATGAATGTATCTGATAGGATAGGTACGTTATTGTATAGTGGCGGAATTCAAATGTTCGTCGATTTTCAACTTGATTTGTTCAACGTATCACGATCACATACTACCTTTTGAAACTGAATAGACAGAATACACCGATAAGATAACGTCACAAATTATGTAAAATGTGTTCATGATCAAGGCACTGGTGCAAGCGAAAACCGACTCTAAGGTGCCGAACATTTTCATACCGCGACTGTACATGTCGTTACAGCAAGGATAAAAAATCCTTGTTACATGCATTAAGAATGATACAACCCTCTCAAATCGAGCATATAACAGTACTACTTATCGTGAGGGGTAGGCAGAGGCTACCAAATACCATTCCTTCTTAATTTCCATTTTTTAATCCAATTCATGCTTAATAGCAAATGCTCTAAAAAATAAACTGTGATTTATATGTAGTTCTGTGATTAAATCATAGAATTTATATGAATAATATGTTCGTTTCATTTTTAAAATCCCATAGGTGCAACTAGGACTTTGTACTAAGCCTATCGGCACACTGGCTCAGGGCCATCGGTGTCGTTTATTTATCTCAATTTTCTCTTATAATAATCTAAATTATTTTATTATTTTTATCTAAATATTTAGCTAAACAGACTAGGAAGCTCTTTTGCTTGAAATGAATGAATGAAATTCGCAGGCTAGCTATATATCTTTTTAACAAATTTCATTTAAATTTCACCTTCATTTAATCAGTAGTTTTGACGTGAAAGCGCGACAAACAGACAGACAGACAGAGTTACTTTTTCGCTTTTATAATATTAGTACGGACTAGATCTATGTGTAAATAAAACAGAATTTAGACTTAATAGTACCTATTTATTTCAATAACCGATAAAAATAACAATAGCAGTGATTAATGTATTCTTGTGAGATCTTCTACGATTTTGATGATGTCGTCAACAGTAGCGTCCCGCGTCATACCGCCGCCGTCATCGATCTGTAAACAAAATCAGTACATTATTTTTCAAAGAACACTACAGGACTACAAGCTGAAATCGAAATAAAAACTTTGGACTTGAGGTATTAGAGATCACCAAAAACAATTGTCTAATGTAGAGGGTAGTCAGAAGGGAAACAGCCTTCTAGCTTAGTTGGTCGTAACTCTGCCTTCTGCGCCGTGTTCGTGGGTTGGATCCCCATTGAGAACAAGTATTTTTGATGAACATAGATGTTTTTTCTCTGTGTGGTTGTTTTAATAACTGTATTTATTAACAAAGTATACATGTATTATTGTAGGTATCTAGATCCCATATTAAAAGGTTTACTCAGACTAAGCTAACCTTTTACCTATGGGATCCAAGAAGTATTGTGTGCAAGGTCCCCAATATTTATTTATTCTATCGTAGGCGGATAAAGCTCAATTTACAGCGGAACGGAAGCCTCAATTCGCCTCATGACGCAGGAATTCACTGTGGGCACCGGAGAATTTTCGAAAATGCGTGAGGATTCCGCGGAAAGTTCAATAAGCTACACATTTTCGTTGCAAAAAAAGTCGTTTCCGTTCCATTCCGCGGCGTAAATTGACCCTAAGACGCAAGAGTAGGTAAGTATTTACCTTTAAATGGTTGCAAGTCTCTTCTTGCATTTCGCGGCTGAGATCAAGGAAGCTTTCGATGAGGTCGCCGTCTATGAAGCCCTCAGCCGGCTCTGTTTTCAGGTCTGTGTTGAAGGAGCGCCAGAAGTCGTGCGCGATCTTGCCTACTGACTTGATGGTGAGGTTCAAACGCTCTTCGAGCTGATGCAGGAACTCGTATAGTTCTTGGGAGAGCTGGACCACGAGACCTGAAAGGATGTTATGGTTGAGTTATTGCCTGAACGGTGAGAATGAGATAGGTTTTTGGCGTGCATATCTGTATTGCATCTTCAATCTACAGCTACGTCTATACGCTTGTGCCCTCATATACATGGCGTCCCACCGATATGCCACTTTGTTCTTCTTTTGGTAAAATGTTCCATCTACAATATTCAAGGTACTTTCTATGTGGCATATCGGTGGGACGCCCTGTATTGTGTAGTATGTGAGTACGTGTGAGGATGGGTTGTGTTGTGTTGTGTTGTGTTGTGTGCGTACTGACAGATGGCGCCGCTGACGGTGGCGAGTAGCACGGGGCGCTGCGTGGGCGCGTGCGTGTCGGCATGCTGCGCGACCAAGGCGCCGCGCCGCATGACGTTGCACATGTCTCCGAGGTGGAACTGCCCCATGTAGCTCATCTGCTGCCGCTCCTCGTCCGTCGTCGCCGCGCTGCAACAATGTACACGTCACTACATCAACACATTTATACAAAGTGCGATCTCGCAACACTACTGAGAGCTTATTCTGATTTTAGTAACAATACTGGTTCTCGCGATCTTGCCAAGGGCGCCAACCGTTTCTCCATACAAAATCGAGGCTAACGAATGAGGGTATAAACTGTGTGAAAGATGACATGGATAAGAAAGAAGTGAATATAGAGATGACGGCTGATAGAGGAGAATGGAAGAGAACATGTTGTGTCGACCCCACATAAAGTGGGATAAGGGCAGGAAGAAGAGAGATCATAGACTCGAAAGTAGAACGTGCATACATACCTGTCTTTCTGCGTGACGTATAGGTTGAAGCTGTTCTCAGCGCCGAGGAAAGTGTCGTCATCTAGTATCTCGACTGCCGTCATCCAGTTGGGGCTGTAGTCGCGCGCTATCTCTTCAAAGCTGCCTTCCATCTGTCGAACACGTTACTTATTGTGACTTTCTATCAAAAAAGCATCTCACTTCAAACGAACTTTGTAACATTAACAAGCGATTTTTATCACAATTAATAGATAGTCAAGCCGTTACAACCAGGGTAGGTAAAAATCGGCAAATTTATCATCCGCACTTGATGTGCGGGTTGGTTTTTCAGCAAGTAGGCCGCTGGGGGGCCCTTATGCGTGACCCTTGACACGTGTTGCTCGAACTTTTTTTAGGTTTTACGACACGCCGGTTTCCTAACGATGTTTTCCATCACCGTTTTGAGAGTACTGGCATAGTGCACATACATTTTTAGACAGAAACACTCATTGGTACACGACTGGATTTGAACCCACGACCTTCGGATCGGAAGTAGGGACCGCTACCACTAGACCACCAGTGCTCTCTCACCAAGGAACCAAGCCATAGTTTGTTGGCTGTTCTTCTAGGCTTGGTCGCGTGGAACTGACACCTAGACTGTAATACTACTGAATAAAAAGCAAATGCTGAGTGGAAGCCTTTTTTTTCGTCACTTATTGCTTGTTGTATATTTTTTGTGTGTACCATGATGTTTTGTGACGAACATCATGGTACGATGATTTGTTTTGTGTAAATAAATATTTCTATTTCTATTTCAATAAATACACTTTTGTTTTTAACTTACTTGTTTATACTGTAGTAGTGACATGGACCGCATGAGGTCACCGACCAGTATGAAGTCGCCCTTGACTTTGAGGTATAAAGCCACGATGTTGTTGAAATGACTGCACTCCAACCGAAGTTCCTTCTCCGACGTCCATTCGAACAATCGGACCTGATGATGAGACAGATATATATTATGTGAGGCAGTTCGTGTTGTGTATGCATTATGCTTATTGTTTTTTCTACACTACAGTCCTCTATCGTTCTTTTCAAGCCCAGTCCATCCCAAGGTTGTCTGGTAGCGCTTTTAGTGATAAGACCGCTCATTGTATTCCATTCTGATGTTTCTGTATTTTATTGTAAATTTTATGTGGTGTGTAATACAGAACTTTCTATCTACATTATCTATTTATCTCTTTGTGTGTGGCTCGTCCAGGTGCGTACTACAACCATGCCTATTTCTGCCGTGAAGCAGCATTGCTTTGTTTCGGTTTGAAAGGTGCCAGTGAAATTGCTGGCACGTGAGGCTTAACATATGTATGCCTCCAGTTGCAGACACATGGCAGTGCATCGTCAGGCACGTTTCTGAGGTGCGTGACCTGCGAGGCAATGCTTTGTTATAGGCCATGGGTACTAGTTGGGTTCTCGTGAATTTCGATCCGGACCTACATGCTTGGACTTGCATCTCACTTACCCTTAACTTGCTTAGTTTCAACTTAATTGGCCTACTTATTGAAGAGATCCGTTTAATAGACATTGGACTCCTTCATCAGACCAGCTTGTTATCACCAATTTATGACAAATATTATAAGATAAAGCAAAGTAACTGGTCGACCAACAGTAAAACTATGATGCCAACGCTTGCTATGTCTTCTGGTAATAAGTAATGAGGGATACTCACAGTGCTATTGATAGAGGCTAGTAGTTTCCCGTTAAACTCGACGAGCGCGTAGCACGCCCCTTTGATCTCCTTCTCCGCTATCTGAGCTAGCTTCCCGTCGGACCAGTGGAATAGCAGGATCCGGCCCTGGAATTATATTTATATTCTACTAGTTTACCAACTACATATTATATGTTATTTTAAGTAGACTTGTGAAAATGCGTTATACATACAATTTATAAAAAAAAATATTTTTCGAGTGTCAAGGAGCAGTGAAAGATATTGAAAAATGTTGTCTAGGCGAACTAAAAGAATCGATTTCATAAACAAAATGCATTGCTTTAAAAAGAGGAGGAAGGAGGGAGCTCATTCGAGAACCGGTATTCCCCAGTTTCCCTGTAACAAGTTTGTGTATCTAGCTATCTAGTTTAATTATCACCAGCTTTCCCCACGGATTACTAGAAACGATGATGTTGAGTTTTCCCTGCACCAAATTTGAATTTGGATAACTTTGAAACGTCTTAAAGCTAGGTGAGTCTAGGAGCCAGTTCCACGCGACCAAGCCTAGACGAAGAACTATAAGGTTCGTGGCTGTAGTTAGTAAGTTAGGTGTTACCTGCTTTGGCTCTGACTCCTCAGGGTTGAGAATGGCGGTGCCGACTGAGTAGTAGTAGTTGGGATCATCGCCAAGCTTGACGGAGACCAGGGACATCGCGAATTCGTTCGCCATCAGCTGGTGAGCGTGTAATACTGGAACAATGTTGCATAGTATAGAAACCGTAGTGCCGTAGTGAAAGAAGACCACGTGGCCACCATCTTAAATAAGTCCGTGCCCCTACCAGCACACACGTGCCCCAAGACTTCTTTAGTAACTGGGTGGTTCAGAACTGGAACAAGCTGCCTAAGAACGTTGTTTGCGCCGACTCGGTTAATGGCTTCAAAAATAAACTCGTTGACTGGCTACGAACTAGTTAAATCAGTGCTAAAATGGTGATAAAAAAGAACAGAGGGAGACAGTAGAGGGTGGAGGCGCTGCCCCACACGCTGCCAGCGCGAGGGAGACAGTAGAGGAGAGGGGGTACCTTCGAAGGTGTGATGGTCCAGCAGCAGCAGGTTGTGTATCTCGAGGTCGGTGGCGCCGGGCGCGTGCTTGGCCGCGGCGGCGGGGGCGCCGGAGGAGGAGGCGCAGCCGGTGGAGGCGCTGCCCCGCACGCTGCCCGCCCCTCCCCCTGCCCCGCCCCCGCCGCCTCCCCCTGCCCCACCGCCGCCCTCCACGCGGTCCACGCGCATCGTTATCACGCCGAACGACTGGAAACAACACAGCATTTGAACCTCTCAGATCTGTCGGTAGTGCATCTGCCTTCCTCTTCTCTCTTTGAGGCGCTCTTAAAATCCTTTCAGCACACTGGTACGAAAGGACTACTGCCGTCACAAGTGACTTAAGATTTCCCAAGATCCGGCGGTTGTACTATGATTATAAGGCCTATAACGCACTAGCGGCTAGCCGCGATGCGAGGTGCCGTTGCGGCTCGATTTTTAAATGCTCAGTTGGTAAAAGCTCTGGCTTCTTCGCCAGAAGGCGTAAATTCGATCCCTACCAAGAACAAATATTTGTGTACTGAATATTTGTGTATTTGTTCTCACAGACACCTATATTCACCACACAAATATTTTTTTTTTTTTTTTTTTTTTTTTAGAAATAGTGTACGCTATGTTTCATAACCTACTCTAATAATATTACAATCTAGCCAAAATTCCGGCTAATAAGTAATTTGTCTTTGACCTAAATTTCTAAAGTAATCTACAACTAAGAATGTGTCCACTAACACTTTTCTTACTGTCTCTGTTTATGATGACGACACTTTGTTATTGTGTTCGTAATACCACACACTTTGCACTTTTACAATGAGTAAATATAAATAATTACTTAATACTACACTAGTTCAAACGGTTTCGTTCTTTTAAGTCTTCTCACTATGTCCGTGTTGTCGAGGAGCTGGATGGCCTCGACGTTCACATGATGGTGAAGCCTTTTCTCGTGGGCTTCTGCACATTTTTTGATCACTGTTTCGACGAACTCAATATTTAGGTCCCGGTGAAGGTCGTCGTTTCTTACGTACCAGGGCGCATTTACGATTTCTCTAAGCACTTTGTTCTGGAACCCTTGTATGCTAAGGATATTTGTCTTTTTGGTGCAGCCCCACAGCTGAATACCATAAGTCCATACTGGCATTAGGACCTGTTTATATAAAAGTATTTTATTTGGAACTGATAGGGTGGAACGCCTTCCAAGGAGCCAGTTCATTTTTTTGAACCTTAAATTCAGTTCATCTCTTTTCTTTTTGACGTGAGCTTTCCAGCGTAGCTTTGCGTCAAGCGTCATACCTAGGTATTTGGCTGTGTTTTCGTAGGGTATAATCTTATCATTTATATAAACTGGGCAGTACTGATCCTTCTTATTTGAGAAATTTATATGAACAGATTTTGATTCATTTAATCTTATTCGCCATTTCTTTGTCCAGTCTTGGATTTTGTTAATAGCCAATTGAACCTTTTCAGCTGCTTCTGCGTGCGTGCTTCCTATAGCCATTATAGCAGTGTCATCAGCGAAGGTTGCAATTGTGTTATTTTCTAACTTAGGAATATCACAGGTGTACAGTAGATACAGAACTGGACCCAATACGCTTCCTTGTGGCACTCCAGCTTTAATTTCTTTTAGTTCTGAATAGGCGTCTTCTTGTCTTATTCTAAAGAACCGGTTCGTTATGTATGATTGCAATATATCTGCATATTGTTTGGGTAGCATTTTTCTCAGTTTAACCATAAGTCCTTCGTGCCACACCTTATCAAAAGCCTGTGCTACATCTAGGAATATAGTAGAACAGACTTTTTTGCTTTCAAGGGTATTCTCTATTACATTTGTAATTCGGTGAACTTGGTCTATAGTTGAGTGCTTTTCCCGGAAGCCAAACTGATGCTCTGGAATAAGATCTCTGGTTTCTATTATTGGTTTAAGTCGCTTTAGGATAAGTTTTTCAAATAGTTTAGACATAATGGGTAGCAAGGAAATCGGTCTATATGATGTTGCGTCATGTGGTGGTTTTCCTGGCTTAGCTATCATGATTACTTCGGCAACTTTCCAAAGATCTGGTACATACTGCAGTCTCAGTGCGGCATTGATAAGGTTTGTTAGCTTAACTAAAGCCTTTTTCGGAAGGTTATGGAGTATTTCTCCTGAGATAAGATCGAATCCAGGAGATTTTTTAGGGTTTATGTTTAGCTTGATTTCACGTTGTACTTCTCTTGGTGAAACGTGCTGGATGTTATGTTGATCGTCAAGTTCGTCATGTGTTATACTAGATTCGAGATTTGTTGGACCGTCATTTGGTTTAAATATATTTTCTAAATGTTCAGCAAACCGTTTGGCTTTTTGTTCGTTGCTCACGGCCCATTTCCCACATCCGTCTTCTATAGGAGGGATTTGGGCACTGGGCCGTTTTATGTGCTTGGTTGCTTTCCAAAGTGAATAATCTGTACTACGATCACTGGTTAATTTCTGAAGAAATATATTAGTTACGTTATCATTGTGTTTTTGGATTTGTCTTCTCAGTTTTTTCGTAAGATTGTTCAACTTTGTTTTATCCTGTGGAGATCTTGACTGGTGCCATTGGTTTCTCTGTCTTCTCTTTTCACATATGAGCTCCTTGATCTCTCTAGGATAGCTATTTTTAGTGATTCTTTTTTTAGGTTGTGGTGTATTTTTCCAGCAGGTCTGCTGTATATTTGTGATAAATTTTTCTAAATCTATGTCCAGCTGCTCTGCTGTTTTTAGTGGAACTTTTAAGTCTATGTTTTGATCTAATTCTATTTTAAAACTCTCCCAATCCGTGTACTTATTACTTAGGGTCAGAGTATTTTCTTTAAATAATATATTTTCACTTATTTCTAGATAGATAGCAGAATGATCAGAGTTCATATCGTAGCTCTGTTCAGTTCTTATGTAGCTTGTCGACAGGCTTTTGTGTATAAAAAAGTCTATTAGGTCGGGTATTTTTAGTGGATCAGTTGGCCAGTAGGTGGGAGATCTTGTTGTTGCCACGTCACATTTCTGCTCTCTTATAGCGCTCATAAGTTCTCTTCCTTTTGTGTTAGTCAGTCGGGAGCCCCAATGCGTATGTTTTGCATTGAAGTCGCCTCCTAATATAAATCTTTCGCCGAGTTGTTGTAGAAGACTCAGGTACTGGTCTTTCTTGATGGAGTGTCGCGGTGGACAATAGATAGCTGCTATCGTTAGAGGATACAGCTTGGTTTTGATACAGATTGCAACAGATTGAATTTCTGGCTCTTCGTGTATATATTGCTCGTGATGTTTTATACTTTCTTTGATAATTATAGCACTGCCGCCTCTTCCTTTATTTGCCGGGTGTAGTGCATGATAGATGTTATAGCCTTTGAAACGAGTGTGTGACTGTTTTGTAAAATGAGTCTCTGATATTAGACATACATCTACATTTTCTATGTCTAGGACTACTTGAAGTTCGTTCTGATGTTTTTGTAGCCCATTACAATTCCAGGCCATAATTTTTAGTGTGTTAATCATTTTTGAGCCTTAAAAGCAGCAGTTTTGGTGCTACTTTCTATTTTCTTTAGTCTCTCATCAAACGATGCCATGAACTTAAGAATTTCGTTCAACTTACAGTCATTTGAATCTGTGTGCTCTTTGCGCTGAGTGGCTGCAGTGTTCTTAGCAGCGGCTTGAGCGTAAGATACGTTTTTGTTAGAGCTTTTCGAACTGGAGTTGCCCGGTTCGGGCTGGTTGATGGCAGGTGCTATTTTGCTGGTAGCTTGCTGTTGCTGGCTCACCATTGGTTTTTTGAGTGTCTTATTTTTGATCTTTTGCATTTCTTTAGCAATGATGCATCCTCTGTAATTAGCCGGATGTGCTTCACCGCAGTGTACGCATTTCGGCTTCTCATCAGCTGGCTTTCTGCAGTCTTTGGTCAGATGTTTTCCAGTGCATTTAACACACCTAGGTTCTTTGCCACAGTATTTATGCGTGTGGCCATACACCTGGCATCTTTTACACTGGGGTATCAGCTTAGGAGATCTAAGCGGTTGTATATCAACCGTACATCCCAGTATGATCCTTATCTCGTAGATTTTGTTTATCTCTTCTTTGTTATTGAAGGTAAGCATGAACATATTAAGTGGCTCCTTTGTTTTCCAGCTTAACTTGTTCACTGCATCTTCGATCTGGTACCCTTTTGATTGAAGGTCACTAATTATTCTATCAGGCTTGCAGGTAAAAGGCAGCTTTTTCACCATCACTCTGATCGGCCTATCTTGCTTGTTCTCGTAAGAATGCCAGAAACAGTGTTCGTCAGTCAATGACTTGGTTATGGCTCTGTAAGCTTCATCGTTGTAAGCGTTTATTTTGACACTGTCACCGCTTAGCATTTTTATTTTGAATGTGTCTGCGCTCGTGTTTCTAGACAAAAAGTCATAGAAGGATTGGTAGTCTTTAACGCCATCAACTATAACAGGAGGTGGCTGTGGGACTTTTTTAGTTTTTTCAAATGCAGCATTTGGATTTTGTGGTGGTGAGAGTGAGGGCGAGGTGTTCAACTTTCTTTTTTTCCTCGTTTTTGTTCTAATCCACTCTGTTTCTTTAGCGAGTTCTTCCTCATCAGTTTTGTATTCCACTTGCTGAGAGGAAACTTTTATGTTTGAGGTAGATGGTGGTGCAGATTCAACCTCCATTACACATTGCAGCTGTTGCTTGAGAATGTCTATCTGATTTTTTAGGTCGTTGACAAGGCTTTCGAGCTTAATACGCTCTCGCCTTTCTTCATTGAAGCGGGCACGTTCTTCTTCATAAGTTTTATATAATAGGTGCTCAGTTTCTGTCTGCAGAGAAACCCTGCTTTTTGTCGGAGTATCCATTGTTGAGGCTGGTATTAAATTCGCCTTAACAATATGTTTAGCCGTCCGTAAGCATGCCTTGCGCAACGAAGAACTAGGTCATCGTCGAGGTCAGGCCGAGCCGCGGCTGGCTATGTTATGATGCGTTAGCACTTTGCACTGTTGGTACGCGCGGTCGCGAGCGACACAACTGTTCTCAGCGAAAATTGAACGATCACAAATATTTGACAAAGATATCTGGGTGTTATAGTTCTTTAAGTATTACATGCATTTAACAAGCTCTGCTTTGTTTGGGGCTAAATAGTGTTACATTATGAGTACCCTAAACCGACGAGCATGTATTAAGAATGTTATGAGGGTGAATGATGCGAAAGAGGTGTGTCAAGATCAAGTTATCTCTGCCTACCCTCATGATAATGAGGCGTGATTGTATGCATGTATATAGTTTTGTGTGAATTGTCCACAATATTATGTTTTCTTATCTTGCTTGCTAATTACTCTACAGTATTGGAAGCACAACAAAAACCACTAAGAAAACTATAGTTAATGTACACACATACTTGTGAGGACTCCTGGTAAGCGATCCTTCTGGGAGTCTCCCCGAGTGGCACCGTCCTGATGTGCAGTTTCTGGATCTCGTCTATAGTTCCGATTGTCACTGTGCTGTCTGTCGCGAGTGCCAAGCTAGGATGTTATTTAAAATTTTAATAATTTAATTATTATCGAAAAATTATTTTTTTGCTCGCAATTATCGATTAATAAGTTCAGTGTTTTTATATATTTCAAAAATTGGTGCAATATCCTTGTGCAGTCAGCAAAGAAAGTGGACTCACCTGTCGGGATAAGCAGTAGCATTGAGTGAGCACATATGCGTCACTTCTTTCAAGTTCACGTTGGAGAATACCAGTTTGTGATTGGACGAGAATATCACGGTCGGCCGATCCGAACAGGCGAATATGTTGGTCGTTGATAGTGATCTGAAACAAGACATTGACATTTATAGTGTTTACTACTCAAGGGTTCATTACTTTTGGGATCGTCTAAAAGTAAGATGAAAGTTAACAGGCCCCGCTGAATTTTAAAACGAATTTTAGAATTCTATAACTCTATTATTTGTAATATTCACACTGTAAATTTTAAGCAAGGTAAAAAATCGAGTGACGCCTTCTGCGCTGGAGGGCGTAAGTTCGATCCCCACCGAGAGTATACATTTTTGTAGGGAACGATTATTTTTGTAAACATAGAATACAATATAACACCCGAACCGAGGATCAACATGTTCAGCACACAAATATTTCGAGAACTGGTTGTTCAGTGGTAGTGGTCCCGCTTCGATCGGTCGTGGGTTCAAATCCAGATTTGCACCAATGAGTATTTCTATCCAAATATGTATGTGCACTGTGCCAATACATCGTGAGAAATCCAGCGTTTCATAGAAAATAAAAAGTATAAAAACCTGTGTCAAGTGCACGAAAAGGATCCTCTTTGAGGTGTTCACCACACTCGTTCAAAAGAAGTAGTGACACGATAAGAAAAAGAAGACACAAATAATGGTTCTCGGTGGGGATCGAACCCACGTGCAAAAGGCAAAGTTACTAAATTAAATGCGCATTACCTGAAGCTTCTTAGAACAGTGGGTTGCGTACCCAGCGTCACCTTCTTCTTGTTTGACAGAGCGCCGGTCACGAGGTCTACGGTGAAGTAGAACATTGAGCCGTCTCCTAGAGCGCACAGCAAGTAGCATACTCCTTCCAGCACGCAGATTAGCAGCGAACGAGGAATTATCTCTGAAATAAATTTAAACTCAATCAAAATTTATTCAGTTCAATTCCAAGGATCACTTTGAAACGTCTTAAAGCTAGGTGAGTTTAGGTGCCAGTTCTACGCGACTAAGCCTAGAAGAACAGGCAACAAACTACGGAGAAAGCAGCATCGCTGTGTTTCGGTTTGAAGGGTGTGGGTGCCGGTGAAATTACTGGCACGTGAGGCTGAGCATCTGTATGCCTCAAGCTGATGGACGCAGGACAGTGCATCGTAGGGCACGTTCCTGACATGCGTGACCAGCGAGGCAATGCTTTGTTATAATATAAGTTATCGTTACCACAACATCAGGTGGGTCATAAGCTTATTCCATCAGATCATCATCATCATCAGCTTGTTTGCACCCACTGCTGAGTATAGGCCTCCTCTTTATTGCACCACTCTTTCCGGTCCATCGCGAGTCTCATCCACTCATACCCAGCATTAGCAACAATGTCGTTCGACCAACGGGCGGGTGGTATGCTTCTAGATGTTTGAGCATTCCTTGGCCACCATTCTGTTGCCTTCGTCCATCTCCCGTCATCCCTTCTTACCAAGTGCTCTGTCCATTTCCACTTCAGATTCGTATCCACGTCCACGACTTTTATTCCAAAAGCTAGTGCATAAAAAAAATATAATATAAGTATTGTTTAACTTACCGCCCGACAGTTTCTCAGTGTGCAAGGCGGCCATGTCGGGCAGACGCAGCACCCTCACCGAGATGTCGGTCCACAGCCCCACGCCCAGCAGCGCCTCGTCGCCGCCCGGGCCCAGGTCTAGGCACGCCACTTCCTCGTCCATGCATATCTCACTGGAACAATGCAAATTGTAAAGTCCAAACGGTTTTAAGTTAGGTGAATTGGTGTGCCAGTCCTACGGGACCTAGAACGAATTTTTTTGACTTCAAAAGTGCGCCCAAAATCTTTTTCTATGATAAAAAAAATCTAAATGATTAACCCCCGAATACTGAAACGCAACTCAGATTTAAGCACGTCTCAAGCGACGAATATTTGACAGTTTTCAATGAAAATCTGTCAAATATTCGTCGCTTGAGACGTGCTTAAATCTGAGTTGCGTTTCAGTATTCGGGGGTAAACCGTTTAATAATTGAAGAGATGACACATAATCCTACATATTATTGTCATTGACAGTTGAAAATTTTGCCGCGTACTGACCAAGCGCATCCTTACCTATTATAAGCACCTTACTTATTTTGCTTTTGTTATGCGAATGTTGCGATGGATAAGTGGATTGATAAGGATGGATAAAATACGGAATTGAATCTAGATTAGGCCCGGAGTGGGCGGGCAGGCCAGTCAAGATTGAGTCATAGTTGTTTACTTGAGCGGCAGGATCTGGTTCCGCTGTATGGCTAGCAGATGCAGCTTGGGCCCCGCGGCGCACACGGCGCGCGTGTCGTTGCACGCCACTACTGACAGGCCACGCGCGCCCGACACCTTCCACTCCGCGCCCAGCTGCCAGCCGCCCGCCTCCGTACGGACTATCAGGCGGATGCCTTCGTCTGTTATCTGTAGAACACACACATTTTAACCCTAGTTTGGCAGGTTTTGACAAGTTTTATCATGCGCACTTGATGTGCGGGCAGGTTTTTTCCGCAAGTAGGCCGCTGGCGGGCCCTTTTTGCGTGACTCTTGACACGTGTTGCTCGAACTTTTTTAGGTTCTACAACACGGCGGTTTCCTCACGATGTTTTCCTTCACCGTTTTGAGAGTACTGGCATAGTGCACATACATTTTTCGACAGAAAAACTCATTGGTACACGAGTGGATTTGAACCCACGACCTTCGGATCGGAAGGCGGGGCCACTACCACTAGACCACCAGTGCTCTCAACCCGGTGCTTTTAACCCTACAACCCACTAAACCGCATGGCTTGCGGCCAGTTCGACTGGCCTCTCAGCTCGGTTGGTGCCTCTGCCTTCTGCGCCGTAGGTCGTGGGTTCGATCCCCACCGAGAAGAAATATTTGTGTGGTGAACACAGACGTTTGTTCTCTGTCTGGGTGTTATATTGTATTCTAGGGTGTTATTAATAATCCTGGCGTAGCGTTGGACTAGTTAATCCATGTTTTGTCTCTTGCATTGACATGCAATTGTCAACTCGAGCAAATGTGACAAAACACGGATTAACTAGTCCAACGCTACGCCAGGATTATTAATAAGACGTGTAAATACAAAAAAAAATGTATGTGAGTGTAAGGTATATCAGCTATCTGTTTCCCATAACACAAGCTCTGCTTAATTTGGGGCAAGATAGTGTTGAGTGAATTGTCAAAAAAAAAGTTATAAATATATTTTACACAATATTATAATTCATTGCATTCAAAAAAACAAAAAAGAAGTGAAGATAAACTAACCGAACCGGATAAACGCGTTAAGTCCGATGGAAAATAAAGTAGTGACTATTTTCCAACAAAGTTTGTGCTCTCGTGTTCCTGACACTAACCTGAACGAGCTGATCGTGACACACATTCCCAGTGAAGAATGTCTGTCTGTCGGACACGAACCCTTGGATTTCCGTCTCTTCCACTTCTTCTCCATTTAACGTCAGCACTCTGGAAGATGATTTGATGATAATGTATTTCCGTATAACCAAAACTACAAAACAGAACTTGGTGAAATTGATATGGGATCAATTTCATTTCAATTTAAAATTGAATTGTGATGAATGGAGTCATGAATATAGAAAAAAAATAAAAATTTTATGCACACAATATTAGTGCTCTAATTTTAAGTAAGGTGAAGGAAAACATCGTGAGAAAACCCACGGCCTTAATCAGCTCTGCACATATTGACCATGTCTTTCCTGTGGATTAGGACGACTAAGCCATCAAGATGGTATAGGACCTATACATCTTGGCATTATAGCGTCCCGCAAGTAGGGACTTGAGTAATCACTAATAGGCCTGACGACTAATTTTCAAAATCTTTTCTATCATATTCAGAAGTATCTGTTATGTCTAAAATATATAATATTTCTGTAGAAAATTAAGGTTTTTGTGCAATAAAAGTACATTTAAATTGAAATTTTCAAATTCACGCCATAACGCTCACTGGTGTCATGGCGTCTGTTATTACGTCACGTTTCTGTATATCAACAGTAAACATTGGTGCTTTTGTACTAAATCAGAATGACGTTTACGAAAACGTGACGTAATTCGCTCTGACAGTGTTTAAGCTATCATGGCGGATTGTTGTATTTTGTAGATTTATATTATCAAATAAATTGTCAATCTCGACATTATTATGAGTATAAATACATTTTTCAAAATCTTTGAATCCTTTTTCATTAGATCAGATAAATATTTTGGCGATACTTGATTACTGTCTTCATGCCTATTGCCCCGGATGCTAAATAAATCATCTACACAAGATGCAAAAGCCTGTTTACCTAGTTTGTCCCACAAAGGCTAGGACCAATGTATCATGTTTGGTGGAGTCGTGGGTTAGAGTCAGCGGCCACATCCCCTTGATGCCGGGCAGGTCTATAGAGGCTTGCTCTTGGATGCCGATGCCGTTGCGGATGATGCGGAGAGAACCCATCTTGAATGCACCTGGTGACATGCAATTGATATATAATTAGTATTTACTTTCGCCAGGCCTTCTTATTACTTATTTAGTATTACTTATTTTAATTTTTATGATGACATGCTATTTTAGAATTTTCATGATGTGAATCTGGTTTTTTCAATTTTATTTTCATATTTTGTTATATAGTACAGTAATCTTATGTAGCAAATTGACTTATAATTAACATTATCAATAAATGACTATTAGGGCTATTATTTAAGCGCAGTAAAAGTGCACAAAAGGAGCCTCTTTGAGGCTCACTTAAGATCCTATCACCACACTGGTTCACAAAATTATTGTAGTGACTCTTCTCTTAGCCTACGAAGCTTAAGGTTCTGTGCTGTCCCTAAGAAAATGCGGCGAGGTGGGGGTCGAGGTCTTACAATATCGTAAACGATATGTTATTTTATCTTGCGACTAGTGGAATCCTGCGCGAATTCGTTCGTGTTGAGTTTTGTCCATGCAGACTTCCGCTGCACCCCTTTTGGGGTTGAATTTACAAAAACCTATTCTAAGGCCTGTATGCAGAAGCAATGCCTGAGTCTGAGTGAAGCCTCAAGCATAGATGTTTGACACTTTTCAATAGAGAACTGTCAAACAATATTCGGCCACTTTATATATTTTTACCCCGTTATTACGGTCTTGACATCCTGAGATAACGCTCGTCCCATCTTCGGATATGTATCTCTTGTGCGTCTGACGTAGACAGTCCGGTTCTCCCTGTCTCGCCGCGCGCATACCTAAGGAGCGGTACAGCGGTCGCGGTCAAACTATAGCATAGATTTGGATACAAGGGTTCATATGTACCTGAGCAAGTGATAAGTTGATTTTGTCCCTGCCTCTCCAGGTCTACCACACACATATCCACGATGGGCGCTAAGCTCGTGAAGGTTTCCATCGGCAGCACATACTGAGTGGCTTCCTCTCTGGACGCGGACAAACGCACCAGCGCCGAGTCTCCCAGCCGAGAGCCTATGAACACCACTCCGTTGTCGAGGTAAGTCATGCACTCTGGTATCGGGATCTCACCTGTAGAACCAGAATGGTCTATAATCATTAACAGAGACTGTGCGCTGTGGATGGAGACACATCCTAGGGCACAACCCGGGCTCTTATGCACACATTTTTATATAGATAGCTAAGCATTTGGCTGCCATCACACCTGATGATGAAAGTGAGGATGCAGCCTAAGATGGAGCATGCTTAGCCATAATCCACCTTATTGTAATCTACCAAATGTATTCAAGTATTATATCAGCTATTTGGTTCCCATATTACAAGCTCTGCTTAGTTTGGGGCTGGGTAGTGTTGTGTGAATTGTCCAAAATATATATTTATTATTACTCTTGTCCTAAAAGTTCCTAAATTGTATCGTTCCGGAAATACTGACGTCGGAAGAGAGTTCCACTCCTTGGCAGTTCGTACTATAAAAGTGGAGTCAAAGCGCTTTGTACGAGAATGTGGAATATCTACCATGAAGGAGTGAAAGTGTGGAGTGAGCTAATTTCTGATTGCGGAACGCGGCTGGGGTAAATGGACTGACTGACAGGCTTCTCAGCTCAGTTGATAGTAGATCTGCTTTCTGCGGCGTAGGCCGTGGGTTCGATCCCCACCGAGAACAAAGATTTGTGTGGTGAACACATGTGTTCACGTCAAACAAACATGATCTGCATGTTGTCTGTCTGGATGTTGAAAATACAAAAAAAAGTGCAAAAAGTATTTAATTATTATATCATTCATTCATTCATTTCTTTAATTCACTAACGTTTTGTATGAATTTAATCAATCGATAAAGAATATTAAAAACGTTCTTTCTGAAAAATTTATCACTAGACGGAATCCGCAGTTTCACTTTTTATATTAGCTGATGGAATAAGAATTAGCCCACTTGATGATAAAACGTAATTATCTACTATATAAAAATAAGTCGGGTTTTCCTTCCTGACGCTATAACTCGATAACGGCTGGAACGACTTGGCTGATTTTGGTCTTGAATGATTTGTGGAGGTCCAGAGAAGGTTTAAAAGTTTTTTTTTTTTTGAACGGGAACTGTAACGGCGAGCGAAGCCGCGGGCGGCCGCTAGTTATCTATAAAAAACCATTGCATTGTAGGGTACGTCTGATCGTATGTCACGCACACGTGTGCCCTACGCTGCACTGCTTTGTTCCAGGTGATTCTGCTGTAGTCAAAGCAACTTACCAAGCAGTTCCACCTTCAAGTCTTTAACCGCCTGTGTGCCGTCTATTTTCTCTTGCAGCTCGAGCAGTAACATGAAGAGTCTGCCAGAGATATCTCCTAGTAGATAGCGGAGTCCTTTTCCGTCTACTCGGCAGTAGCAACTGATCGGCGTTAGCTAGAACAGATATTTATTTGGTGATAATTTAAATTCATATAATTATGTAGTATTTCTACAATGCGAAAGATGACATGGATAAGAAAGAAGTGAATACAGTGATGATGGTTGATAGAGGAGAACATGTGCCGACCCAACATAAAGTGGGATAAGGGCAGGAAAAATAAGAACCCTGTTTGTATTTTAGTTTTCTTTTTTTTGTAATTCAATTGATTTATTCATTTCATTTTTTTAGCTTGTATTTATAAAAGAGCTTTGGTTCTCTTAGTTTGGAGTTACGTGGGTGATCCATTGGCGAGCTAAAACCGAGGAGCCTGCGAGCCAAAGGTATTATACAACCGATGGAGCACCTCTAAAACCGCGGTTTTAAAATGGTTGATCCTGTGGGTTTTGTAAAACCGCGGTTTCAACCATTTTAGCCAGCACTGTGTAAAATGTTGAATATTATTATTATATCAGCTTCTTACCTTGATCTGGGGCGGGGCCACCGCTACATAACTTTGACCATCGTGGTAGACAATAGACTCCTGACCCACCACTATAGCTCCACCTGATGCAAACAACATTCTACCTTAGTACCGAGATGAGCTACAGCATGGTATAACTAGCGGCATATAACTTTAGCGCTGAGCGATACGCGGAGGGGATAGCTGCGCAAATTCATCATGCGCACTTGATGTGCGGACTGGTTTGCGCAAGTAGGCCGCTGGCGGGCCTTTTTTGCGTGACGCTCGACACGTGTTGCTCGAAATTTTCTCACACGCCGGTTTCCTCACGATGTTTTCCTTCACCGTTTGAGAGTACTGGCATAGTGCACATAAATTTTCGACAGAAAAACTCATTGGTACACAACTGGATTTGAACCCACGACCTTAGGATCGGAAGGCGGGGCCGCTACTACTACACCACCAGTGCTCTCAAGTTAGAGAGTTACTTTTATGTGACCAATCGGTCACATAAAAGTAACTATACTTAACTTACTAACTTACCAAGGGGACTTGGAACAGGTATTAAGATAGATGCCTCGGTCTCCACATTGTCCTGCTTCCATGGTATTTTGGCGAATTCTTTGTCGCGCAAATGAATTTCATGTGTCTAAAATAAAAAAAAAATATCAAATAACTCATGGACAAGATAATTATGTGATTGACATAAAATTAGGGAGACCTATTACCTAGTAGGTGATACGACGATAATACGGGGTATGATATAGATAGTGCAATTCACGAAGACGCGCCCCTCGCGGTGTGCGGGGAGTTTTGCACACATATACTATAAACGGTTAGGAGGAATAGTGGGGCGCGCCTTCGTGGATTGCACTATCTATAACGATTATGGAATTTAAGATATCTTTCTTCATTGTGTGAAATTGCACCTAGACTAGACTCAACTAGCTTTTAAGAAGTCTCAAGTGATGACATGACTTTTCTATCATCAAACCACTCTTAAAACACCACAGATATATTCAATTATCCTCTAACTGGAGGGGCACATAGTTTAAAGGCAATTTGTTCGTTATTTGTTATTCTCGTACCTCTCCTTTATTGGCTGTTCTATTATTAAAAAAATAAATAATTTCAGTTTTTCACTATTAAAAGGTATGAATACAAGTCAACTTACTTTAATGTGCCTTCCATTGAGGTCTTGATGGATCAATATTAGAGTTGGATTGGTACAGCCATGTAGGAACTCTACATCATACACATTTAGTTCCTCTAATCTGAAACAATAAGTCACTATTAACAGACTTCTATCAAACAAAGGTTATCAAATTGCAATTTTTTTTTATAACTCCGTCATATAAGAACCGACTAGAAATATATTTTTGAGAAGTCGGTTTTGCAAAAAGAAATAAACCACATGTTCAAACTTGTGTATGTGAACAGAACCCGAAGTCGGAGTTTTGCTACCACATTTCGTTACCAAATGTTGTTTTCGTTTCGCCTTTTTGTCTCTCTCTATTGCATGGAGAAAATATGAGACGGCAAAAATACGTTACGTAGTTAGAGTTGTTGTCTCATCTTTTCTCCATACAATAGACAGAGACAAATAGGCGAAACGAAAACAACATTTGGTAACGAAATGTTGCATACGCACTGGGACTTCGGGTACAGCTGTCAGAACTGTGAGTATGCATGTGTGGGTTAATAAAAATACTCAAGGTTGCCAACATTATAAGTATCCTCAAATAAACCCTATGTCTGAGGATTTTGCTGTTTATCTATTTTTACAAACAAATTCTGTGCATGAGGCAGGGTGACAGACACTACTGTTGCTAAAATTTGAATGGAATACTACTTTTAGTGTCTTCCTTACCGCAAACTTGTAGCTTTTAACTCCGATGAGTCTTTTTCCAGTGGGATGATCTTAAACAGGCCATCATACAGCCTCAATCCAATCACTCTAGCTTGAGGGTCGATAACAGCCAGAATACCGTTCTCGGAAGGTTTGCCGATGCGATCAGCAACGTTGCCATGGGCTCTGGTCACCACTTCCAAGTCTCCATTGGGATTTTTTCTCCATTCCAATATCATGGCGTTGTAGCGAGCAGTCAAAATGAATACTAGATCTTTGCTTTCATACTGAAATACAAGAGCATGGGTCAGTAAATATCCATAAATCCATCCATAAATTGTTCAGTATTTTGTTTAAGAATCAATTACTCAGTCACAGAAAAAATATTAATTTACCACCCAAGAGAAACCTTCATGAGATGAACATAGATTTTAGGTCAGTCTTCTTCTTATTATGTCAGCTTCTTTCAAACAAAGTGTTAGTACAATATTCTTGTTTAAATCTTTTTTTTCTCTACTCTTTGCATCTGCAATCAGGCAGCTATAGCAAGCTCGCATTGTCAGTATAATGTATGTACAATGGAAAGCACAATAAATACTTACTGGAGGCCTAAACAGCTTCATTTTAGCAACACGGCCATACAGTCCCACTTCTTTCATTGGCCTTAGACCTTCTGGAGTCACAAGATACATCTCCAAGCGGTTCACCTTCGCGACGAGAAGGTTTAGGTCTGTCGGTGATGTGAAGTTTCCTAAAATATTTCATAAGTTTTAGAAACAATTAATACAAACTAAGCTTGTTTTTTTAGGTATGGGCCATTTTTGTAAGAATTTCTAAACAAAGCTTTCATTTTCAGTCGAAATAGGAAGGTAATGAATGTTGAGAGAAGCATGCGAAGTAAAATGATTGTAAAAATAGATGTTTAAGTATTTCGCAAACATGTGCAACATGTCTGCATATTGTCCGGCAAAAGCAATGGGTGAATTACTCCACACAAGGACAATATCTTTGAAAGAAGCTACAAATATTATATGTAATGATTGTAAGGTTGTGTTAGGTAAGGTTTAGTAGAAAAATAAACAAAACCGCTTGTAAATGCGAATCTTGTTGATGTCAGGTAACCTATGAAAATAGTTTATAATTTAGGCATTTTACCGGTCACACATGCTGTTACAGCTGTTGGCTTTTGCGCCGTCACAACGTAATGGTAAGCCATCATGATATCACTGCAATATTCACACAAACTCCATCCATTTATCAAATAAACAGCACAAATTACAAATACGCCGGACCCGACGACGGGCTTGCAAATTCGAAATCGATTTCATTCAATGTTGCCAACAGCTGCCAACTTGTAATTTAAGAGAATGTGTAGAGAACTAGGAAATCTGTAATTTCATTAAAAAATCCGTATAAAAAATATAAAATAGGTGAAATAGCTACCTAATGACTTCTATATTCATCATCGAATTCCGATAAGTATAACTAGGAGAAAGTTCATTCTATAATCGCTGAATTCTTCGGATAATTTTTTTACTGTAGTATCAAAATTGAAACGGATGTGGTCACAATTAAATAAACAGCAGTTCCCATTGGTATTAAACTCTGTTAATGGTACAGATATTATATTTAAATAGCTAAATAGATAAAGTCTCGCATTAGGTAAGTACCTACACATACACTACCTTGAAAGACTTCATTTCTTAGGATGAGAGTCGCTAAGAATGATGACTTCATTCCCATTCCATCCCATCATATTTGACGATGCTATGCATAGCGCACTTCGATAACTTTTATCTGCATGCCTAGGAGGTCCGTATTTGTACCTAGCCCAAATCCATCCGTAATTAATACCTCTAAAGAGAAACTTGTTGGAATTTAAATTCCTCCAAGGCTTTAGGCAATGGCAACTCAAAAGCTTTTTATTTGGCTCTGGCTCCTAGACCTTTTGCTGAGAGCACTGGTGGTCTAGTGGTTCCGATCCGAAGATCGTGGGTTTTAATCCAGTCGTGTACCAACTACCAACGAGTTTTTCTATCGAAAAAATTATGTGCACTATGCCAGTACTCTTGAAAAACGGTGAAGGAAAACATCGTGAGGTAACCGGCCGGCGTGTTGTAGAACCTAAAAAAATTCGAGCAACACGTGTCAAGGGTCACACAAAAAAGGGCACGCCAGCGGCCTACTTGCGGAAAAACCAGCCCGCACACCAAGCGCGGATGATAAAAAAATTGCCGAAATTTAGACCTTTTGCTAAATCGAAGTATTGACATAATTGCTTTTTGGCTGAATTGAAAAATGGAAGTAATTTTTTTTTATAATTATGACTCAAGGATTTTGTATGCCTCCTGTTGTAATTTTCTGTTATACGGTATACCTATGTACCCTTTCTGTAGTTTATTTATTTTGCCAGCGGGTGAGAGCAATGACGAACAAGCATGGATGTATCTAATATAATCTCTCCTGTAAGGAATGCATGGATTGCTATAGGTATGTCTCTGCCATGCTCAGTGTTATGCTACCTGATAAAAAGGTGAAATAAATATGGCCAAAACCAACGAAAGATTGGTGATGGCACATCAGTAGTAAAATAATATATTGATCATTTTCATTTTTGTCCTTACACTATTTACAGATAGATAAAAATACAAATTAGGTAAATCAGTCTTCATGGCTTGGCGGGACGCTCTGGAACAGTATTTGCGTCAGGAATGTTACTTTTTCTGAAAATAAAGAAACCCTGCGTTATAATAAGTCTACTAATATAATCCAGCTCGAAGGTACAGGTCCTTCGATCCGGATCTGGATCGAACTGTAATGTGCTAGTTCTTCAAGACTCGCGTGTGGATTTTATTTAAGTTCTTTGACCTAAATTATACTTATTATAGTGGTGTACCTAACTATACACAAAGACCCGCCACATAAGTACACTAGGTATACTTAGAGATATCCGAGTTCCAGAGATGGTCGGAGGTTCGAATCCAGCTCACTTTTAGGACATTACAAATCTTTTGGTTTCCGACCACTGACTAAATTTGTGTGGCTTTGAATTTGTATACATACCTAGCTAGCTTTGTCTATTAATGGCCTTACTTATAAAAATATGTCAAAAGATAAACAGTGCTTAAACTATAGCTATCTCTTACCACTGAGCAATGACAAACAGTGACAGGGCTAACTTAAAGCAATGTTTAAATTTAAATTGCGTTTATAAGTATTATGGCTGTAAATATATAAATATGATGAATTACCTAATAAAGCAGTAGGAGTCTTCTTGTAATAAACAAAGACAGTATAAACCGCTACGCCCATTACGATAAACCCAATAGCCATCAGATACTTCACAGAGGGGTCGTGAACTATCGGTAGAATCGACAGGAATATCGCTACGAGTAACACGAAGCACGGTATAGGCGTCGGTACGCGGTATGGGCGAGGTGTGTCGGCTTGTGTTCTTCTTAGAACGAGGAGTGCGACCATGGCGAGGCCGTAGAAGAACCATAGGAACCAGCTGGCGAACTCTATCAGGGTACGGATGTTGCCAACTGATATGAAAACTGCTGTGAGTAGGCACTGAAAAATAAAGATTAGAATTGTACAAAAATATTCTACTATTTAGACATAGACAATCATTTATTTGCTTCTTAGCACACAACATACAGAACTTTAATAGATGAAAAAACAATTATAAATAAGTATTTTTTAAATATTATTTTGAGTGTGTTAGGCCTCGGCCTCGAATTTAGCGGGCAGCGGGGCGGCAGCGGCGGCGGCGGCGGCGCGGGAACGGCAGGAATCTTATGCGTAAAATCAAATGGACCCCCCCGCCCCGCCCCGCTGCCGGGCCACCGCCACCGCCGCCCCGCTGCCCACTAAATTCGAGACCGAGGTCTTAGGTATATTGCGACTGGCCTCTCAGCTCAGTTGGTAATAGCTCTGCCTTCTGCGCCATAGGTCGTAGGTTCGATCCCCACCGAGAAAAAATATTTGTAATAATGTAAGTATTTTTTACAAAAAAAAAAAAGTATTAAATCAGATATCTGGTTCCCATACAACAACAGTACAAACTCGGATTAATTTGTGGCTAGATAGTGTTGTGTGCATTGTCCACGACATTTATTTATCTCCCTCTGTCGGACAATCGATGTACTATAGTTTACCTTTACGTCCGTCTTTTTGATTGTGGGGGTAGCATCGACATTAATTTTGACATGTCACTAGTTCTAACCAGTGCGATGAAAGGTTGTTGAGTGCGGCTCGAAAAGGCTCTTTCTTGCACTAGACATCACATTTTAGAACTTTTAGGTTCTACGACATGCCAGTTTCATCATGATGTTTTCCTTCACCGTTTGTGAGTGACATATCTAGAGGTTGTTGACTTACTTGGAAAGCCACAGCGGGCGCCGGAGTCAGTCTCTTCACGTTGACATACGAGAACATTTCCAACATGTGCCCACCACGGGCCGCTGTGTAGCACACCCTGTATCATAAACAGTTATTATTAAAATAACCTTGAAAAGGCTATGCGTTTAATCGCAGAGAGAGAGAGAGATATATATTATATTGAATCCTGCAGAGTGTCAAGTTTGGTTCTGGAACGATGAGTGGAGGGAAAAAGGGGGGAGGCCTTTGCCCCAGTAGGATAGACCAGGCTGAATAAAAAAAATTTTATCGCGACATCTTTTGTTGACAAACATAATCATAAAGCGATAAGACCGCCCATTGTTCTTCGCTTTAGTTTTATTATTTTCGTTTGTGTAATGTCCTATTCTCGTGGTGTACAATAAAGTGTTTCTATAATCTTCTCCACAAATAAAAGCATATTGTATATTCCTGTATTTCTTATAACGAGTATGATTCAAAGAACTGACACCCATCTCAACTCTTGACAGCGACACTATCAACCTCTAGGGGTCATTGTTGTTTTGTATGTATTGGTTTCTGTTAGGATTCCATTATATAGAGACTAGCGGCCGCCCGCGGCTTCGCTCGCGGTTACCGTTCCCATTGAAAAAATCATTAATTAATTCATTCATTCATTATCAGTCTGACATAGGCCTCCCCTACACATTTCCAGGAAGAACGATTCTGAGCCCTTTCCATCCATCGACTTCCCGCGATCTTAACAATGTCGTCGGTCCATCTGGTGGGTGGGCGACCCCACATAAAGGTCGGAAGAAGATTTAGGATCTAATTTGCAAGATTCGACCTCTTACCTCGTCACTCCAAACTGCACGCTCATAGCACATCCGAAGGTGGATATCGCCACGCCCAAGGGTATCAGGAAGCTGGCCGGGCCGAGGACCCTCGTCCCGAATGCCACGGCCACGGCTGGCACTGACACCATCTCCGAGTAGCTCAGCACAGTCATATACGCTACGTTCATGAACACGTACAGCGCTGTTATCAGCGGCACAGCGATGGATATGCTGAGAGGCACGTTACTGGGGAAGAGATGGTTTTGGTCATGCACAATTTACTGCAAAGGAAGTAAACATCGCAGATGATTTGTCCATCTTCCATTTTGTTTTTCCTGACCACTACAATTTGGGCCTCTTCAAGGCAAGAGTGAATAGGTGTCTTCTAGACCATCCTGCTCCATCGTCGGCTACATCGTCACTTACCTACCACCAGGTGAGATTGTAGCCTATATCATGTAAAAAAAAAAAAGTCTTCAAAGGCTGAATTGTCCCCTGTGCTTACTCTTGCCTTTGTTTAGGGGATGCCATAGTGCCTAAGATTTTAGATGGAGTAGGCTTGCCGAACACTTCACTTATGTTTGATCTCGTGATGTTTTCTTTCACCGTCAGCGCTATTACGAAAAAATCGATATATTTTTTATGACGGGGTTGTTTTGTTACCACTAGAATGTACAAAAATGCCTCTGACTACCCCTCTTAGACATTCTTATAAGATCGTCGATAAGACGTTTCAAAGTGATCCTTGTGATACTACTGAATAAATACACTTTTGACTTTGATATAAAACAATGCTAGATTTGCCCTTCAATTTCCAATAAGCCTCGGCTGTCACCAATGCCATGACGTCGATCAGTCAGTTGGATATTAGTGCTGCAGAATACTAACACCGCAGGGTTAATGATCTCCTCAGTGACCACAGTGACGCTGTTCCAGCCGTCATACGCCCAGAGGCCGGAGTACAGAGCCAAGGCTATGCTCCCAGGACTGGTAGTGCTGCCTTCAAATCCCTTGTTGAGGTGCGCTGTGTTTCCTGAAATGTAAATTAATAAGGTTAATTACCTTCCGTGGTATTGATATGAGAACCAACGGCTATTATGTCACTTGACGTACCATCCCGGCGAGTAAGCGATCAGCTATTTTCTTGCTCAAGAAAACAGCAAAAGATATTGTTTATACAGCCTTCACCTTCAGAGAGTTTACATGTAGTAGTTGTACGTACAACACGAACTAGCTCGCACAATAACTTTAGAGATAGAAAGAGAAAAAACACATCGCCTTTCATTCTGCCCTGAGGCTGTCTCCTCATTATTGTCCGTGCGCTCACGGCTACCGCACAAGTGAAACCCAAAAAATAATATATAATTATGCCCAAGCGGCACCACGAAGAAACAAAAGAAGATAGATGGAGGAGGAAGAAGAGGAAGTACGAGGATAAATTGAAGATGAAACGAAATAGCTATCGTCGAATATTATATTCAGATGATGATGAAGATGAAGGTAAATATTTTACCGGCACGTAAGCTACAATACAAGTGGTTTTTTTTAAGTATCCGTTGAATTCTGCGGGTACCTCGATGCATTCATCGAGCCGTGCGTTCTTATCAAAATTTTGGAAGAACAAACGGAAACATCCGACCTATTTTTATCCATATTCGTTGTATTCTACGAATAAATATTTATGGTTCATGTTTTATTTCGCTGCATTCATCGAAATACATGCTTAAGTGGAACGATATTGTTACCTATCGAAATACCGACCTATTTTTTATCCATATTCGTTGTATTCTACGAATTATGGAATGACCGCTACAAGTTTTACTTGTCATTATTACCAGCTACTTAGCTACTACCTACTCATAGGTTCATTGGTCTTTACAGATCATCTAGACAACGACGTAATCGTCGAGGAAGTGACCGTTTCAAGCCCCGCGGCTGAGGTGGATCGAACAGGCGTGGACGAGCCTACCTTTCCAGTGGTAGAAGTTACCGAGGAGGTCGATTCTTTCGACCCAAGTTTACTGGAGGCACTCGGCGAGTTCGAAGTAGATTCTGTGGATTTTGGTGATGACATACAGACTGATTTGGCAGCGAGACTTCAAAAAATTCTTCTCAGCGGGCTAAATGTTGAAGCAAAAGAAGAAATATCAAAGAAATACTTATTTCCAAAAAACTTAGCTTTAGCTAAAGGTCCTACTCTAAACTTGGAGGTGGGAGCAATGCTAGCCGAGCCATGTAAGCTGCGGGACAAGCGCCTACTTGGTAAACAAGATCAGCTCGGTAAAACGCTTTCAGTTTTAACAATAGCTATGACTAGTCTGATGAAAAAGAACTCAAATATTCAGGATATTATCCGTACATTAAATGACGCCGCCAGACTGTTAGCGGACTCCCACTTCGCTGAAACCGATACAAGACGTTCCGTGATCATCCCGCTGATTGATAAACCTCTCATGGAACCTTTCAAAGACAGAAAAAGGGATAGTCTCTTATTCGGCGAAAACCTGGGAGATCTTGTAAGAAACTCGAGAGGTATTAAGAAGACAAGTGAGCTGATACAAGCATCGACCTCATCGACTCATTTAAACCGGAAAGGCTCATCGGCGCGCGGTGCGAAGAACCAACAGCGCGGCGGTCGGAACCAGCGGGGCGGTGGGCCGAGATCAATGACGTCATACCAGTATCCGCGCCGTTGGGCACCGTCGTCTGCTCCCCAACCGGCGCCGCACGCGCCGAGGCGCCCTTCCCCGCCCCCCGCTCCCCGCCGCCGCCAGTACACGGCGAGCACGGCGGCGGCGCCTCGCTACGCCAGTACGCAGCGCAGGCTATAGACCCAAACGCCCAGGTACACGCAGGTCGTCTAAAATATTTTATAAATGAATGGCTATCCATTACAGACGATGACTTTATCCTAGATATTTTATCAGGTTATAAAATACCATTCATAGAGATTCCTAACCAATGTCCAAAAAGTTACCAACACCGCAAGTTTTCTAAAACTGAGTCATCGGCGATAATGGAGGAGCTAGGTCACTTATCGAATATTGGCGCTATAAGGAAATGTGAACATACGGCAGGACAATTTATATCCGATATATTTTTGATTCCCAAAAGTGACGGGAGTAATCGATTTATTTTAAACTTAAAGAAGTTAAATAAATACATTCGTACGGAACACTTCAAGATGGAAGATGTACGCACTGCCACCAAACTTTTGACAAAAGGTTGTCACATGATTAATATTGATATCAAAGAGGCTTATCTTTTGATTCCTATTCACGAATCACATGCCAAATATTTAAGATTTTACTTTAATGGCGATTTATGGGAGTTTGTGGCGTTAGCATTTGGACTTTGCTCTGCGCCGTATGTATTTACAAAAATATTGCAACCAGTCATGTCTCACTTAAGATCTCGGGGCTTCCTCTCTGTAAGATATTTGGACGACATTCTTTGTATTGGACGATCCGCTAGTGATTGCCTTCGTAATGCAAATGAAACAATAAAATGTCTCACGCGCTTAGGTTTTGTTATAAATGATAAAAAGAGCATTTTAATTCCAAAGAAGTCGTGTAAATACTTAGGCTTTATTCCGGATTCTTAAACGATGACTTTACAACTTCCCGACACGAAGAGACAAAAATTATTTAAGGAAACGAATAATATTTTAAATTTAAAGCAAATGGGCATAAGAGATTTTGCAAGCTATTTAGGGTCTCTCACAGCAGCTTGTCCGGCTATTCCATATGGATGGCTTTATACGAAATCCCTAGAGAGGGAAAAATATTTAGCTCTTCTTAAACACGCTGATAACTACGATGCTGTTATGAAGATTCCCGATAAGTTACATAAAGACTTACATTGGTGGAATAAAAACATTTTACGAGCTGTTAATCCTATTCGTGAACATAAATATGACCTAGAAATATTTACGGACGCCTCGACTACAGGTTGGGGCGTAGCTTGTGGTTCTGAAAAAAGTGGCGGACACTGGACAACCACTGAACGAGCTAATCATATTAACTATTTGGAGTTGTTAGCCATTTATTTCGGATTAAAATCAATTGCGGATAAGAAACGGCACTGCGAAATTCTTTTACGCGTAGATAACACCACAGCTATTTCCTACGTAAACAGGATGGGTGGTGTCCAGTACCCTCACTTGAATAAGATATCTAGTAAGATTTGGGAATGGTGTGAGAAGAGGAGAATATTCATTTTCGCATCGTACATTCCTTCATCACAAAACGTAATAGCAGATACGGAATCTAGGAATCTAAATATCGATACGGAGTGGGAATTAGGTTCTCAAGAATTTTCAAAAATAGTTTGTTCTTTTAATATGCCGGATATTGATTTATTTGCCACTCGCGTGAACGCAAAATGTCCTGTATACATTTCGTGGAAAAGAGATCTTTTTGCCCATAACATTGACGCTTTTACTATCAATTGGTCTCAATTTTATTTTTATGCGTTCCCACCGTTAGCTTTAATTTTGAAGACCTTAAATAAAATTATATCCGACGAGGCGACTGGTATTGCAGTGGTGCCATTATGGACTTCCCAGCCGTGGTATCCATTGTTTATGTCACTATGCATTAGAGAAATAATTATATTCCCTCCAAGTATGCATCTCTTGCTCTCTCCTTTCAGGTCAATTCACCCGCTCCACCGCCATCTTTCCCTGGTGGCGTGTGTGTTATCAGGGAAGGCTTCCGAAGGCAAGCAGTACCGGAATCGGCTTTGGATGTAATGCTTTCATCTATTTCGCATAACACTAGATCTCAATATAATAGTAGCTATAAGCAATGGTGGGAATATTGCGTCGCGAATAATTGTGATTTTTACAAAGTTGAAATACCATCTCTCTTGAATTTCCTCACAGTATGTTTCAACAAAGGCTCTTCTTACGGTACCTTAAATAGTCATAGGTCGGCTGTATCTCTCATATCTTCAAATAAGGTCGGAGAGGACATGAGAGTCAAACGATTTTTTAAAGGGATTTTCAAATTAAAGCCAACGTTCCCACGATATACATTAACGTGGAATCCAAGTATTGTGTTGGATTATTTAGAAAAAATACCACATGATTCCTGCAATTTAGAAAAATTAAGTAAAAAATTGATCATGCTTTTAGCGTTGTCAACTGGTCAAAGAATGCAAACTTTATCGCTGATTAAGACATCGAATATCAAGTCATTTAATAATAGAATTGTAATTTCAATTACTGATTTAATAAAAACTTCTGGAA
Source organism: Thera britannica (assembly GCA_939531255.2). Classification (NCBI taxonomy): domain Eukaryota; kingdom Metazoa; phylum Arthropoda; class Insecta; order Lepidoptera; family Geometridae; genus Thera; species Thera britannica. Next base: position 1,729,975 of record OW618038.2, read on the forward strand.
TAGGTCGAATTCAACCAGTTTTAAACTTACCATACTTTAATCAGCGACCTGGAGTTTGCCCTGCATCAGTTTTGCAAAAATATCTGTTAGAAACTGCCTCTATCAGACCCGATTCTGTTGATCGTCTTATTATTACTTTTAAAAAGCCTCATAAAGCTGCTACATCTCAGACTATTGGCCGCTGGTTGAAGCAGACTTTAGGGGATAGTGGTATAGATATCTCTATATTCGGCGCTCACAGCACGAGGCATGCCTCTACTTCTGCTGCCTCACGCGCCGGTGTTAGTATCGATGTAATTAGGAGGTCGGCGGGTTGGTCTGAACAATCAGCAGTATTTGCAAATTTTTATAACAGGCCTATCGTTGACTCCACCACCAGTTTGTTAGACTCTATTGTTTAAGTTTGATTATTCCTAAGGACAGGTTATGTTTTGTTATTTGATAATGATATTGATTCTGTTAACTATTCTTTTGTTGCTATTTATTAAAATAATAAACATTAAGAAAGTTTCAAAAATCATTTCTATGATTTTTATTTTACGACCCTTGGCAACATAGATCAATTCTCTAAACATCTACATGTAAACTCTCTGAAGGTGAAGGCTGTATAATTGAATGATCAAGCGAGTCTTCCTGAAGCGAAGCTCGATCTTGATTATACAGCCTTCACCGAAGAGAGTCTGGGTCCCTCCCTACCCTTACCTACGTAGATACCTAGCTATCCCTGGTAGATCAATGTTGCTGATGTTTGTTTACTCTGAAAATAATGAGGAGACAGCCTCAGGGCAGAATGAAAGGCGATGTGTTTTTTCTCTTTCTATCTCTAAAGTTATTGTGCGAGCTAGTTCGTGTTGTACGTACAACTACTACATGTAAACTCTCTTCGGTGAAGGCTGTATAATCAAGATCGAGCTTCGCTTCAGGAAGACTCGCTTGATCATTCAATTTTATTTCAATAAAAGAGACACGTATACAAAAGTTGTTGAGAATAGAAGAGGAAAGATGATTGGCCATCTTGTACGACATGGCAGCTTTATCCGAAATATCATCGAAGGAAAGAGAGGAAGACCAAGGATAAGCTACATGAGCCAAATAAAAGCGTAGATCGCCGTCATGCCGTAAAAGGAGATTATTTATTGTCGCATAGGATTTATTTAAGAGCAACGTTCTTATCGGCATACCTAGGTGCATTAAGCCGATAAGAGCAAAAAAGACGAAATTTTCTAATAGTTGATCGCTGGCCGTTCACACCAGCTAGAACTCCGTGTCACGATTTGTTCATCCTTTTGCAAAACAAAAATAAAAATAGCAGTGAAGTTCCAGTGTTTTGTCACTTCAACACACAGAACACATAATTATATACTCAAGAGCAACCTACAGGCATAGTTTGTTTGCTTACGCACATTTACCTACTTTATCTTACGCATAACAGTGTTTATTCACAATCACAGGCAAAGGAGGTACCTACTCTTGTTGTAGTCACCAATTACAAGACTTCACGAATTCTATATTACCCGACGCAATAGCCTTGAAAGAACAATGACACGAAAAAAAACCTGTGATTTCATAGTTTATTTTTCAGTTCGTGACTAAATTAAACGCTTCTGAAAACTGCCATGCCCAAACGAGTTAGCTAATGCCTGTTAATTATAAGTATTCCCTCTAAGTTGATTACCGCGAAGTAGCCTTAGTTTTAGTCCACTACTAATGGAATAACTCATAGTGAGCGAAGCTTGTCAGCTTAGGTAACAAGTGAACAATTAAAAAAATTGTAGCTTGAAACGTTATGAGAAAATAAAAATTATTGAATAAGCTAGGCCCGCCTGATGTGGAGCTGTTACCTCTGTCTGTGACAAGGTTACCTCACAGGGTCAAAGAGAGAACGTGGTCAAGCCTGTACTTATGGCCTATCCCTTGTAAAAAACAGGAACATAGCAGTGGAAGTTTGGGCGCTGGGGGCTAATTCTCGGGCCGATCTCGATCATTTTGAAATTTTATTTTATTGCTTCTTTTCGAAGGGGGAATGGATAATTTCCTTGAGTAATTCATAAACGTCCTCTTCGTAAAAGCCTCGACAGCTACGATATACGGAAAACGTACAAAAATTGCGGGGTTGTGAAAAGAAGCAATAAAATAAAATTTCAAAATGATCGAGATCGGCCCGAGAATTAGCCCCCTGAATACCCCTATTATCACTTCATGGCCAGATGAGCTGCAATTAGTGATGTGCACACATTGAACTATTAGAAGTTTTTCTTGTAATAATATAGGTATATTTAGGATCTCGGAAACTGCACCAACGATTTTCACGAAATTTAGTATACAGGGGTTTTCGGGGGCGATAAATTGATCTAGCTAGGATTCATTTTAAGAATATGATTATTTCTTTCTGAGTTCAATAAATAAACATAAACTGAATATGTGACTGCTCCTGCCATCTATTGACGATTGTGAGCAACTAACTGCAAGCATGGCCAGTAGATGGCGTTGTTCAGTAAGAATAAACCAGTAAAGATTATAATATGACTCTTAGGATTTCTTATAAATACAAATTAATGAAAAAAATTCCGAGCCAAGCTCTGTTACCAACTGCTAGTGCATGATAATATGTGTTACGCATAATAAAGGTAATCGCGATTAATACCCGTTTTTTCCATATAAAGAAGCTAAAGTTATAATAAGTATGTGTACCTTTAGCAATTTCGTAAATCCCTCCTCCAATGACGATCAAGCAGGCAAATACTTTGAACACTCCGAAAATGTTCTGAACTTTGACAAATAACTTCACACTTGTAATGTTGATGTAAGTCATTATAACTGAAACACAAAATACATGTTATAATAAAATGGATAACCTCTCAGATAAAAAAAGATCTTTTCAATTCGGCTCATAAATGACTAAACTATGCGAAAACCTGTCGATGTCGATGGATGGAAAGGGCTCAGAATCGTTCTTCCTGGAAATGTGTAGGGGAGGCCTATGTCCAGCAGTAGACTTCTTCAGGCTGATAATGATGATGATGATGCGAAAACAAACACAACCGAATTGAGAACTGACTTCAAATAAAAAAGAAGTTTTTATTTGAAGTCGGTTAAAAAGAGTATATAGCAGCATGATAGCTTTTAATCTATATTTATAAAAGAAAGTCGTGTTAGTTACATTTTATAACTCAAGAACGGCGGAACTGATTTGGCAGAAAATTGGTGGGGAGGTAGCTTAGAACCGGGAGAAGGACATAGGATACTTTTTATCCCGAAAAAGCAACGGGAACGGGCGAGCGAAGCCGCGGGCGGCCACTAGTAATAAATAAGCCCTGGTAGATGTATGGACAAAGCTACACCATAAGGATTCAGGATTTACCATCTAAAAAGAGAGACCAGTAAGGGTGTAATTTTATGGGGTTTTTTCATAACTCAGATAGGAACACATAACTTACATTTTTTTCTCTTTGTGTAACTTGCTCTTTCTTAGGCACCCAACCTAGGGTCAAGGACCCAGCCTCAAGGTTTTACATAAAGCATAATAAAACAATACATTTTCAGCCTAGATGCATACAATTTATTACACTGCATACAAAATATTCACACAAATTTGTTTAAGTCCTAAAAGATAAGAATTTTATGAAACTTAAACACAACTTTCTATCAGATAACCAACATCCTTATTGGTCCACAGAGTAAATTTTACCATAGTTTTTGTAATTTATAGGGCGTCCCACGGCTATGCCACATGGAGGGAAGTTTGGCAAGTTTTTATCATGCGCACTTGATGTGCGGGCAGGTTTTTTCCGCAAGTAGGCCGCTGGCGGGCCCTTTTTGCGTGACCCCTGACACGTGTTGCTCGAACTTTTTTAGGTTCTACAACACGCCGGTTTCCTCACGATGTTTTCCTTCACCGTTTTTGAGAGTACTGGCATAGTGCACATAAATTTTTCGACAGAAAAACTCATAGGTACACGAGTGGATTTGAACCCATGACCTTCGGATCGGAAGGCGGGGCCACTACCACTAGACCACCAGTGCTCTCTGCCACATGGAGGGAAAGTAGTACATTGAATATTATAGATGGACTTGAGGTTTTGACAGCTACCAAGGGGGTCTCGCAAGTGGCGGATAGCGGGACGCAAGTGGCCATTATAAGGACGATGGTTGGCTGCAAATAAATTGAATAAGCAGTCTCGACCAGACAGTCTCTCTTCCCCAAACATTCGCTTCTTATATTTTCCGTATTTCCCAATCCTATGGGATATGTCCCAAACCGCTGCAAAATAATATTCAAGGTATAGTGGCGGAATGAAAATGTTAGTTGATTTTCAACTTGATTTGTTCAACGTATCGCGATCACATACTACCTTTTGAAACTGAATATACAGAATACACCGATAAGTTAACGTCACAAATTATGTCAAAATGTGTTCATGATCAAGGCACTGGTGCAAGCGAAAACCGACTCTAAGGTGACGAACATTTTCATACCGCGACTGTACATTCCCTCCATGTGGCATATCTGTAGGATGGCCTGATCTTACTAACTGCTTCAAAGTTTTTTGTAGGTATATTAAGGTTGCCTGGAAGAGATCGCTCTCAGCGATAAGGTCGCCCATTGTTTTACATAATTGTTAATTTTTTATGTCCTGTACTGTATCTTTTGTGTGGTGAACAATAAAGAGTTATCTATCTATCTATTAATCACACTTCACACTTGAAATAAGAGAAGAGGTAACTTTGTAAGTGCTTGATAAAGTTCTTAGGTCTATCTAGTAGTATGTGAGTTTCACTTCCATATCGCTGTAAGGGTTGGGTGTCACAATGTTCATTTCTTTCAATAGTACCATCAGCTTATAATTTTCTGGAGTAATTGGTACATAGCCATTCTCGTTTTCAGAAGACATAAGAATCTGAAATAAATAAATATCATCAAAGGCAGCTTAAAATGTTATCAGTCGAATGATGTAGCCCTATAATTATTAGTTTAATCAAACAATGTGTCCAGCGCATACACCAAACCTACTTATTGTCAAGACTGGATCGCAGATAAAAACAGAATAAAAAAAACATTAAAGAAACAGACTTTATGGCCAAACCAATTTTGATGAAATTTCTATAGGACTAACCTGGAAGTATTCACTTTTACATAAAATAAAAAAATCTAATTGGCTCATAAATGACAAAGTTTTGCAATAATACAACCAAATTGAGAACCTCAATTTATTAAAGCAAGCCATTAAAGTGTCCAGCATTATGAATGAGGGGGCTTAAAGTAAAACAAAATGAACTGAAAAGACTGGCCTCTAGCTCAGTTGGTAGTAGCTCTGCCTTCTGCGCTGTGGGTCGTGGGTCAATGTATGCAAGTATTATATCAGCTATCTGGTTCCCATATTACAAGCTCTGCTTAGTTTGGGGCTGGGTAGTGTTGTGTGAAATGTCCACAGTATTTTATTTATTTTATTTAACTTACCCCCAGGACTTCAATAATAGACTCATGGCAATCAGGAAACTGAGATTGAATGAGGCCACTTAGTAGCTTTTTCATTAATTTAAACTTTTCCTTAGCTTTGTTAAGATGTTCTGGCGTTACTTCTGCCATTGTTGTTTTAGGTTTTAGTTTCGCTTCCTTAGATATATCAATGAGTGACTGTAATCTGTAAGTTTTAGGTAAAAATAAGTATGCAAGACAGGTAGTTACAACTAAGACATACCTACAACTGTAGGTTTAGATAATTATTGAATTAGATAGTTTGTGTTCCTCTACCTGTTTATTTCGGCATTCACATCATTTATGTTCCCTTTCACGAATGCCTGCATCTCTTGCAGCTGTTCTGTCTTCTGTTTCATTTCAATCAAAAACTGGCTAGTGAGTAGGTTGTCATCCGTGAAAAGCAAGGTATTTGAATTCTGGACTTCAGTGCGGAGTCCTTCGATGTAATTGCTTATCTTTCTATTAGTGAAGTCCGCAGAGTCTTTTGGCGCACGCTGAGGCGTGTTATCAATAGTTGTACAAGCGTTTACACACTTGGCTTGGATAGCTTTTATTTCTTGTTTTAAAGACTCTTGCGTCTCATTATTACGATCGGAAGACATTCTAAAACGTACAAATTATTTGAATTGGCTTAGCCACAACCAGAAAAACTGCAAACTGGGAAAACAATTCACCATCACTGCACTGAGGAATAAACAGGATGGTAGTAGGATTTATTATTAATTTGTAAGTACTTACTTTAAAGTTCCTATAAAAATCCGCACGCACAACACATCTCTATAAGACTTATCTTGTTATTATACCACCGCCAAGTCACCGGTTCATTTCATTGCGACACAAAGTTTAGAGATCAAAACTTTGTTCAACGCCGGTCGACGCGAACTAAAATAATAAAGTAAACGGTTTTTTTTTTAATTAGACGCTCAGTCAGTAAAAAATTGACATACACGATGAGTGACATTGACAGTAAGACCGCAAAGTCAAGTGCCCTAGTGATGGCCATACTTTTCTACGTCGAAGTTGTATCGATTAATATGGAATCTATGTATCTATAGTGGTTATCGATTTTTGATGTAACTTTTAAATATTATTATGTTTACTTACATAGTGCAGATAGAGAAGCTAATTTTATAGCCATATCTTTATAGTCTGACTGTAAATCCATAGTAAACGGTTGTATGGCATACTCAGCGAAAGTCATTACAACGATAGCTACTTCTGCAGGCCGTAATATGACAACGTATATCCATGCACAAATAAATGAAGGTAACGGTCCCCAATATTTGTGCGTTTTACCAAAAGCCTCTTCAAAATAAGAATATTCGGCTCCAGACTTTCCAACTACGGTGCCCAGTTCCGCAAATGATAAAGCTCCTGAAAATAGATAATAGATCGTAAATTACACTGTAAAATACAAGGTGTCCTAAAATAAAGTTCAATAAACAAAAAGTGGGATCTTCAAAATATTTGAACTTCCCTCAATCGTTGCCTCAATAGTAATTATGAGTAGGTAATTACCACATCTCAGGCATATTCCACGAGCACACTTTCCACCCATCTTTATTATTTTTTTGATAGGCCACTAGTTTATGGAATAAACATATGGCCCACTCGATGTTATGTGGTAACCATCGCCTATAATAAATAATTGCCTCGTAGGTCACACACGTCAGGAACGTACCCTACGATGCAATGCCCTATTATTTACCTTAGTATTATTTACATAATAACCCTTACCTAACACCCACCTAATAAAGAGATTACTCCAGATAAGGTCCATATTATCAAACACAAGCCCACCGATCCTGAGTGCTCGAGCGCCGCAGCTGGTGACACAAATATTCCTGACCCAATCATTACACCTAGAATTAAATTGACAGCTGAGAATAATCCAAGCTCTCTTTTGAGTTTCACAGCGCTCCCATTGGCACTAGGTATCATGCCGTTTTCAGTTTCATGTTTTTCAGTAGAATCTCCAACTTGAGCTGGCATTTTGAAATCCTAGAACAAAAAAGAAAACTAGATTATATACAGCAACAATCACATGGATAGCCGGTTCATGGCTAACTACTCCAACCACTTAGTGGTGGTACTAGCACAGTAGACGGTTGGCCGTGTACTAACCTAATAAAAATAATTAAGGAGTTATTCTTCCTCATCAAAATCATAAACTGGGAATAGGTAGGAAGAATGTAAGTAGGTGTTGACTAAGTTACAGCCGTCACGACGACTACATTAATTAAATTGATGTTTTATTTTTTACCTGGTAGTGGCTAAAGTAGACATAATAATATTACCTGGAATGCCTGCTTATCATTTATCATTATTATGTAATGCTTATAATTATACAAAAAAAAACATATTACCTAAGTACTTATCCAAGATAACGTTCTGGAGTTTAATTCTGTAATGTTATCTCTAAACACTGACCCAGTAAATAAATGAATAATTTTATTGCCCATTTGCACTTAAATTGAAACTCAGTAAATTCATAACCTACTTATAATTATTATTTATGTTATATCAATAAACTATCACTAAAATGTGAGTATGATCATTTCATTAATATAAATATTAGTAAGTTTGGATTTTTTTTTACCTAAGAAAATAATTTACACTAAGTAAGTACTTTAATGATCACTCCCATGGTCTTAATGAGGTTTAATTCTCAAAAATATCTTGGAATGTGAGTCTAAGAAATTCCACCTTAAAGTACCTACTGCAGTGCACCATACCGGTAGGCTTAATTGAGTTAACGGTGAATGAACTCGGACATCCTCACGTAATGTCTCTTTAGAAGGATAAACTCGTATTACCATAATACCTACACGTTGGGATCAGTTTGACCTTTCTATTGAATTTGGAGCGTAATTTTATTGACCTGTCCAATTATTTTTGCCGGTCTCTGGGGTACTATTATCTATTCAAATGCAATTCAGCAAAATTGATATTGGATAGGTACATTTGGCTGCACTGGAATGTATACTATTCGTAAAATTCGAGTACGTGTGTGCAGCACTGCAAGTTGTAGTAGACCTTTGCAGGGCAAAGACTCAAAAGACAAGTACTGAAGCTGATCAACTGGTTTCATAATTCTTGAGTTTTTTTCCTGTAAATGTCCATGTCAACATTGGGACACTAACCATGAAAGATGAACCATGTAGGAACCAAACCGTAGTTCGTTGCCTGTTCTTCTATGCTTGGTCTTATGGAACTGGCACCTAGACTCATCTAGCTTTAAGACGTTTCAAAGTGAAAAACATTTATATAAATAGAATAAATAAATGTTTTATTTGATTTCCTTTGAAATTTACGATTTGTATACACTCTAGTATATACGTTTACTTATTTTACGAATCTCTGTACGAATTATATGATAGGTATTTTACGAATATCTATCCTATAGTTTTAGGAAATTATGTACCTATTGTTATAAATTAGATATTTAACCTTATATGACGCTCGCACTATTGATCCGTTTTTTATCAACATTCATTTGATTTGTGCTGTACCATTATCTATAGGCGTATATTGAATACTTTGTTAGGAGAGGGCACTTGAGCCCAACGATAAAATTGGTAGGTACAATACGCATAGACCTACGAGAGCACTGGTTGTCTAGTGATAGTAACCCGGCCTTCCAAGTCTACGGTCACGGGTTCGAATCCAGTCGTTTACTTAAGGATTTTTCAGTTAAAAAAATAACACAGACAAAGTGAGAAGGCTCAAAAGAATCAAACCTTTTGAGTTAGTGTAATGTTAAAGTTATTGTGCAGTAATAATAGTGCTACTTTTAATGAACACAAGAACAAAGTGTCATCACAAAGTGTAGAGACTGTAAGAAAAGTGCCGATGGACACATTCTTAGTAATATTTTCTTCTATAAAAATAAGTAAAAGCAAAATTGCTCATTAGCCTACTTGGCTAGATTGTAATGTTATTAGGGTACCGCATCAAAGGGGTATACTAATTTAATGAAAAAAAAAAAAAAAAAAAAAAGTTAAAAAAATTACATAAACAATGCTAGTGCTCTCAAACTGTGAAGGAAAACATCGTGAGGAAACCCGTGGCTTAGTCACATCTGCACGTATTGACAATGTATTTTCTGAGGAAGCTGCCAGGATGCTAGCTTCCAGGCAAGTCTATGCCATTCAAAATCCTCCCACACTATAGCGTCCCGTAAGTAAGAGCATGTGTAAATCCCCTGACATAAGTTTGAATAGTTCGTTAACTAAATGACGTTATATAAATCATCTACAATAGATGCAAAGGCTTGTAAAAAAAACCTTCCAGAACTCCAGGGTGGGTGATATTTGTCTCTGTACAAAAATACGTCCAATTATAAAATAGGTACCTACACTTCATGTTTACCAAAAAAGTACACTGAGAAAAAAAAGTTGTGAAATTAACAGGAAAAAGTCAAGGTTGGTTGTTCAGCTTCATTCACAAAAATATGTTTATAATTTCGCAATATTTTGCTCGCAATGTAAAACTGCAGCGCTGTCTCAGGATTTTTTTCTCAGTGTAGGAAGGAAAGCTGTTTTTCTTACCCTAAGAACAAAATAGTGAGTTACCTTAGATGCCAGAGGATTCAGAAACAATACTTGAGTCTGAGTCGAGCCTCAAGCATAGATTTTTGATACTTTTCAACTTTAATCAAAGAGGCTTTATTCAGACTCAAGTATTTTGACTGTATAATAATATGAGCCTTAGGTTGGGCGTTATGACGTTTTCAAATAATTATATTTATTATTATTCACAGTGTCTACTGTAATGACATTGTACTCGTATTTGTCACCAAAGAGCAAAAAATGCACAAGTGACAATTTATGTAAACAAAATAGCTTACTGTTTTGATGAATATGAATTATCTATAACTAGTCTCCTAGTAGTCAGACCGAAGGTTATCTCATAAAGCTCATTGTTATTATTACTCATACCTACATAATAATATTAAGTATAATAATAATATTTATCAAATGTAGGTCAACAGTAATATTAATAACGCCTTGTTTTTAATAACAGACACAATCTTATTATCTGGTATCGATTCAATTGATGCATTTTCTTTTTAACCAACTTCAAATAAAAAAGAAGTAGGTTCTCAATTAGGTTGTTTTTAATGTTCACATAATTTCGTGATTTATGAGAAGAATCAATAAAAATATATACTCTCAGATTTTTTTTATTTTTTATTTTGATTATAGAAATTTCGTCAAAATTGGTTCAGCAGTTTGGCCATGAGGTCGGGGTTTCAAGTTTTTTAAACTTATAGTATTGCACGTCAGCGATGGGCATGATTTTAGGATTTCAATATGCCATTTTTGTAAAATAACTTGTTAAAAAACCAAACTTTACTATTTGGTACAAATAAATTGGTGCTCCTTTTGAGAAACCAAAAATGAGTATGTAATTGGTCAGGTATATATTTTCATAATCACTGGTATGCTTTTGGTCTCCGCCTGATAGTAAGTATTGCACTAGTTATTTCGTTTTATCTTTAACATAATGTATGCGTAGTTCAGAAACACCGTGGTCATGGTGTTTATTCATGTTTTCGTATCGTGGTTTTGCAATTACGCAGCTACACGTTCTAGGCAAGTGTAGTATACAGGGTGTTACAAAACTACCTGAAAGAAGGTTAAATGGGGCCTTATAACGAGCCCGTTCACAATATTATTATTATATTTTTATTCACATTTTTTTAGTTAACCTACATTGGTATCAATTCTGTTGTTTACAATCTGTCTAGCTAAACTAGCCTAAAATTTTCTAATTTAGTTAAGAAAATCTTATAAGCTATTCTGTTATCGCATTTTACTAAATTTAAAAGGTGTCTATGACACCTCTAAACTTGTTCTAAATTAAGTTCACAGATAACATAAACATTTGTCATTTCATGCATCTTGGCACTACTCGACGCTAGATGGCGCTCTATTTACACTATTTTTACAGGTTTTTGTATCTGTGGGTGCAAACAGCTAAACTTCAAATCATCGACATGTAAATAAATAAATTCAACAACTCAACTTTTCTCAAAGAAAAATTACAAAATGCAGCCTACTGACCGCCCCCGATCCCGAAAAAGAACAAATACTAGTCAAAAAGATTGGTTGGTGGAACGGCTTTTGTCTAATAAGTTGATGGCACGAGGTACGTACCATTTATGTTTTATTGGTTCTGAAATAGATACCTAGCTACACACTTCAGTGATTTGATTGTTGTATGTCCGGTTTTCAGGTAACCAAGCTGATAGAGCAATAAATGAATTTTAGGGGATGCTGGCGGGGGAGCTGAATGCTCTTGGCTGTAGCCGGACTGCTGAAGAGTGGCAGCATGTAAGTTATTTCATCTACCTACTAATATTATAAAGAGGAAAGATTTGATTGTTTGTTTTCCGATAGTAAATCTAGCAAGTGATATCCAACAAAACCCATAAACGAACTGCGGGGACCGCGGTAACCAAAAGTGCCCCTAGCGAATTCTTTGAAAAGCTTGGTTTCTCCATACAAAATTGTGGCATACGATAGGCGTGAGGCGTCAGGCACCTGCACACCGAAACAAGCGGTAACCCCACTGTCCATTGCTCGAAGAGTTTAGGTGTGCGTTTTCAACGCACACCTAAACTCTTCGAGCAAGCTTTAAAGTGTAGACGCAGGGTCGAGCATGTTTGTAGATAGCCATAGCTTGGATTAAGTATGCTCATAGAGCATGTAACAGTGTGTGTACTTGCCTATAGGCTATATTCTATTAAAAAAATATGAATCCTTGGGGTAAAAAAATATTGTGAGTTGTTTGTGGCGTTGTAGTGTTTATCTCTGGATGTTCTGAACCGATTTTGAAAATTCTTTTACCAGTAGAAAGCCACGTTTAAACCAAGCCATTAATTTTAAACCAACTTTTTATGCAGTTTTTGTCCTGTTGTTGTCCTTCTAATTGAAACTAATATTTCTTTCCACAGATTTGGAGTATATGGGTGGCAAAAGTGAAGGGTAAGGCCAGGAAGGTCGGTACCGGCTTCAATGGTACTGTAAGAAGCCCGGCAGGGGCAGACCTCGCGGAGGAAGATAAAGAAAATCCTCCAGTGGCTACTTGATATAAAATACGGTCCTGTTTTATCTGATTCCACACCGCTGTCTGTCATACTCTATGTATAACGCATGTTGTTTGGTTATATTAGTTACTATGATTTAATATTAGATGTATGACCTATTTGTTTCCACCAGCCTAATGCTCCTGTATTGATTAAAAAAATATTAATGGGTGAAAGTGAGAGTTTATTATTCTTTATCGTATTATACGTGCTTCATGGAGGAAATCTATGTCGTGCTCCTCTTCCTCGACTCCATCATCTTGTTCAAGCACTATGTCTTCATCCCTATCTGCAATCATAGAATACATCTTATTAGAGAAGGAATAGTAGGTAGGTAAAGCATAGTTCTATTTATATTTGATTCACCTGTTAATTCTTCCATAAACATAATTATATAGAGTGCAGCACGAGATAATAATTTTGGCTGCCTTTTCTGGTTAATAATGCAGACAACGATGGCGATGCAGACATTTCTTCTTCAGCCGGCCGATTGTCCACTATGTTTCTTGCTCATACGTGGCAGGCGTTATAGTTACTTAGGTACAAACTATGGCGGGGCTTCTATATTTGCAGCCACTACAACCAGCTTCCATGATTTTTTGAGTTTGATTGCGTTTCGTTCACAAATTCACAACAACCATACAACAAAACTTTAGTCAGCACCTAGTAACGTGTCGCCTAAATTTAGATTGACGTTTCTAAAATTAAGCGCAAATTACCTAAAATATTGTACAACCGAATAGCAAAATGACGGATTTACGTGTTTTTTGACTAAATTGAGTAACTATCCTAATTTTAGAGCTGTCACTCTAAATTTAAGTTTACGATGCTGCCAACAGAATAGGAATAACAATTTTACGAAATTTTAGCTCGGAATTAGCTAAATTTTAGGATTTCTAAACAACAGAATTGATGCCATTGTCCCAGAGCTGGGCTAAGCTCTCTCCCAAAACCTTCCACTTGTCTCGATCCTTGGCGATCTCCCACCAATCTTTCCTCTGACAGTCGTGATCATCTCGCCAACGTTTTTCACATTTATGAATGAAAAATAAAAAAACTATTAGAGTAGGATAAATAATTTGGTTCCTTGACATAACAGCTAACTAGGGTTTTGGCTTTGATAATTAATTATATCTTTTACGGGGTATTTTGTTACACGTTGTACACCTATTTACCTAAATTAGGTACTAGGTATAATGCATTGTTGATGTGTTAGCGAACTTTATGGGGTACAATTTACGTACATGTGAAAACGAACATAATTACTTACTACTTAGAGTACTTAGGTACCCACCTTGTTACTTTTCTAAAAATAATAATTGAATTGAAAACACGTTTCAGAGTAGTGGTTATTATTTAGGTACGTTTTGTAGGTATCTTACGTACCTACTTATTGTCATTTACTGTAACAATAGACTTTAGCTTTACTAAACAAATCTATAGAAGGCGGTAGTAAAATTTGCAATTTAGTGCAATCTGATTATGTGAAGTCTGCAGTTATTTCATCGTGCATGCGTTTGCATACTTTCGTCAAATCATAAGTAACTGTATCGAACACTTTGCGATAACGTTATATAAAAGTTAAAGAAACTGAAACACAGTACCTACTAACTATTTATATACCTATCAAGTGCACGAAAGGAGCCTCTTTGAGACGCTGAAACTGCAACACACTCTGGTTCGAAAGAAACAGCGACACGATAAGAAGAAAGCCTAATTCTATTCCTATTTCATAGGTACTTAAACTAGATAAGTTATGCAAAATGCAAAATAAAAAAAGGAGCCAAGTGCGAGTCGGACTCGCCCATGAAGGGTTCCGTAGCATCAATTAACATAATATAAAGGTTTTTGTAGTTCGTCGAAAGGTAAAGTGCGGTTTACGATTTATGGCGTATAAAAAAAAAACTACTGAGTAGATCTCGTTCAAACCAAATATCGTTGGAAGTTTGCATAGTAATGTACAACATATATTTTTTTTGGATTTATCATTCTCTTATTTTAGAAGTTAGAGGGGGGGGGACCAACTTTTTTCCACTTTGGAAGTGTCTCTCGCGCAAACTATTCAGTTTAGAAAAAAACTATATTAGAAACCTCAACATCATTTTTGAAGACCTATCCATAAATACCCCACACGTATGGGTTCGATGAAAAAAAAAATTTTGAGTTTCAGTTTCAAGTATGGGGACCCCCAAAATTTATAGTTTTAGAAAAAAACGATATTAGAAACCTCAACATAACTTTTAAAGACCTATCCATAGATACCCCACACGTATGGGTTCGATGAAAAAAACATTTTTGAGTTTCAGTTTCAAGTATGGGGACCCCCAAAATTTATAGTTTTTTTTCTATTTTTGTGTAAAAACCTAAATGCGGTTCACAGAATACATCTACTCACCAAGTTTCATCAGTCTAGCTCTTATGGTTTCGGAGAAAAATGGCTGTGACTCGGCCGGACAGACAGACAGACAGACAGACAGACAGACAGACAGACAGACAGACAGACATGACGAATCTATAAGGGTTCCGTTTTTGCCATTTGGCTACGGAACCCTAAAAATGAAGTACCGCTTACTTATCAGGATCGTTCACCCCACTTTCATAATTTTGGTAAGCATCTAAAGTTTATTTTAGTGTCAAATCAATATTAATGGTTGTAGTTTTTATAACAATATAATAATATATGTATTCATATAAGTTACCGAGTAGAAGTTTGAGCATCTCGGTCAAGGATATTAAATCGTGCATCGTATAAATAAGCAGTGAAATGCACTTCTAAAAATAAATCGTGAAAGTCGCAAAATGGGAATAAACTGTATATCCCGTCTGGTGAATGCGCACTTATTGCTTTTTGTGTGAGTAGGGCATTGTAAGCCCTAATGGCGGCTGTACACATGGGGCCAAGGTGTTGGGCCAACGTGTTGGGCCAACGTGTAGAGAGTTAGCTGGCGGTATGTTGGCTTAATTGGTCTAGTTGGCGCCAACATTGGCAGGCCATCCGAATAGTGTCGGTTTTTTGTGCACACATCAAAGGATCTTGGCGCGCTCCGCAAACAGCGTTCACACGTTGGTGTCTTGTTCAGTTCGTACGTAGTTCGTGCGTGAGTGAAATTTACGATCCCATGTTCCGATAGCGATTGCGGCGCCGGTGTGGATAAGCAATGAGGTTTTACAATTCATAGAATTGTATCGACATGAAGGAATAATTTGGAATCCAAAAAAACCATCCACCACCTTCTTTTGCGCCATTTCTTTTTAGTCATTCTATTTTGGTGCACATGTACGTAATAACTAAACGCATTGTATAAATAAATTGCCGCGGCTGCAAGAACTTCTACGTCCATCATCTTTGAAGCGCCAATGCAGAATGATCAGTAAGCCAATGTGTGAACAGAAATCTTGGTTATCCATCATTTTTGCCCAACACGTTGGCCCAACACCTTGGTCCCATGTGTACAGCCGGCATAACACGAATGTGGCACAAAACAACAATCATGATGTTATTATTTCTGTCATCAGTAGTCATTGCACCCTATGCATCCTGCTCGATGCATACGAAACAAAAGGA
This sequence comes from Thera britannica, assembly GCA_939531255.2. Taxonomy (NCBI): domain Eukaryota; kingdom Metazoa; phylum Arthropoda; class Insecta; order Lepidoptera; family Geometridae; genus Thera; species Thera britannica. The sequence continues at coordinate 1,746,112 of OW618038.2, forward strand.
TGAATGTTTTGTTAGTTTTAACAACACATCGCATGAAACATGCCCAGTCTTTGTTTACATTTTTGTGACAATGTAAATTGTTTATTTTTAGCTGACACAAGTGAAGTTTCAAAAACTTGATCCGACTTCAAGTTTCATCTAAATTGGATAAGTAGTTCTGCCTTAAGAACTACTAATCCGATTTAGATGAAACTTTTAATGGACTAATCAGAAAGTATTGCTTTTTAGATAAAAATAAAGATTTGAATAAGAATATTTCAAATTGGTTTTCCAATGACGATGATGAGGTACCTAAGCAATAAATAACAAACATAAAATAAACACAACAGAATTATGAAAATGAATTGATTTAAAATTTGAAGTCAATTAAAAAGAAGGATAAAAGTTATGATAAATGCACTTTGAGTTTGAACTTCAAATTCATACTTTATAAAATATATCTTGCAACGTACGAGTTGATTTCTGGGAATGCTATTTTGTGGGCATGCGTGAGGCAGTTGATTTTTTATTTTAAATTACTTAAAACTTGTTTCAAGTACCCACCTAAATGCGGACCCAAGATTCTCCGAAAATGAATATTAATCATTGTCGACGAATTTTTCATTTCTCTGAAGGTTTTGGTACCTACCTACATACTAAAGACGAGTTCAGGGTATGCAGTATAATTCTTGCATCGCGAATAGCATGAATTATTTTTTATAATTTTGTAAAGCTGGAGTCTAATGATAAGGTGTCCTTGTAGGTGCTATTCACAGATTAATTAGGCATTCTCAGATTGTGATTTTGTCTGTTGCTAAGTTATGAGTATGACTTTTGAGTTGTTAACGTAGCGTGATTAGATAGGCTAGGTGATAATGTACATTTTCATTAACTAATTAGTAAATGACAGGGCTTAGGATGATGATAATGATGGTTGATCTGAGTTTTGAAAAAAAAACGTGTTTTTTACAAATCTATATTGACACGTGACTTTAAATAAATAAAAGCAGCCAAGTGCGAGTCGGACTCGCCCATGAAGGGTTCCGTAGCATTAATTAACATAATATAAAGGTTTTTGTAGTTCGTCGAAAGGTAAATTGCGGTTTACGATTTATGACGTATAAAAAAAAAACTAATGACTAGATCTCGTTCAAACCAAATATCGTTGGAAGTTTGCATAGTAATGTACAACATATATTTTTTTTGGATTTATCATTCTCTTATTTTAGAAGTTAGAGGGGGGGGGACCAACTTTTTTCCACTTTGGAAGTGTCTCTCGCGCAAACTATTCAGTTTAGAAAAAATCGATATTAGAAACCTCAAGATCATTTTTGAAGACCTATCCATAGATACCCCACACGTATGGGTTCGATGAAAAAAAAATTTTTGAGTTTCAGTTTCAAGTATGGGGACCCCCAAAATTTATAGGTTTTTTTCTATTTTTGTGTAAAAACCTTAATGCGGTTCACAGAATACATCTACTCACCAAGTTTCATCAGTCTAGCTCTTATGGTTTCGGAGAAAAATGGCTGTGACACGGCCGGACAGACAGACAGACAGACAGACAGACAGACAGACAGACAGACAGACATGACGAATCTATAAGGGTTCCGTTTTTGCCATTTGGCTACGGAACCCTAAAAAGGCATAGAAATTTTATCAAAATCAGGTTAACCGTTTTGTATTATTAGTCCGTCATGTAAGAACCGATTTAATAAAGTCGTTTTAAACGCTTTATAATCGTTTCTGTTATCTAGAAGGTCTATCTTCAGATTAATCCCATAGAAATTTCATCAAAATCGGTTTAGTAGTCGGTGTGTCAGTCGGTTTCGCAAGTTTTTTAAACTCATTATAATTGTTATGATATGTCTATAACATGCACATACTTCACTGGCAATACATTAAAAATAAATTTCAATCTCAAAGAACAAAAACTAAGGATACCATCAGGTGGGATATTTTTAAGTTAAATTGTTACAATAACATTTTTCTTTATTTGAAGAAGTTTAATTAATATACCTACTGTGAAAATGTCCAACGTTTTTTAGCCTTGCAGTTGCTTAGTATTTATTACCCAAACTGGTACTAGATTATAATAATTATACTAACTTAATTTAGAAAATGCATTGAAAAGAAACATTATGTAGGTATCTACTACCAACAACGTAGTAATTAATTAATTATTTATCTATGTAAGTTCTGAAGTAACTCTATGGTAGAGCCATCTAAGTAGAGTTACTTTAGCACTATGCTAGTGAGCCTCATCGTATTTTTTTATATATATATTATTATGTACACTATAAAAGCATGGAAGAGATCGCTCTTAGTGATAAGACCGCCCATTGTACTTTTAGTGTTTAAAGTATGTATTCTTGTTTTGTTTTTTTGTAATCTTTAACTTTGGTGTACAAAAAAGTTAAATAATATTCCATTTAAAAAGCATGGAAATTAGAGTTAATACAATACCAAAAAAATATATTTTACAAGCTAAATAATTAACGTTGATTATACTTACTAATCGCACTGAGTTGCACTTTTTTTGTTATCCCAACTAAAGTAAACAATACGTATTTTTCAGTTAGCGTAGCACAAAATGACGATGTTTGATAGGCTAATAGAGGCTCGGTCACGAATTCTCACAAAATCGGAATCCTTCACACTACGAACGTGCTTCCGCGGTCACATTTAAACAAACACTACACGCATTCCCATTTCACACTGACCAGTTTCATGATAAGATGTGTAGGTACTAGTTGGTAGTAATATCGCTAAAAGGCTGATAACGACTTGAATCTATTTCAATTTCATGTGACTTCTGCTTTAATCTTTATCTGGATTTATAATTAACTAATTTATGCTAAGTATGTTGTTAGTAGTTTCATGACTGGAACACATAACACCACACACTCTTTAACCGCAAGAAATAAAGATCTAGAATCTTTTTATTTACTTATCTAGATACTTAACTTTAGGTACTTATCATGAATCCTTGTAGGTACTAAGTATTTTATAGACCAGTGATTTTTACAATAAATAATGACTATCAAAATAAAAAAATAATACCTACCCAATCGGTAAGCACGTACATACAAACCTACTTATTTTATTTTATTAAGTTGTTACATTATCTACCTTTAAAATACGAGTCAGCACCGCGCAATGTCATTGACCTCCTTTCAAATAAAGCTGTACAAATGAAGAAATAATAAATTATCTAAGTACATTTAAGCTGAGTTGTTTGTTAGTAAATCATAAATTAATTCTTAATATAATATTAGAGGAGTACCAGATGTTTCTTAGTCTCGAACTCGGACAATAACTATCGTACAAGCTCGATAACTTTTTACTTACTTGCGTTGTCTTCAGTTGAGACCTAACATTCAGCTTCAGGCACGTTCGAACGATTACGCCGAGGCGGCTATTCCCGCCAACTTACACTTTACACAAAACGTGCTTCAGCGCTGCACATGAATCGTAAACTGAGACCAAGCAATCAACATATTAACAGTGACTGTATACCAAACAAACATAAAGATACCTACCAATTTCGTTTTAGGCTTGTTTTTCCTTTTTATTCGAGCCCGAAGTTGTTCGTACATTTTATATTATTTATTTTTCATAGCAAGAATGCCAGTTTCGAATCATAAATGATTGTTTTATACGTACGATATATACGTGTACGTACCTAATCACAGATCAGCATAGTTAAATTCATAGAGACGGAAAATGTTTACAACATTTCCAACCAAACTAAAGATCTTTTTTAAATGAGACTCATTTTCTTAACGCCTCGAAGCTTTCAAAAATATTCCTTATACACCTTGTATGCAAAGAAAAACTTTATTCAAGAAATCTTTTGTAGGAACATAATGTAGGACATAACATTGATCTCTATAATCTGATTAGATTTTCATGGAAAAAAGTCTGAAACAGCCACGACTTTTGGTGTGCAGGCACAGTAGTTATAAACTTTGATCTCACAATTTTAATTATACACTTTCAATAGAGAACTGTAAAAAACTCTATGCTTGAGGCTCGATTCAGACTCAAGCATTGTTTTTGCATACAGGCCTCAGGACCTACTCCAAGTTGAGTAATTCTAAGGAGTTAGGCAGAGGTAAGTCCTTACATTACATTTGCCCAATAGTACCCATATTTTATAGCAGTTGATCGGAAATCCATAATGACAGATGGCAAGCCCGTCGCCGCTGCTAGAACAATTGAGCAGGCCGATGCCGATGGCAACGATAAAAAACCCATATACCCAGATCTGGATTTTATGCTAGAACTATATCTATATCTATCTATCTATCTACATATCTCTATATTTTTTTGTTCATAATAAAGCATTATTATTATTATTATTATTATTATTATATATATAAATCTTTCGTGTCACAATTCGGAACGCGATAAACTCCGAAACTACTGAACGGATTTCGATAAAATTTTGCAACTGCCTTTAATATGGTCGGATTTAAAAGATAGGATAGTTTATATTCAATATTTAGTTGTTATTAATTTATAAGGGGCAAAAGTTTTGAAATCTATGTCTATCCCTTTCTATGACGTAGGGACTTATACAGTATGTTAGTTTAAACGAGGGACATATTGAAACCCGCAATAGTGCATGATTATATGATGCTAATAAAAATATGAACAAAAAAAAAACACTGATAAATAACAGACAGAACCATACCAAAAATTTCGCTAAAGTCTCGCAACGTGTGTACACCCTTGCGCTAGCGATTTAATATTATCGCAGAACATGTGCGCGGGTCAATGACCTTTAGGTATAATCCATTTTCCCTTCGTACTTTAAACCTGGCTTACCTAGGTATGGCTCCCTTCCTCGTCCTTGGGCATGCGTCGGTACGGTGAACTGACCGAATGTTCGCAATCGTTGGTTAACACCTAGCATAAGATTGTACGACGGAATCTGGCGGTTGGGAAACATCTCTCGGTACAAAATAATGGCTCCTCGCACACTATCATTAGATAACACGTAGGCACGAACCATATCCCAATATTCTTCATTAGAATATCGATAAGACGTCATTTTTGGTTATTAAAAGAACACGTTTACAGGACACACTTATCCCGAAGTAAGCGGGGTTGTTTTTGCGATACGCGGAAGCGCAATATTAGACATGCGGAAATAGCAGCGCACTCGCATAGACTGACTGCGGTCAGCGCGGGAGTGTGTCCTCCTGTCGGTGCAACACAAAGGAAAGGGGCGGGGTTTGCGCACAAGCTTCCTTTTCGGTAGGATCGGCACGTGTTTTGCCGCGTGATTATTTTACTGTTTACAAGTTCACTTCTTGCGCGCTCAGTGTTCATGAATAATGTATTTTAGGGGACAATTACGTCACAAATTAAGGTTATAGGTTTTTTACATATTTGGGACGAGAATCGAATACTGAATACCCTCCCTCAATAAGTCCCTCGTTTAACCTAACACACTGTATATGTCTATCCCTTTCTATCGCTTAGAGATTTTTCAGAAAATTCTCGACTTTGATGAGGAAAGAACGCTCTAGAATGTCTTTGAGGTTCTGGAATGATCAAATTTAATTCGAAGACTGAAATTATTCGGCTAGCATCCGGAATGCATCCAAACGTTATTAATTCAGAATTATCTAGAATACTCAAATATACCCATACAAATGGTTCTGAATTCTAGATTTGGACAAAATGTTCTAGAAAATAGTGCTCCTAAACGTTATAGAATGTTCTTTCATCATCATCATCAATTGATATCAGTCCACTGCTGGACGTAGGTTCATCTTGAGTAACATAGGCTATATTTATGTGTTTAAAAAATAAATGTCCACCCGTGCGAAGCCGGACAGGCAGCTAGTATTATAATAAAATAATTTTACAAAAGTAATTTATAGGCATTTACATAGATTAATTAAATAAAATCGATTGTTTCTACAGAAGTAGCGGCCCATGTAGATCCATGGGCCCATCACTACCAATCATGAAAAGACGCTTTTTTTCTGGCGCTGGCTATCAGTGCTTTTGCTAAGTTGGACACGATTGCCATTGCCAATTGCCATGATTGCCATGAATAAAAATGGCTACTCCTTACCTCGTCTTGGTTATTGATCCACTCCAACACTCCAACATCGCACAGCTGCATCCACTGTGAGTTGTTGTAAAATAATAAAATTGTTCGATCCAGTCTACTTAGAGCCACATGATGCTACTACAGGCAGTATCACATGACTTAAATTACAAACGATTATGAAATAAAAACAACTGTTCAGAAAGAAAGTTCATATTGGGTAGACACTATGAACTTTATTACTGAAAGTATAAAGAAGACCCTTCCATTGCAAGAGAGCATCTCATCACAGCAAGCAATACCATTAGTGAAGTACGCGGATGGGAAACGTAATATTTGGAGTTGGTTGGATGGACGATCATATGGATCTAATTTTGGCATGGCAAGACAGATGAGCTAAGAAATACAATTAATTTACTAGCTTGGCAGCCCCACCCGGTTTTTTTGACTGTCCTTTCGAGTTTCAAGTTTTTTGAAAAGGGCTAGCTTTTCTTTGGGCAAAGAATAATTTTGAATTTTTCTAAAATACGTACGATTTTGTGATACTAATTATTTTGCGTAATCATTGATGTAGTGCCTTCGAATAGTGTGTGAGTAGAAGCATTTAGTTTGCTTCTGAAATTTGATATTTCCTTTGTGCCAAGCAAAACCTGACGGATCGATTCGGCGTTCCTGGTTTCAGGTTATCTTCGATATTCCTTTTGTTCGATAATTTACTATTGAAATGGAAAGCATGGACGTCGCACAAGAAGGAGCCCCTGCAGTATCGACGCCTTTCGTAGAAAATGGTAAGCGATGTACCTACTTCTAAAAATGCCGGCGGGTGCTTGGTTGATAGAAACGTGTTTGGTGTTTTTTTTTTTTGATAACTCGCCAAAACGGAACTGAAATGCTGAGATTTCTTGGTATTCAAATCAAAACATTGCAGTGCCGTGTAAGAATATCATGGTTTATCTCTCTTATGAATTTATTGTACGTTAGAGCACATTGGCAAAAGATTAATCTTAATGCTGTTTGCCTAGAATGTTTAACCTTTAAAGTAACTTTTTAGTAAATTGGTTCTATAGTAAAAAAAATAGGATAAAAAGAAAATACATTTATTTTGGACAGTTCAAACAGAGTAACAAATAAATAACTATGCATTTATTATGAAGGTAATGAAAAAAATAAAAGAACAAGAATAGCAGCGTTTTACCTACCAATAAAACGCATATTAATTTACTTACCTTATTCGAAGATTAATTTATTTATTTGAGATAGACACTACGTTTTCCGCCTTATATCTTTGACTTTTGACGGTTTAAATGACAGCTGTCATGTTTCCCTTCCGTCATATTTCTGCTTTGGTCATTTCCCCTACCACCACCAGCAGAGTGGCGCATGTGAGGCAGCCATCTTTATTCCTCATTGCGTCGAAAATCACCAGGCAGAATTGAAAGTATAATCTTCGAATAAGGTAAGTAAATTAATATGCGTTTTATTGGTAGGTAAAACGCTGCTATTAATTTGACTTGACCTTATTCGAAGATTAATTTATTTATTTGAGACCTGTTTGTTATCGCCTGGTGGTGGTAGCAACTCTGACGCCAATGTGAACCTGTGACATCAAAATATTTTACAACCTCAAGTAGGTAAGTATACCTACAACAGTAAAACGTTATTATCTACCAAACAACCTAAGAAATATACTTATAGCAAACACTATAAAGTGTGGCTAACTTTAACATAGTTATAGTACTATGAGAAACCTGTCAGGTTTTGCATCAAAAGTGATCGTGGTCATAATAATTAAGAAAGTCTGACATATATGGGGTTAATAGACAAACCACCTCATGACTAACCAACTTATGAAGAAGGCCTAAGTCCAGCTATGAATTTCTTTGGGTTGGTTATGATGACGACCCGGTCCATAATGCAATGGCATTGGAAACATAAATATACTTGCTTATCATTGGAAACATAGCTAAGCAAGATTTTGCGTTAACTAAAAATGTCACTTTATAACTCACTCCCTTCTCTTTCAGTCCAAAATAATTTTACAGAATAACCTTTTCTATCCAGCTTGTAAGAACTTCTGAAGGTGCTGTAATAGCAGCCTGCCAATCCAACCCCCTGACCTATGCGGACTTATGCGGGTGATGCGGAAATGCTAAATTAACACTGTTATAGTAATAAAAACATATTAAACGATTTGACTGGTGATAAATAAAATATTCCATTTTATCATAGTTTCCTTCCAGTTCATGATGATGATGAATGATCAGTAAAATACTGATGATAGTTTTCAACCATCAATTATCACTGCAATCAATTGTTAAACACAGGATAAACACCATACTAGTAGGAATACGATCAAATATGTAACCATCTGATGATGATGATAAGGTATGCGATCTAAGTATGTGTAACCATAATGTGAGACCTCTTGAGCCAAGAGCATAGTATTACTGCGGGGCAGTTTTACTATTAGTATGTAAAACATGAACATTATTTATACTTACATAGTATTTATAAAAAATACTTTTGCCAACCAACGTCGCAAACCGGATAGTTTGATTGACATGGAGTAACAACATCTGGAAGAACATGCCTGCTTCAAAACGTAGGAACTACGGTTTTACGGTTTTTGCTTTCAGCAAGAATTGTGCTAAAGTACTAGGATGTTTTTGTTTACTGATGTATCAAGGAATTAAACAATTGGAAACCATTATGTTTATCAGTGATACTACAACCACTATTTTTAAAACAGCATAACAATAGCAGTGGACTTCTTCGGGCTGATGATGATGATGATGAATAGTAACAATATTGGTTAGAACTATATGCCATTACATACTTCGACGCTCCGTGGACGAGATGATTTACTTTTATCAGAAATATATCTCATGTACCTAGTCTTCTTCATATAGTGTCACCGGATCTTTCGAAAAGAAGTCTGGAGAAAGGATTTTAAGTGCGCCTCACGGAGGCTCCTTTTGTGCACTAGACACATATTTTCGAATCTTTTAGATTCTACGACAAAATTACACTTAGGAGCTAAAAACACAGTGCAGCACATCCATGTGGGTAGGCAGTTCCATGCAGAACGTTAAAAAACAGCTTGACGAGATTTCAGTTTTTAGTTTAGTTGGTAGGTCACACGTCCACAGTTTTCACAAACAAAAACAAATATGTATATAAATGTGGGTAGGCTGCATTTTAGAGGCAACTAGGATTCTTTATTTTCGATATTCAAAGAGGCTGGTCTAACATGGTACTTAATTTTAAAAAAAGGGTCGATCCACAAAGCGTAGATCTTTAAGCCACACCATATATACCACTCTACGATATAAGTAGATACCTGTATTATACGCTGAACCACACACTAACTCAGCTAAAGTTTTCCCTGCATAAGTGACTTTAATACTTAAGAGTTTGTGATCGTAGAGATGCACGACGTTTCTGACCCAACTAAGTATTTTTATTTTGCGTAACCATCTAATTAATATTCTATTATAAATATTTGTAATACAGTAGGTGTAACAAGCACCTGTGTCACTAACTACTTTTAAGTGAAAATGCACTCTGGAATGAGATCAGTGGTAGAACCCAAAAATTAGGTTTTACTTTCAATACTGCTTACAAAACAGATGGGGGTACTTATTTACTGCACCTTGTTTCACTACATATAACGCATAGTTTACTACATACAGTGTAGACTGTAAGTACTAGAGCCAACACACAACTGTGCAAGTTGTTCATCAGTACAAGCTTGTAGGTACATTAGAGTACGCAAGAGCAGCAGATGTTCTGTCCCATTGTTACATTACAACTCATTATTGTTAATAAACATTTACTGGTATCTATTATTCTATTATTATTCTCAGGACATTATAACCTTACAAAAACATCTCCCACCACCCAGTGAGGGTGTGCTGTTTTTTTTTTTTTTTTTTTTTTTTTTTTTTTTTTTTTTTTTTTTTTTTTTTTTACAAACACCTATTTGCGAAGGGTGTATATTTAAATGATCGGATTGCTCTTGTGAGGAAACACCACTTTCTGGGGCCAGGCCAGGCCAGGCAAGACCAAAATTCACAAATTCCACGTGATGGAACACAATAACCACACAAAAACCCGAAATCCCTGCGAGGGGCCGCTGTTAGCTTGATTGGATTTTTCTTGCGAAAAAAACATCATATTCAGGAGCCAATGTCCACTAAAACTTTATACAGACACATGCGATGGGATACAGTTACCAAACACCCCTGCGAGGGGTGGTTGTTAGCTTAATTGGATTTCTCTTGCGCGATCCCATCAGATTCAAGAGTGATGATCCACTCATCGTTTATACAGCTCCATGCGATGGAAAACCGTTAGCCAAACACCTAACCTCTGAGAGGGGTGTCTCTTAACTTGATTGGTATTCTGTTGCATTAACTCATCAGATTCAGAAGCCATGGTCCCTCAACGCTCATACCGCTCCATGCGAAGGATTACCCTTACGTAAACACCTAACCCATGCGAGGGGTGGTTTGTTAACTTGAGTGGATTTCTCTTGCGAGAACCCATCAGATTCAGGAGCCATGGTCCACTTACCTTTTATATAGCTCCATGCGATGGAGTACCGTTAGCAAAACACCTAACCCCTGCGAGGGGTGGTTGTCAGCTTGATTGGATTTCCCTTGCGAGAAGGCATCAGATTCAAGAGCCGTGGTCCAGCCACCGTTTATATAGCTCCATGCGATGGAGTACCGTTAGCCAAACACCTAACCCCTGCGAGGGGTGGTTGTTAGCTAGATTGGATTTCTTTTGCGAGAACCCATCCGATTCAGGAGCCTTGGTCCACTGAAGTGTATACAGTTCCATGCGATGGAGTACCGTTAGGCAAACACCTAACCCCTGCGAGGGGTGGTTGTTAGCTTGATTGGATTTCTTTTGCGAGAACCCATCCGATTCAGGAGCCCTGGTCCACTGAAGTGTATACAGTTCCATAAGATGGAATAAAGTTAAACACCAGACCCCTGCGAGGGGTGGTTATCGGCTTAATTGAATTTCTTTTGCAAGAACCCATCAGAATCAGGAACTCAGGTCCATTAAAAGTTTATATCGTTCCATGCGCTGGAATAGTTTTAATAACGGCCTACCCCTGCGAGGGGCAGCTGTTACTTTGATTGGGTAGCGATTCCTCTTCTTATGGTTGACGAGTTCCCTCAGCTGGAACACAGTGTTTCCAAATTCTTAGCGTCACCTTTGCGCAGCTGATAGTTTCTGGGGAACAGAACACCTTAGCCGCCAAAAATACTTAAATAAAACATACAAAACTTCGCATGTAATAATACGACTTGTAAAGTGAAATAATAAAGAGTATAGCAAAAATGAAAAACAGAGTTTCTTCTGCTTTGCCACTCAGATTCTCAAAAATTAACTTCAGCACTCGTATAATTTGATTTATCGTATCATACATTTCTCCCCACTTTGTTTGATCCCAAGTCTATGAAGCTTGGAGTATGATACGATTTACGAGTTTAAAGGGTAAGACCGTAGTCTCATAAGACGTCTAACCTAAGCACCAGTTTTCAACAACTCCAGGACAGCTACCCATTTTAGCTTCCTCTCGATGTTAAAGGATTTGATTTCGATTCATTCCCTTATTGCAAGGCCATTGATGTTTATGACGTCATTATCATATTATCACTTACCTCAAAACTAAGATTTCGATATCACCGATAGCCATCTTATGCTACTGCACGTGGGGCTACCGCTTGTGTAAATTACTTGAACATTAAATATGCACATTAAAACTTACATGCACAACAAACATACAGGATGACTGGTTATTTACATAACTGTAATAACGTGATCCAAACGAACTTTTCGTTAAAATTGAACACGTTTCATATAAAGAGGGTACTCACGGTTTTCCCTCTTTGCACAGTATAACACACTTATTCACTAAGTAAAAGAATTAGTTCTTCACTTTTGTATGAACAAGGATTAAAATATTTTAAGCAACTGTAGTCGCAGAGATATCTGCTGAACACATGTTGCTTCGACGGAAAACAAAACGCCAATGTGGAATAAAGATGGCTGCCTCACATGCGCCACTCTGCTGGTGGTGGTAGGGGAAATGACCAAAGCAGAAATATGACGGAAGGGAAACATGACAGCTGTCATTTAAACCGTCAAAAGTCAAAGATATAAGGCGGAAAACGTAGTGTCTATCTCAAATAAATAAATTAATCTTCGAATAAGGTCAAGTCAAATTAATATAAAGAATAGAAGCTAGGTTCTGCGGAAGCTCGATGGTAACTGCGAGCAGGTACTTGTGAGCCTAAACCTGCCCCATGTCAGCTTGCAACTACAAGTGTATAGTGTTGCTAGTTTTTAGATGGGCATCTAAGTGAATTCATGGGGGCCAAAGGATATTTAAATGATCCAATATAAAATTTAATTGAACAGATCATTTTTGGCTTCTCAAATAGATGAATTCAAGTATACCTAAGTTTGTTAATTCTAACAATTAAACAGTCACGTTAAGCAATTAACTACATAGTCAATGAATGGGCTATTTACCTCTATTGCTGTAGTGTGTTCACGGTTTTACCAACATACCAACAATTTTTAATGTCTTTCTTTGATCAAATTATGTGAAGGTTTATTTTTATAAACTCAATATTTGAAATGCCTGCTTATACTTATGTATTTATTTATAAATACATTCTTATTCTATCAACACAGCGGAGCCTTCAACATCCAGCAATTCACCAGGGCCTTCCACAACGAGGAGTTCCCCTGGGCCCGACAAGTCCGTCACCGCTGAGGAGATGACTTCTCGCGACTACTACTTTGACTCGTACGCCCACTTCGGCATCCACGAAGAGATGTTGAAAGATGAGGTCCGAACCCTCACCTACAGAAATGCTATGTATCACAACAAGCACTTGTTCAAGGGAAAGGTTAGTACACAGTTCTCATCATCATTTCAGGTATTAGAACATGTGTGTAAGGTTTGCATAGTAAGAAGAAGAAGCAACCAAAATGATTACTAATTTAAGCAGGTTTTCACTATATTATTGTAATTATTGTATTTGTATAGTATTTATCTAGGTTCCTGAACAGTTTTTATTTTAAATAATTTACCTGAAATGAAATTAACGCCAATCACATTTTGCTATGAAAAAAATGTGTAAAATGCGATTGTAGTGTTGATTTCATTTGAGATAAGTAATTTTAAATATAAACTGTTCAGGAACAAAAAAAAAATACTATACGAATACTGTTATTACGATAATATAGTGAAAATCTGCCTAAACTAGTAATAATTTTGGTATTACGTTTGTATGAAAATTCGCCCTCCGCCGGCCTCTTAACTGGGTGCTGGAAGCTGCGACAGAGTTTTTACTTTTGTCATTTTCAGCATTCACTTCAATATTTTATTCCCCTGTTCACCAATAAATAAATTTGTAATTTACTAATCCCTTTGGCCCTTTTAAACTGGCCAGGTCATAGAAACTAAAGAGTTCGAAAATACCGGTACGGAAGGAGCCTCTTTGAGACACACATACAATTCTTTTTTTTTTTTCGAATGGACAAAATGCCGATGTGGCGCTACCGGACAATGGTGAGCGCAGAGGGCGCTCAACCGGTAAAGTTAGGTTGGGGTAACAAACTCAATGGCACCGCTATGGTACAACCTCGGCTTGGGCTGTTGCCAGGGGGGGGGGTTTGAATCTATTTTAGGCCCGTAGAGGGCGGGCACTAAGGGACGTCTTCGACCCCGCCGGCGGGGTCGGTGAATCTGTGCAGTGTTTCTGTCCGAACTGGATGACTCGATCGCCTCCGCGTTAGCGGCGGTGGTAAAGTCATCAGAATCACCGAGGACATGCCTCGGTCTACGGGAGGGAACATACAATTATTTCACGGCATTGATTCTAAAGTACTAATGACTGCAAGCAGAGAACATGACTGATGTGTTGGTGACTTCCAGACTGTGTTGGACATTGGCTGCGGCACGGGTATCCTGTCCATGTTTGCGGCGAAGGCCGGGGCTTCGAAGGTGTTCGCTATAGAGTGCTCCAACATCGTGGACTACGCGCGCAAGATCGTCGAGGCAAACCGCCTCACTGACGTCATTGAGATTATCAAGGGCAAGGTAAGAGACTAGTCCATCAGCTCCTTAATTATAATATTTAATCTATATCTATGTACTTCTAAACTAAATAATATAAATATAAATATAATACAAATCTTTCCTCTTTATAATATTATTATAAAGAGGAAAGATTTGTATTTTTGTGTGTATGTTTGTAATAAATAAACTAAAAAAACTACTGACCGATTTCAAAAATTCTTTCACCATTGAAAAGCTACATTCACCCTGTGTAACATAGGCTATATCTTTGTGTTTAAAAAATAAATGTCCACCCATGCGAAGTCGGAACAGGCCGCTAGTATTTAATATTTTACACTTATTGGAGCTTATCCCGTAGCAAGACTAGGCAATTTGAGTAAAAATGTGTTTTCTACCAGGTGGAGGAAGTGGAACTCCCAGTGGCCAAAGTAGATATCATCATATCGGAGTGGATGGGCTACTGCCTCTTCTACGAGAGCATGTTGGACACCGTGCTGTATGCCAGAGATAAGTGGCTGGCTAAAGATGGCATGCTGTTCCCGGACAGGTTAGTTCATCATCATATCATCATCATCATCCTGAAGAAAAAAAAGAGCACTGCTGGTCTAGTGGTAGCGGCCCCGCCTTCTGATCCGAAGGTCGTGAGTTCAAATCCAGTCGGGTACCAATGAGTTTTTCTGTCGAAAAATTCAATAACCCAATGATTACAGATGCACCCTATTCATCTGCGGCATTGAAGACCGTCAGTACAAGGACGAGAAGATCAACTGGTGGGATGATGTGTACGGTTTCGACATGTCTTCCATCAGGAAGGTGGCCATCTCCGAGCCACTTGTTGATGTCGTGGACGCCAAGCAGGTGAGAATCTTAACTCTGAATTGAAAGCTCAATAAAAGCACAATTGTTTTAAAAACAGACGACGCAAACTGGCTTTGTGTGATGGTATTTTTTACAGAATACCCTGATTCAATTTTTAGGGTTCCGTAGCCAAATGACAAAAACGGAACCCTTATAGATTCGTCATTTCTGTCTGTCTGTCCGTCTGTATGTCACAGCCATTTTTCTCCAAAACTATAAGAGCTAGACTGATGGAACTTGGCGAGTAGATGTATTCTGTGAACCGCATTAAGATTTTTACACAAAAGTAGAAAAAAAACAATAAAATTGGGGGGTCCCCATACTTGAAAATGAAACTCAAAAATGTTTTTTCATCAAACCGCGAGAGACACTTCCAAAGTGGGAAAATGTGTGTCACCCCCTCTAACTTCTAAAATGATCAAACTAAAAAAAATATATGAAGTACATTACTATGCAAACTTCCAACGATATTTGGTTTGAACGAGATCTAGTGAGTAGTTTTTTTATACGTCATAAATCGTAAACCGTATTTCGTAATCGAACTTTTTTATTATGTTACTTGTTGCTACGGAACCCTTTATGGGCGAGTCCGACTCGCACTTGGCCGCTTTTTTATTCCTCAAGAAACCCTTTTGCTGGACATAAGCACACCTTTCCCGTGGATCGATTTTGAGCTTTCTCTCTGACTTTCTGTGATCTTTACAAAACCGTCCTTTCCTCCTGGATCTCTTCTGGTATACCTGTGCTTCGTCTTCTGGTATGTTTTATTGGTTAATAACTTATTGATTTTGTATTTCTGGTATTTACAGGTGGTGACGAACTCCTGCCTACTGTCAGAGGTTGACTTGTACACAGTCAAGAAGGAGGATCTCAACTTTGAATCTAAATTCCACCTTCAGGTCAGTTTATTCTCATCACTCATCAGTTTATTGTAGCATCTAACAGCGTGGTCCTAACGGCATTCAAAGTAATCTAAATGTTAGTTTCCAGTTCTTCTTATCGTGTCACTGGTTCTTCAGAACCAATGTGGTGAAAGGATTTCAGGTGCGCCTCAGAAAGGCTCCTTTCGTGGACTCGAGACGTGTTTAAGAACTTGTTAGATTCTACGACAAGCTGGTTTCCTCACGATGTTTTCCTTAACTGTTTGAAAGTACTGGCTAGTGCACATACGTTTATCGACAGAAAAACCTCATTGGTACACGACTAGATTGAACCCACGACCTTTGGAAGGGGCTGCTACCACTAGACTTGATTATATAGCTAAGGTTATAGTGAGTCAACCTTAAAACAGCCATACTCTGCCGCTGTTTTTTTTTAGCACGCGATGGAATCTATCAACAGGAATATTTTCCCGTTTTTGCAACATTTTGCATTGATGCTCTATCCCTATTAGTCGTAGCGTGATGTCAATATTTTTTCAATTCGGATCAGCAGTTCCCGAGATTAGAAAGAAAGAAAAAAAATTATTTATGACGACACATGACATTTAACAAGCCATTTATATATAGAAATGTTTAATTAGGATTAGTTTGCAAGCACCAAAACTTTATTTACCCTGTTTTTTTTTGTACCATTTCATTATTTTTCAGGTACTTTTCTGTGTTTTTTTCATTCAGTAATTACTTTGTCAGAATACCAGGGTTGCACAGGGACCTACCATGCCTATTTGTATCTTTTTTATGGTCAAAAAACATAATTTCTTTCTTTCTTTCTAACAAAGAGACACAATTAGCGCGTTCAACCAAACAAACAATCAAACTCTTCAGCTTTATAATATTAGTATAGATAATAAGAGAGTGTAATATATGAGTGTAATGTGTAATGCAGGTGCGTCGCAACGACTTCATCCAAGCGCTGGTGACGTTCTTCAACGTGGAGTTCACGAAGTCGCACAAGCGGCTCGGCTTCAGCACCGCGCCTGAGGCTCCCTACACGCACTGGAAGCAGACCGTCTTCTACATCGACGATTATATGACCGTGAGTGCTTTCAATATACATACTGTTAACCGGTTTTGGGAAGAGGACATCCCTAATCGGATCAAGCAACGGGACACATCCCTAGGGTAGAAATCGGTTGTCTGTAAAGTCGGTTTACTGACGATCGGTTACTTACGTCATAAATATGCGACTGAGAAGGTCATCGACGGTGATCTTCGCCTTAAATTATAACAAATAGACACAAACTTTTAATTGTATATTGATGCACTTAGGGAAATCACAAAGATTTTTTATAATGTCCCAAAAGTTAGAGCCGAGCGGGATTTGAACCCGCGACCTTCCCCTTGGTACGGGGCTGCGCTGACCACTGCGCCATCGGATCTTAATCACACTCGACGAATAACTCTTAGGGACTGTTCGACACTAACGCGACCGTGGTTCCATCTACAGTGGTTATAAACATATTATGGACATAACAAACTTTTAATTTCTGAAATGGTATGAATAACACTACTTATTTTAACCCACAGGTGAAGAAATTCGAGGAGATAACGGGCACGTTCTCGATGCGTCAGAACGCGCGTAACAACCGCGATCTCGACTTCGAGATTGAAATCGACTTCAAAGGCGAGCTTTGCCAGGTTAAGGAGAAGAACCATTATCGGATGCGTTGAGGATAGACCCCAGACTTCGACTCCGTATAATCGCATCCAATCGCCTTTTGCGATTGTTATTTTGTATCATTGTACACTCAAGATTCTCATACTTTCATACTAAAATGACTTCTCGATTACAAAAATAAAACCCGTTATTGTGATTTTAAAAATGATCCTTATTTAATTGTAGAAACTCTCAGGTGCACTTTTAATCCTTTCAACACACTGGTTTGAAAGAAAAAGTGACACGATTTGAAGAAGAACATTTCTAAATATAAATTAGACCTTGTTTTAAAGCGTTTAAAGTCGGTAAAAAGCGGGATAATTAAGCTTTAGTTTTTGTGTAAGCTTAAAATGGTTAAATCTTGAGTGTATTGATGTTAATCTAGTGTACGTTTTTTAATGTTTTCAACTGCCATAGATAATGGTTCATGTCTTATTATGCCTAATACGGTCTGCCAGCCTTATGACCATAGAATTACATTTAGTTACAGCATGTAGAACTTATAGTATCAACATTTCAAGAAATAATCTAAACGATAGGTTTGTGCTTAGTTAAATATTCGAGGATATTTAATTTCTTATTTGAAATATGTATAGTAGAAAAACTACTGTATAACTGAAGATATTTGGGTTTTCAGAACTACAATTGTTAGTTTTTTTATTGTATTCCCGAAACTAGTATTCATTTTCGATTTTAGTAATGTCTAGTGATATTTTGTTATAGCATGCTTAGTTTGTACAAAGTTGGGGCTAATTGACGAATTGAAAAGTTAAAAATTCATTCAACTTTAAGATTTCATCAGTAACTCGCAAAAATCTTGTGTGGTTTTTTGAACATGAAATTAATTTCATATTTTTAGATTTATGTGATTCTAGGGTTACCCTAAATCTTTTTAAAGTGTCTCGTGAGCTGCTGGCAGCTTTCTTTCATCGAAAACAACAACTTTTACTTTTGGTCATAATTTTGTCAAGAAATTGAACCCACCTTTAAATTGAGACACAATCGTTGATCTGGAATATACATCAGAGTATTTGTGTTTACGGATGCTGGTCTAGTTTTGTTCTTACCACAAACGGCTTAAATTCTGTTGATTCTAGAACTTTAAATTTCTCAATAATATTATAATTGTTAGTATCAGCGTTTACATTATAATTCTTCATGTTTGTATGTCTTTATAAACCTACCGCCTAACAGTCCCGTCGGCACGGACACTATGCTACTTAGAATCTTATCGTGTTGTATTACGGTGTACAGTTCAGTGGCAATTTTATATCTCCTCTCACCATTTGTACAAAGCAAATACACATTTATGAATAAGGATTTAGGATTGAAATTTGCGATTTGTGGTTATATAAGGCTCATAATGTCTTCCCCAGATCCTCAGGGCTTCAATCCTTGTGTAGGGGTAGTCAGAGACACGGTTGCTAGTGTCTCTAGCTCTGTAATGGCGCTAGATTGTGATAAATTGATGTGATTGGCTAACTTACGAGTAGCTACTGTTTTGATGTAGAACGAAACCAAACATAAAACTGAATTGTGTTTTTGAAATGCTAGGTTTCAGGCACAATCACAATAGATTTTTTAGTGTTCAGGCTTGCGGATGTTTTAATGTAAAATTGCTACTGAACCTTTATTTTGAAGTAAGTAATCAAGAGATTTGACTCTTAATAACAATAGGAATAACGTAGTCTCAATAGTTGTCTAAAATGTCGAGTGGGTCAGTTTTCTAAGAGTATGTGTAAAACTAAGTATTTTTGGCGCATAAATGGTGTACTTTTAAGCCAATTTGTTTGTTTTATTCATAAAATACCCTTTTTTATTGACCTCGAAATAATTTAATCTGAGATGTTGAAAAAAGTGTGACAAAAACAAGGAATTTAAAATAGGTTTTTATTGTTCTTATCTGATACACAATAATTTAGTTTGAGATTCTTAATTATAAAATTATAAATATAATTATCGTGGAAAATCCACACAACACTATCTAGCCCCAAATTCCGCAGAGCTTGTACTATGGGAACCAGATAGCTGATGTACTACCAAATTTTTTTTTTGTAATTGCATACTTAGAATACAAGAGCAGCCAGACAGAGAAAAAACATCTGTGTTGACTACACAAATATTTGTTCTTGGTGGGGATCGTACCCACGACCTACGGCGCAGAAGGCAGAGCTACCCACTCGGCTAAGGTTAGTCTATTATTATTCACTAAGTGCTGAAAAATGTGTAGATTTGAAATCAATATCGCTTAGACAGCGCGCAACCGTCAGTTTTGCTTATCACATAGCCGCACATATTCGGAGCCCCAAAGCCCAAAGATTCATTGTCACTAGTACATTTTACTTTTAAAAGCGGTTGCACGCTGTCTGAAACACTCCATCTTATAACTAATCTTAAATCATAAGTTTGTTCACCGACAGACTTTATCCTTTTACTTTTGTCAACAGTGTTTGTTACAAAAGATATTCTGCGATTATTCTTGGTTAACATGACAGAACACTGGTCATCAAAACTCGAAAGCATTCTTGTGTGCGTTCGTGTGTCACTCGATGTGCACGAAACTTGTACGAAAGGAGCCTCTCTGAGGCAATCTTAAAATCCTTTCACCACACTCGTTTTAAAGAGCTAGTGACACGACAAGAAGAAGACCACTTGATGACAGTGTATAGATTTTCATTTAGCTCTAAGTCGATCGCAATCTTTCGGTCGGCATGTTTTTACCTGCTCTAGCAGACAATGGGTCTAATCGGTGATGAACTGGTCAGTTAATGGTGATGAACTGGTCAGTGAATGGTGATGAACTGATGAGTTAATGGTGATGAACTGGGGCCTAATTCTCGGGCCGATCTCGATCATTTTGCAATTTTATTTTATTGCTTCTTTTCGAAGAGAGAATGGCAGATGTCCTTGAGTAATTCATCAACGACCTCATCGTAAAAGCCTCGACAGTTACGATATACGGAAAACGGTGAAAAAGTGCGGGGTTGTGAGAAGAAGCTATAAAATAAAATTGCAAAATGATCGAGATCGGCCCGAGAATTAGGCCCCTGATGAATGAATGGTGATGAACTGGTGAAATAATGGTCATGACTAAACGATGATAAATCAAATAATGTAAGTGAAACTAGCTTAGGTCTAAGCTATAGGTGCAGCTATAACCGGCGCTGCTCCAGCAGCACTCTTGAGGTCCACGCAGCAGCAGCTGGAGATGAGGTTGAACTCCTGGCAGGTGTTGGCGTAGAGGAAGTTGCAGTCGCTCTTGTAGCAGCCGTAGCCGTCTGGAACGAGAGGTTTGTGAGGAAATATCAAGGCAAGCCTTCCAGTAGGCCTACCATGAGCTCAGTCAAGAGACAGAGCCAGACAGAGCTCATGGTAGGCCTAGATTTAACCAAAGCGTGAAAGAGTTTTAGTATCAGAGTGACGGGTGAATGATATTCCGCCTTTGTCTGACGGATAGCGTCTCTGAGGTGATAAAACCAACCCTCAGAATTTTTTTATTGGATGTTCTTCCTTGGAATATGAAAGTGGAGAAAGAACAACAAAGTGAGCCGCAAGGTAACAGCAAACGAAAAAGACTATTACATCGAACCTACATTTAATAAACCTTTTTTTTTTTTTTTTTTTTTTTTACAATTTATAGGGTAGCGCTTGACCGCAATCTCACCTGATGTTAAGTGATGATGCGATCGACGGTGTAGCGCGCTCACCTAGAAGATACCTATTCACTCTTTTTTTGAAAACTCCCAAATTATAGGTATTCGGAAAAATAGACGCCGGCAACGAGTTCCACACTTTGGCTGTCCGCAATATAAAAGTGGAAGCAAAGCGCTTAGTGCGGGAAGAAGGTGTGTCAACCATGAATGGATGCCTCGTCTCCGTACGTCTACTGGTCCGGTGATGGAATGGGGATGGGGGAACCAAGTTGAAAAGTTCCTGGGCACACTCGCCGAAATGTATCCTGTAGAAGACCGATAAGGCAGCTACTTTACGACGATGCTCGAGACTAAGGAGTTTAGACTCCACCAATGCATCGTCGCCTATGAGCCTTTTCGCTCGCCGTTCTATCGAGTCCAGGGCCTCCAGCTGGTATTTAGCCGAGCCATCCCAAAGATGAGAACAGTATTCCATACACGACCGGACTTGTGCTTGGTACAGATTCAGAAGCTGTCCCGGTGTGAAATACCGTCTCACCTTTGATAGCACTCCTAGCTTTTTCGCAGCTGTTTTGGCCTTCGACTCAATAAACGAGCCAAAGTTCAACTTAGGGGTAAGCGTGAACCCTAAAAGCTCAAGCTGGTTGGAGATCGGTAAAGACACATCTCGGAAAGTGGGAGTCAGGTCGAATTGACTCCTCTTAGCGGAGAATAGCCAGCGGATATGCCATAAGTAGGAAGCTTGCTTAATAGACTGTCATGCCACACCCGGTCAAAAGCCTTCGAGATATCCAAAGAAACTGCCAAAGCTTCTCCGTTTCCCTCGATGGCTTCACTCCATAAGTGAGTGACATACGCCAGAAGGTCTCCTGTTGACCGATTTCGGCGAAATCCGTATTGTCGGTCACTAAGGAGGTCACTCCTGGTTCTAAGTTACCTCCCCGCCAATTTTCAGCCAAATTGGTTTAGCCGTTATAAATGTACCTATAGATATAGATTATGTCATCATCATAAGACTGAAGAAGTCCACTGCAATATTAATTTACTTTTAGTTCTATATATTTTCAGGAAGAACGGTTCTGAGCCCTCCAACCAACGATTCCGCGTAAACTTATTTGGTGGTCCCAATTTACATATACTTACAGGATCCACTGCAGCAGCAGGAATCATGAGCCTCCTTATGCGAGCAGTAGCTATACACCGACGAGTCACACAGCGGACATCCGGGATGCGCGCCAGGGGGTCCTGGAGGCCCGTGGTGACCCCCACCGGGGTAGTACCCCCCGGATCCACTCGGGTAGTTCCCTCCTGGTCCGCTCGGGTAGTACCCCCCCGATCCACCCGGGTAGTTCCCCCCGGGGTAGTTGTTGTAGTATCCGTTGCCACCTAGGATATAGTTCAGGACATCCTTTATTCCGAAACCTGTAGGATGAAGTTTAGTGATGAGATGAGATGGTGGTTAGTTTGGTCGAGATGGATAATGGTAGTTGCAAAGCGTGACGTTTAGCATTCGTGTCTATCGCGTGACCCGGGGTGTCGTATGTGTATGGTGTACCTATAGCCATCGTTGGATTTGCTTCTGACTAACGCCATCGCCATAACGCATGTTTACCTCTGCCTATTAAACAACCTGAGCATAGTTAGCAGGCAACACATATTGCACTTCGGCTAATTTCGGCTTCATAGAGCGAAGTGTGCGTCAGAAAGAGATAGCGCTCTACAAAAGCAGAAAAGCTGATGTGCAATATTTATTGCCTACAACCGTTACCTGCCTGTAGGTTTCCATAAGTACGTAAAAAATCTATGTGGATAATGTATTTCGTCCCACTGCTGGGCAAAGGTCTCCCCCAAAGACTGTAAAATTATTTAAAATAATTATAAGTTTAAAAAACTTGAGAAACCGACTTCATTGTCAAACGGCTAAACCGATTTTAATCAAATTTGTTTGGGACAATCTGGACGTAAGAATAACCAAATAAAAAAAAAATTCTAAATCGGTTCATAAATGACGGAGGCATGCAGTTACAAACATTAAAAAAATTATTTAAAAAAAATGGCAACACCGATTTTAATAAAATTAAAATGGGACCAATCTGGAAGCAGTACCTTTCAGATAAAAAAATAATTTTTCAAATCGGCTCACAAATGACGAAGTTATGCGGTAACAAACATTAAAAAAAAAAATAAAAAAAAAAACAAAAAAAAAAAAAAAACATACAACCGAATTGAGAACCTCCTCCTTTTTGATTGGAAGTCGGTTAAAAATACAAGTAAAATAGGCATGGTGTATTATTTAGAATTTTAGCTACAAAAGGAAGCGAACGATACTCGTCATGTTAATTAAGTAGGTACACAAAATTTGTGATGCGTTAATAAAATGAGAAAAAGATACAAATCTCAGTCGTTAAGTTAAATATTGTTATGTCTTAGCTAATTATGTCGGTCACTGGATTTTAGGTAATTGTTGGCTTTGAGGCTGTTTTTACACGGTCGAGCGATTGTTCGTTACAAAGTTCAAACAGATTTTTTTATTGGCATTGAATCTAAAGTCACTGCGGAAATGACTGCGGTACTTCTTCATCTTATTTCATGGCACAGCTACGTGTAGGTACAAAAAAGTAGGTGCTGCATGCATGTTAAAAATCTTTGATTTTGTAGAGTCACTTATATTTACAAATTTAGGTACACATCTAAGAGGGGGTACTATGTCTACCGTGCCTGAGTCATGAGTTTATTAATCTTTTTTTTATTTTCAATAAGATAAGTAGATATTTTCTTGCGGGACGTTAAGCTACTTTAAATCTGCGCTATGTAAGTTCGTTTTACGTACAAAGAGCTTTTTTGTCATTCGCGACTAGGTACTTGTTTGTGTATGTTTGCTTGTCAGGATCTGCCCTTAGTTGGAAGATTCGGTGAACATTTGTGTTGGCCTTGTGCACCGTTTCCTTGGCTCAGTAATTAAGATTTTTTATAGGATTTTAACCATTATGATGATGAAGTTCAATTTCTTTTAAATCGTTATGAATTTTTCAACGTTGTTATAAGGCATTTTATGGTAAATCACCGTGGTTTACCTACTCAGTTGGTAATTAATTATTGAACTTGAACTCTAGAAGCGAACGCAAAGTCAAAGTAGGTATTTTGTTTATCTAAGGCACAGATAAGATAATACTATACCTATGGTAAGGTACCAACAATGTCACAGTCACAGGCAGATTTTCACAGCTCAGTTCGGCTCAGTTGTTATAGTGCGCGCAGGAAAGCCTTTGCGCGTGACTGAAGGCGGAAAATGTTAAATATTTTTGAAGTGAAAACTTCTTTAGCGGCGTTGAGCACTTTCTGTAATGGGTATAAAATCTTAAACTCGCGTCAGGATCACGTGACCTGATCGAAAAAGCGTAAGACGGATGGAGAGGACGTTGCCGTTCCGCTCGACTGACCGTGCCGTACCCGGTGTGCGACGTTGCCGCTTCGCTCGCCAGAATAGATAATAGTTAGTAGCAAGCATACCAAGGCGTTTTTCGTGACTGTAGTAGGTATAGGTACATACCTATTATAGATTTTATGAACTAGCGGCCGCCCGCGGCAGGTAGTAGTGGTCATTGGTACATGATTTTATAGATCTACTGTATTTATTTAGGTATTATGAATAAGGTAGGCAAGGCACTGATGCCAACGACGAGCTTCGGCAAATTCACCATCCACACTTGATGTGCGGGCTGGTTTCCGCAAGGCCTCTAGTGGGCCCTTTTTGCTCGAACTTAATAATCAAGTTTTCACTTCTGCCGGCACTCCCGGAGTGCAACCCGTCTTTTTTTTTTGAGAAAATGTTAATTAGATATTTGAACTCGGGAGATGATTTCCAGTGAGTCAGTTTTTTACATTTTCCGCCATCGCGCACAGAGTTATCTTGCGCGGGCTCTAATACCTCTATACCTTCTGCGTTGCAAGTTGTGGCCGTTGTAGGTTCGATCCCCACTAAGGACAACCACTGTGTTGCATGTACCTACATGAGATGTTTGTTCTGTTTCTCGATGTTATTTATACTAGGTACACCTAGTCCTATGTATTGCGTACTATCTATGAAATAATACGAATGAAATGAAAACTCGTAAGCGCGTATGAAAATGGCAGCTCCAGTTCCGTGATAATGAAATGACTGATAATGGACTCGTTCTATGATTATGATCAATCATTATACTTACCGCCAAGCTTGTTTCTGCTTATTTCATAGTTCGACACATCGATACCTATTGATGCAAGCACAATTAGTAAAGTAACTTTCTGAGAGTTTTCTAAAACTTTCCACTTGAGCAAATACCGAGAGTAGCCCGTGAGTAGAGTAGGTCGCGTCCAAAAGCTCCTATGGAGATTTTGTGACTCATTGATGTAGACTGCGAATTATTCGATGATAAATTTTCAGGTTTTTAAGCTGGCTTACCTACTTAATACTTAGAGCTAGGGTGTCGGCAAGGCGCCAAGATTCTTCATCTACTTATAGCTTTATCAAAAACGACAGATGCACCAAAAGTTGATGACATATCAGAATTTGAAAAATGATTCCTATTTCATTAAATTTGCATTTGTGCTAAGTATCCTAGTCATCCAACATCATAAAATACTTAGCATGCAAGGAGATAAAATGACCATGAGATAAGTTCTACTCCCGAGCTTTAGCGAGGTAGTAAATAGAAACAGAGTTTTAATGGGTTTTAGCGCCATGTGCTACACTCTACTTTTCACTACTATTGCGTGAAAATAAAATTATCCGCCAAATATCTAAATATTTCCCGCCAATTTTTTTTTTGTTTCTTCGGTTCTGTAGCCGCAACGTAATTGCATGCATTCTACTTCTACCAGAGAGATCGCCGATTTTAGATCCATTTTCAAAAATAAAATGATGTTCTTTTTTTTTGAAACAGTAATGTCGAGTCATGATTATTCAGGATTATTCTACTTATGACTAGAGACTTTTTCGGTATTGTCTAGGCGTCATTTTGTCAGAGAAAATTAAAACAAAACTTTTTCCCCTGAAGGAGGAATGCAATTTTTTTTTTCGCTCTGGTACGCCACAATGACGGTCTTTTTGAGCAAGAGGAGTGGAAAAAAAATAGAAACTTTGAAAAACATAGAAATTTAAGCATTTTTTAATACTGTACTTATACCTGCAGTGATTGTGCATTACCAATCTATTCCAATTCAACCTACAAAACTATTATCAAAGCTATGAGTACGCACAATAAAAAAACTGCCCAAGTGCGAGTCGGACCCGCGCACGAAGGGTTCTGTATATTTTAAAAAGAAGACGTCAAAAACATTACTTCTGTTGTATGGACGCCCCAATTAAATATTTGTTTTATTCCGTTTTTAGTATTTTTGTTGATAAAGCGGCAAAATTACTGTGAAAATTTCAACTGAAACTATCACGGTTCATAAGATTACAGCTTGGTGACAGACGGACGGCCAGCGCAGTCCTAGAAATAGGGTCTCATTTTTCCCTTTGGTTACGGAACTCTAAAAAGGGTTTTTATAACCTATAGTATCTTCATGACTAAAACATATTTCTTTGGATCTGTAAATAATTAAAGCTTTGTTACTTACCGTTAGAAACAGCAATACAAGCCCCAAGAAAACAAACTAAAATAACTTTAGACATCTTCACTAATATAACACTTATCTCGGAATGTTGCAAAGATGTGCTACAGTCGCTGGTCCACAACTCAATGATATGTTTATTAAAAGCCTCTTATGTCTTAGGTGGATTTACCGGTACTATCACGTGCAGAAGTGCACACTAGTTTTTGCATGAATGAGGCCATAAGGCCAAAAGTTTTTACGCGCCTCTATAATGACAGATGTCAATCAAACTGTCTATTTTTAACCGACTGAAAACAAAAAGGAGTACCGTAGGTTGGGGCTATTTGGAATCATTGGGGCTATTTGGAAAAAAGAAATTATGTGTTTCGAGTGGAAATAATTTCCACTATAGCAATGATAGAAATCTATTTTTTCTATCTGGCAACCCTGTAATCAATGTCACGTCCATTGGTATTCTTTTTGAGGTTCTAACCAGAGGGGTTTCGTGTCAGACGACATTTGAAAAAAAGTTGTTTTTTACGTGGTTTTTAGAGCTGTCGCCAACCTCCGTGCAGCTCCCAAGTTTACGAAGTAAGTGAAAAACTGAAGTTTGTATCCAATAATACATATTGTCAGGAGTGTAGGGAGTAAACTGGATTCGTAAATGCTGGATATTCTAACCTAGTTTTAGCGTTTTTTGTCACGGGGGCTATTTGGAACAGCATATGGGGCTATTTGGAACTGCGAAAAAAAGCCTTGGCTTTGCTTTTTTGCTAGTGTAACAAGCTTTTTTATCTTTTCCAGGACAATGCCATCATGGTCCGAGTTTACCAGAGGACCATAGAAACCATAGACATGGGAAACAATACAAACCTTACCTCTTACAGTTAAAAAAGCTTGGAAAAAGCTAGGTATCGCCGAAATCAAAGCCGAATCAAAGCTGCGACGAAGCATAGCATTCCTAGAAGTACGCTGTCATGAAAATGTAGAGGTTTGAATGCGTCACAATCACAAGCTGGTCATCCAACGATCTTTTCGCCCGAAGAAGAAGAAATTTTTATAGCTCAAATGAATATTTTGAATGAATAGGGATTTCCCAATATCTAAGCTAAGATATTTAAAGATAATTTCATTAAAATGTTGATTATTTGTAACAGTTTCTATTAATAAAAGAAAAGTCTGGACAAAAAAAATCATGAAATTTTTATTTGATCCTAAAAAAATATAAAAAAATTATACTCGGTAATTTCAAATAGCCAAAAGTGTGAATATTTTTACTGGTAACAGTTCCAACTATCATCTGTTACCATCAATTCAAAACTTCTTATTTTATTCAGCGCTAAAGCATGGCGCAACCACCAATTTCCAAATAGCCCCAATGAAGCGATATTTGGAACAGCATGTTATAAAATAAGAAAAAAATATGTCTGTGAAAGATAGAGGTATCTTAGGTAAACGATTATGTGGGTCTAAACGGGATTTATCCATTAAAAGTACTAAATGTGTGGTCACCTTAGCTAAATCGAAGTTATTGTAACTTTTGTCGAAAATTTGTTCCAAATAGCCCCATCTTACGGTAGTTCTCAATTCGGTTTTTTTATCGTATAACTTCGTCATTATGAGTCGATTCGATTTTTTTTGTCTGAAACGTAATGTACCTTTTACTTCCAGATCCTCCTCTTCCTCCCCTTTTAGTTCTATAAGTCTCATAGAAATTTCATCAAAATCAGTTTAGCAGTTTGGCTATGAACTAGTTTTTTTAAACTTATATTATAGAAACGGTATAGAACTTTCCTTTTTGGCAGAAGTGGCGGCTACCTGTGGTCTGTTACCTTTTACATTCTGACCACTGCACCTGCAGTGTTTCCACTTCTGCTTATAACTGTACTTCTAGGTACTTCAAGTGCATTCTAGTTGAAGGGCAACGGCAGGTGTCCTTAGCTTTTAAATAATCTAGAAAACTGGCCGTTCTAAACCTATTAGGACCTATAGTTATAATGACTGGATGTCTATCTAAAGTCATATTTATTGTGGATTTTATGTTTTGCAAATCTATAAGAAATACTTAGCAATAGCTTAAGGAAAAGTGAAGAGACCTAACATGGACCTACGTGACCCCTGATCAAGACTGTCAGATTACCGTAGCCGTGTGAGCGGTTTTGCTACTTTTTACTTTCAGCTCGAGTATTAGGCTGTACTTTTTAGGGTTCCGTACCCAAAGAGTAAAAACCCTATAAATAAGACTCCGCTGTCCGCGCGTCTGTCTGTCCGTCTGTCTCATGAACTGTGATAGTTAGATAGTTGAAATTTTGCCAGATAATGTATTTCTGTTGCCGCTACAAATACTAAAAAATACACATACAAAACAAATGGTACGAACCAAGCCGTAGTTTGTTGCCTGTTCTTCTAGGCTTGGTCGCGTAGAACTGGCACCTAGATTTACCTAGCTTTAAGACGTTTCAAAGTGATCCTTGTGATACTATTGAATAAATACAACTTTGACTTTGACAAGTGCTTCATTTTTAGGTCCTACCAGGTGGAACTTGGCTATGTAGAACTAGGACAAAATAGGCATTTTATTTACAGGTGAGCTTAGTGTATAATGTCAGGGTCTAAAGGTGGACGACCGAACTCAGCCATTGAACCGTGCGGTCCCGTTCACAAACCGGTATGATGCTGTGGATATAGATCTGCGAGGGTTGACCCTCACTTTTAATTACACATTCGCATTTATTAGAAGCGTTTTGAGTATGGGATGGCGAATTTGTTAGGCTTAGTGAGGGCTGACCCAAATAATACATTAAATAACGCCAAAATACGATTTACTTTACAACTTTGAAGAGTAGTAGTAGAGCTCTTTCTGAAGGGTTCGTCTGGGGAAGTACTACCACCATGCCTATTTCTACCGTGAAGCAGTGTATTTGTGTATCGGTTTGAAGGGTGTGGGTGCCGGTGAAATTACTGTCACGTGAGGCTGAACATCTGTATGCCTCAAGTTGATGGACGCAGGGCAGTGCATCGTAGCACGTTCCTAACGTACGTGACCCACAAAGCCATAATGGTTTGTTATAGGCGATGGTTACCACTTATTATCAGATGGGCCATGTATCATGCTTCTTCCAACAGCTATTTATTTTAAAAAAATATGAATATGGATCATGACAAAAACGGAATGAAAAATATAAGTTTAAAAAAACTTGAGCCTTCATGGCCAAACTGTCGCAAAAGTCTTCATACTACAGACAAGCAATCTTCTACTTAATAAGATCATTTTATGATGATAAATTCTATAGTTAGCAAAATAAAATAACTGGCGAACTACTTTCGATTCTAATTGAGACGGACCGTTAGGAACTTAGCATCAGTAGGTCGGCTTAGATCCTAATCAATATCGCTTAGAAATTGATTGACGTTTGAGAAGAGACGTTCAAATGCTGTTAGGTTAAAAGTTTAATTAATTTGTATCAATTGTATAATACCTACTTAAAATGTTTGAGGAAAATCTAATAAAACACTTTAATTGTATGATTATAATTATTCGGTACGTTCTAGTTATTCTAAAATAATAATTCAGCCTAATTTGCTTTGTACAAAGAGCAACGAAATATTTTATTGCTCTAACTACAAATAATACTTACTGTCTAAGGTCTTCTTATAAAACATACATAACATCTAATAAAACATACATACTTAACAGCAAGTAAGGTTGTAAGCGTAAAAAATCGTAAAAAAAAACATATTTTTGCAATATTTATTGCAATTATTAACAAAAAGCTTTGTTGCAGTCATTCACAAAAAAATCAAGTTCCAAATGAATGTATAAATATTAGTTGGAATGGTCAGTTGACCTATTTTCGTTGCCATGAAAGTAAAAATAGACAAAAATACTTCAAAGAGTCGCTTGAATAGATGTATATGAATATTCTCGTAATTACGTAAGTAGTAGACTTACGATCTAGATACTTGAGACGATAAAAAATCGAAGAGGAAAAATGTTTGGACATCTACGACATGACAGCTACATAAAGAACATCATTGAAGGAAAGTTTGAAGGAAACGCGGAAGAGGAAGGTCAATAATAAGTTACATGAGCCAGATAAAAGAAAAGTTCGCTGTCATGTCGTATAAGGAAGTCAAGGAGGCCGTATTCGAAAGACTTAATTGGAGAAGACTGCATCAAAACCCCGACAAGAGCTAAGCTCTAAAATTTAAGAAGAAGATCTATGATCATCCAATGATACAAAGAGTTTCCATTCTTTAATTAAAACTCTAACCCAGCTTGATATAAGGTTCAAGTTTCATCGCCCGCATGATGTCTCCCGTCACAGAGCAACGACCTGCTTGCATGATGACCCTAGGATCCTCTCGGCCCTGCACCAGCTGTTTGAAGTAGTGTTCGGTGAGGGTGAACGTGACGTCAGGATCCTCGGCAGGCTCGCCTTCGTATACCTTCACGTTGTTCAGGTCCATGGCTGGAAAAGGATAGAATAATATTATAATAGCGAACTTGACATAATATTTACTCCAAAAATATTTAATAAACCCTCTAAATATCAAAAGCCAATGATGACCGACTTGTCTATTGACCGATTTGACTAAAATGTAAGCCCCTTCCAGCAGTTCCATTCACACTCGCCTGATGCAATTGTTTTGTTAATCTCCTTTCATCCATTCTCTCTACATGTCCAAACCATCTTAGCATACCTTTCTCTACTCTCATCACTAGCCTCTTTGAAGCACAGACTAATAAGAGATACTACGCTTTGAAGCGCACTTGACATCCTTTCACCACGCTTGGTTCGAAAGAATCAGTGACACGATAAGAGAGAGACCAAAGTATCAAATCCTCATGAAGCTGAAAACTTATGCGGTGTTCTCAAATAATTTTTTTGACTTCCCCAATTTAGTAACAATGCAAATTTAGTTAGGACAAACTAAGCACCTAAGCAGGTAGGTACTAACTCCAAGAATGCACAGCAGTTCCTTTGATGATGTTAAACAAGAAGACCCCTCCTAACTCCTTCGCCTTCTTCGGGTCCGCAGCCTCGACCTTGGCCTTTATCCTGGTGACCAGGTCAGCTTTGCTGGAACTCCCTGCGTGGTCACTCTGGTTGGCACCCTGTAATATTATAAAGAAACTTTGGAACGACTACATACCAATCCTATCCGTTTTATTTATTTGTACAATGATGGAACAAGTATACCTACTTGTGAGACACACATGACCACATATTATGAGACACACACCCTTGTTTGTATAGACACCCTTACGAGGACCTAAGTTGCAGCTGATCGAACAAACGGGTTTACTGACCTTGGAGAACAAACATCTGCGTTCACCACACAAATATTTGTTCAAGGTGGGGATCGAACCTACGACGTACGGCGCAGTAATAGAGTGCCGTGTCTTACTACCATACCGTGTCTTACTTGGATTACATTATTGTACAGCTCAATCACGTCATGACATTATTATATGAGTTACTAGCGGACGCCCGCGGCTTTGCTCGCCCCTATGCCGTTACGCCCCGTTTATTTTTCTTTTAACAGTTTTTTCTCTTTTGCTCCATTAAGGGAAATCATTTTCCAATTTCCTTTCTTAGTGCACCCCTATGCTATAAAAGAAACATACCCTCCAAGTTTCATTCTTCTAGGACTTACGGTTTAGGCTGAGCGTTGATTGTCAGTCAGTCAGTCAGTAACGTAAGAGTTTTATATATTTAGATAGATGAATGACATAATGATCGAAAGCACTGTTTCACAATAGTAGTGTCACGGAAGAACCGCGTTATACTCGTAGTAGCAATCTTCTTCTTCTTAATCATTGGCATTTTTACGTCATTGTTACTTTTATACTGGTAATTCTTAAAAGTTCTGTAAAAATATACAACGTGTACCAAAATATGTGTACTATCCTGAAGGGGGGTGAATTTCCACCCCCCGGGGAACAACTGTTGTTCAACGACTTTTCGAACTTCGATTGGTATCTCTGAAAAAAACTGCAACGAAGTTTCAACATGAACAGCTGACTTTATACAAAGTGACAACCCTAAACTCAGCTACAGAGGTAGTAGGTAGTAGTAGTAGACCTACAGAGGTAGTAGGTCAAGGGGTCAAGGGGTTACAAGGATAGGGTTGTCAATTTATTTAGGCATTATGAAATTAAATATTTTTGTATGGGAAACTGAAAATAGGAATTTTTAATTTTCTCCCCCCCACAACTGATCACCATTGTGGTCTGAAACCCCCCACCTTCGCATAGTACACATATTTAGATACACCTTGTATTAACTTTGATTTGATTTAAGGCTCGAACACACCTAGTTCGCTGGCGGTAGCGAACAGTGAAACGCTGTCAAATATTCGCTGTCTAATCTCAAATCTGACAGCAATATTTGACAGCGTTTCACTGATCGCTACCGCCAGCGAACTAGGTGTGTTCGGGCCATTAGTGACAAAATTCTCCAACTAGGTAAACGAACGTTATCACACACGCTATCAGAATAAGTCATTCATATTATAGCTATGATTTGACACAAATAGTGAATCTGTTGAGACTACGAGTACTTACTTCAGTAACCGAACGTCATCATAAACATAATTAATTTAAAGCGAAAAAATGGGTTTTTAAGATCGTGATTCTTGACAATTAAAGTTAGTTTTTCACGAGCTTTCATATAAATGAAATATTGGCTAACACTGGTATCTAGTCGCAAACTATGCAGAGTATCTAAATTTTCTGACTGTAGATATTATAGGAACCGAACATCTATACTAATATTATCGATAATATTTATGTGCAATGTTTTTTTTCTAAATTCATAGTCTGACCTCAATGCTACAGGACCTCAATGTTTGTTAAACTTAGTTTTAAACAAGCAAGCTAATACCTAGATACGTTTCTAAGATAGAGGTATGTCAAAGGTACTCACCATCTCGCTGTATGACAAGGCCCGTTACCCGACACACTGTGTTGAACTGAGTACAGAGATCATGTACCATACCACCGGCTAGACAAGCTGGGAAGGCTGTTGCGTCAGGCTTTCACTCGATTGTTGCAAAACTTTTGTGCTTTGCACAGTGGGGCATCAGACTAAAACACTCGCTTTTGTGTCCTTGGGTTAAGCATCAATTTGCTTTGGCTTTGTGTATCGTGTGTACATTACCTACAGACTTGACGACAGTAAATTGTGATTCATCGGTCAGCCCTTATTACGTTCGCAATAGGTTTGCGAAAACGATATGTAATAATTAATGTTGTTTGAATAAATAAGTAGCATAGACGAAAAGTATTAATTCGGCTTTTTTTCTTTATAAAATTAAAAGAAATAGGATATTTTAATTCATTTGTATTTTTGTATGTTTGGGAGTAAAATCCGTGATTTTCAGAACTGATGATCATGATGACTGGGTAAGCTTATTTTTGAATTGGCCGCATGGACATTTCTTGGAATTTGGTTTGTAAGACCAGAAAATGTCATCCCATTGTCATGCAACAACTTGGAAGTTTTTTAAAATCTTAATTATTATTAGTACTATATATTATTATTATTAGGTTATAAATTGTAGGTATACCAACAACCAATAATAGGTTCATGCTTTCTAATGAAAAACAAAGCTGTAGTATACGTATCATCTAATGAGAGCGCTTTAGTATTGACATGATTGTTTTGGCAGGCGCTTTGTAACGGAACATAAACGGAGTCATAAACTTTTATAGGTACCTACCTGCACCGTATTCCTATCGGCAAACAAGTTAAACTCGCGTTTCGCACATGAGTCGAGCTACCACCTTTTGAATACAAATAAAGGCAGGTAAAGTTCTCTCTGACAATCTTTGGGCTAAAACCATAACTGATTGGGTGCCCAATGCAAGACGTCCAAGCAGTAGACCATCACGAAGATGGCGTGACGAGCAAGATCTACCAGACTGATCCAACCTAGCAATGGACAGAGAAAGCTGGCAAAAGGTTGAGAGACCTTTGCCCTGCAGTGGGACAAGATAGGCTGAAAATAAATAAATAATAATAAAGTTGGTGTAATACTAAAATATGTTTACGAAGGCTTATTCCGAAGACATAAAAAATATTGTGGACAATTTACCCAACATCAACAATCCCCAAATTAATCAGAGCTTGTACTATGGGCAGAGGCGTATTTAAAAATTTAGCGCCCCGGGCCTAAAAGGTATGCCGCCCCATACATTTTCAAAAAAAAATTCTTTTTTTTACGTACTACTTAGATAGGTTCGCGTTTAAAACTTAGATTAGTTAGTTAGACTTTTCAGACAGCAGCGGTGGTGGCAAAATTACGAACTATTATTGCGAGGACAAAATTAAATCTTTTTGCGTGAAAGTTTTTGGTTTTTTGGCTTTTTAAAATTGCTTCAGGGATGTAAAGTCAGATATAGTCAGGGTCACGGGGCGGCAATGGCTTAGACTGGCACAGGATCGAGATAGATGGCATAAACTAAGGGAGGCCTATACCCATCTGTGGGTGAAGTCGGGCTGTGGATTATGATGATGATGATGTAAAGTAAAAAAGGCGCACGAATCTGAACGAGGGGCGGCTTGCGCCGCCCCTCGCGGCCTGCCGCCCCGGGCCGTGGCCCTCTTGGCCTAAGGGTAAATACGCCCCTGACTATGGGAACCATAATAGCTAATATAACTTATATACTTTTTATTGTAATAACATGCTTAGAATACAATAAGCATACATAACAAAGAGAAACGATGGCGTAGGTATTTTTATTATTTCATTTCATTTTATTACGAAATTATTTTGTGGTGCCATCTGGGTAACACTCAAAGATGTATGTTAGTATAATTTTCTCATACAAGTTGGGTCCTTGAACTTCTTTATAGAAAAAGAACCTCAACCGTAAACTTCAATTAGTTCCGTCTATTTAAAAGAGATGTCGCTTTTTAGGACATTTCAAATTGATACAACTAGATAAAGAAATGTTTGATTTGATCTGCTTTCTTATTCAAATGCGAGGTTTAGGTACCTACTCAATAAGATCTTTCAAACCTTTATAATTAATTGTTAGTCGTCTTTTGCAAAAGCAGTACCTAACATAGTAAAACGAGTGATCTAACTTTCGTCTTTACTAACGTCTTTGATAGTTTTTTTTTTATTTGTAAAATAGACAAACGGGCTTTCGGTCCACATGATGGTATAAGAGACTGTTATGCCATAACCTAGGTACTAAGTAGTACTCTACTAACTAGTAAGTATTCATACATACATACATACATTAAATCACGCCTTATTCCCATGGGGGTAGGCAGAGATCATGGATTTCCACTTGCTACGATCCTGACACACCTCTTTCGCTTCATTCACTCTCATAACATTCTTCATACATGCTCGTCGGCTTAGGCTACTCCTAACCGGCCTTTCTCTAAAACGTCTGCGATCTGATCGAGATACATGCGCCTAGGTCTTCCCCTTCCAGCAGTTCCATTCACACTCGCCTGATGTAACAAAATTTAAGTAAGTATTCAATACAGGTACTAGAGATACTTCGGATTTGCAAATCTACAAATCAAACACACCTTCAGAATAATTTTGGTTTCAGTCAAAACAATTCAGGAATAACTTGAGATAAAGAAAACAAACTGAACGATATGATAATCGTATCTTTAGCAATATTCCAATATTATTTTCTCGTCATGAGAGCGAGAGCTCGTGAACATTTTATTATAATTGAAAACTTAGTAATCAAACCAAGACAATGTAAAATGGGGTTTAATCAATAAAATACGACTGCTGTACATAGGCCTCTCCTACACATTTCCAGGAAGAACGTTTCTGAGCTCTTTCCATCCACTGACTTCCCGCGATCTTAACAATGTCGTCGGTCCATCTGGTGGGTGGGCGTCCTACTTCGTTTGGTTTCGCCTTCCGGTTCGTGGTCGCCATTCGAGAACCTTTATTCCCCAACGGTTGTCGGTTCTTCGAGCTAATGACCTGCTGCCCATTTCCATATAGCATTGCCACTTCAACTTACTAATTTTAAGAGCTACCTATGTCGGTGACCTTGCTTTTCTACAAAAAAAAGGCATAGGGCCTCCTTTACTACTAAAAACCCCCAGGGTACTAATTAAAATAGTTATCAATCTATTAACCCGAGCCATATTCAAAAATGTCGTCAGGAGCCCGAAAGTTTTGCCCCGTAGCAGAAAAATTACAAAATAAATAAAATTAGTTATTTATTAATTATTTACAAAATCTATTACATTTCAATTTAATTAGATTATTCAGCAGTTGTGTTAATTCAATTCTTGTATAATAAATTAATTAAGTACACACAATGATTTACCCAAGCGGATACGGATATTAGGATGTTTAATGTCACCTGGGACCGTGTATACTGTAAAGTCAACATCCTATATAAATATTTGTTCAAGATGGAACAAGCAAAAACGTTTTTGCTTTTCTGTGGAACAAATCACGTCGACAATCGTTAAACAACTCTTTTTGTAAACCTTTTCTATTTATAACCTTTTTGTCTCCAGCAATACACATCGTATCGGTATCTTTTTTTTTATAGAAATATTTTTAGAACACATAGTAATACATCTCATCAAATACCCCCTCTCTTGTTTATGTTCGATTCTGTCCATCCCAAGGTTGCCTGGTAGAGATAGCTGTTAGCGATAAGGCGACCCATTGTTTTACTGTGATTTTTATTTTTAAGCTAAATACTGTATTACTATATGTGTCATAGTAATCAATAAAGAGTTATCTATCTATCTATAATAAGTATAAAATGACAGATCTGGTTCTTCCTGCCCTTATTCCTGTTTATGTGGGGTTGGCACAACATATCTCCCACAACATACATATTTCCCTCTGTCAGCATCTCTGCATTCAATCCTCTCTTATCCATGTCATCTATCACACAGTTCGTCCATGTTTTCTTTGGTCTACCTCTGCTCACACATCCATCCACATCCATACTCATCACTCTCCTAGTCACAGGACTTTCATCCCTTCTCATGACATACCCGTACCACGCCAGCCTTAAAAGGACACAGGTTGGTATAGTTTTAACCTTAAAAATATAGATAGAAGAGAAGACGTAGCTAGACACAGATCCAAAGAACAAGGTGCAAAATGTATTGTAAATTTATAGGTGTAAGGTGCGATTCAAAGAAGTTGGCTCCTGTTCTAGATCGGTGCAGCCAATTATGCCCCAGACAGATATTAAAATTTCAAATCATTTGATTTGCAATCGCTTCGTATGACTAATATTGAAATTATTATAATATTATATTACACGTCTGTCTGAATACTTAGATGTTCATAGCCAGGTGCGTCGTGTCGTTAAACCTGCCAAGCGTGAGAACTTCAAGAAACACCCCAAATATGTCCCTCAGTGGGCTTATACACCATTATTTTGTAACTACTAAAAAAAAAATTGGGTAATGTAGTAGGGGTAGAACATTATGAATGTGCAATCAGAATTTTTAGTTTCGATAAAATGCCAAAGTTATTAAATGTTTAAATTTTCAGAAATCCAGCATAAAATTATGGACATATTAGTTACGTAGTACTAGAGAGAAAAAAAATTACGCTATTCGGTTCCGCTTGATATTTAGCGTATATGAATGAAATGATTTTTGCTTGTTGAATCATTTCTCAATATTTGACAAAACTGATTTGGATCAGTTAGGATATCTCTAGATCGTTTGTAACGGTCTGCAGATAGCTCAACTGGTTCTTGTGTATTTTGTACATTTTGTAAATATTTGTTTAATTGTTAGTTTCTTTGTGTCAATAAAATAGTAGCATAAATTGCACCAACAGATGATCAAATCAGTAATCTTGCCTGAATCTCGTACTTGAGATGGTTTATGTGGTAGTTAATCCGGGATAATAGAAACTTACGGCTATTAAATGATATATTACGCTATAACTATACAATAAGACATGTTAATGACCGGATGTATTAATATATCTACGTAAGTTGTTAGTTACGTAGGTGTTAGCTAGAGTGGAGACCGCGTTTAGGTAAGCGTAGTGTAGGACGCCCTCCGGCAAGGTGGGGCGACGATCTGCGAAATGTAGCTGGCAAGCACTGGAGGATAAGAGCCGAAGACCGGGCTCAGTGGCGCGTCTTGGGAGAGACCTACGTCCGGCAGTGGACTAATATAGGTTGATGATGATGATGAAGTTGTTAGCATCAATGCATTGCAATCGAATGGCAGAAGTAGCTACCTTACCAATATACATTCTGCCAATAGCCTATTCAAAAAATCACAATAAGTAGCAATTTTCCTTCGGAATTCGTTGGTTTGAGTTTGTAAATAAAACAAAAATTCAACCGCTTTCTTTGGAGTAAGTATAAATCGGAAAAATTGATCTTAGGGAAAAATTGGTGAGCACCAAATTTTTAAGAAATGTTTTAACCTAATTCTAAAAACTTTTGTGAAAACGAGTTATTCAAGATGGTCGATGACGAAACCGATCGAATACAATGCAAAACATTTAGACTACCAACGACCCCAACGTATTCCGAAAGGGAATTGCTACTTATAACTTTTCCGAATCAAATCTTAATAAGACTGGGCTGTTCTTATTATAAAATACTTGTTTCTTTTATAAGACACTTACTTACTTACTTAATACACTGAAAAAATACTTTGGTTGAATTTATCAGATTCCTGATAAAAACTATCAAATTTTACGTTTAAATGGGGTCCTACCGCTGACTTAAGTTGATTTTACCAAACGGTGACGGTTGGCTTAATTACCCAAGTACTTTGATAGATTTTACCTAGATTCGATGGCTTCGGTAAGCAGAATATTTAAACATTTAAATGGTACTATTTAATAAATTGATCTTGTAGATTCTACCATGAGCTTTGGTATTTTTTTATTCAGATAGTTACTAAACCACTTTGGTGAAACTGTATATTTTACTATTAACTATGGTAATTTTTACAAAACAACTCTATATGCTATGTACCTTAAGCTCTCGTAGATTTTACTTTGAACTTTTGTAATACTTACTAAATCACTTTTGTAATATCTTCTTAAGTAATTTAATGATTTCTACTATGAACTTTAGTATTTTTTATTAGACAACTTTTGTTTTATCTACCCAAGTACTTCAGTGGATTTTACTATGAGCTGTGTTAATTTTTATCAGATTACTTTTGCATTATCTATTAAAGTGTTATCAAAACTTTTGTAGATTAAACCATAATATTTGGTATATTTTACTAGGAAGCTTTTGTGTTATCTACCTAAGATTTTGTTTTATATACCAAATTTTTATAGTAGATTCTACTATGAACTGTGGTATTTTTTACTAGACAACTAGTGTTTTATCTACCTAAGAACTTCAGTGGATTTTACTATGAACTGTGTTAATTATTATCAGATTACTTTTGTATTATCTATTATAGTGTTATCAAAACTTTTGTAGATTCTACCATAGTATTTGGTATATTTTACTAGGAAGCTTTTGTGTTATCTACCTAAGATTTTGTTTAATATACCTAATTACTCTAGCAGATTCTACTATCAACTGTGGTATTTTTTACTAGAAACTTTGGTATTATCTACTACAGTACTTTTGTAAATTGAATCATAATATTTGGTATCTTTTACGAGGAAGCTTTTGTTTTATATACCAAATTACTCTAGCAGATTCTATAATAAACTGTGGTATTTTTTACTAGACTACTTGTGTTATATCTACTGTAAGGTTTTGTATTATATACGTAAGTACTGTTTTTAGTTCCGTAGATTCTACTACTTTAGTATTGTTCATCAAACTAAATACACTGGATTACAAAAGTTATTAAGTTAAACTTACAGTTCATAATAAACATAACGAAATGATGTACCAACTTACGTAGATAATAAGAAACCTTACAGTATATAATATAAACATAACACCTACCTATTATCAAGTATAAATACCACAGTTCATAGTAATATCTGCTAGAATAATTAGGTATATAAAACAAAACCTTAGTTAAAATAAAGACACAATACAAACTATAATAATAATGTACAAATCAATAGTAAAACAATCCACAATTGAACTAATACAAAAATGAATAAATAGAATAGGTAAAAGCAAATAAAACATTATGAAAGGTTCTTAAATTTATTTAAAAAATGCTGACACAAAACCTCAATTGGCTCTTCTTTAATTAAATCGAAAATAAACACCTTAAGAGAAGTCTATAAAATAAACACCATAAGGCTCCCTAGGAGACTGACAACTGTTTAACAAATTTTCGCCTGCATATTTAAATATTTTTGACTATTTTATTTTAAATTGAAAAGAGGCATTACTATTATAATAATAATAAAATAGTATTTTTTTGAAAAATGAAAAAAAAAATGTAAAATAAAAGATTTTGATTCTAAATGTGCGAACGAGAAATTTGCCAGTGGTCTATTCCTTAGTAATTAGTGTACATGTAATAGTACATTGTTGCAGTAGGATGAACAATTAAATCGTCAGGTTTTAAAAATAATTCAGTATTGTTTTCTCCATCAGTACAATATGCTTGAAAATGTTCAATAAACCAAGAGCAATTACATGTTTCATACAGAAAATATACATTTGAAGATTTAGAACATAAAATGTAACGAAATGTTGTATGAAAATTCAATTAAGATGAAAATTATATTAATAATCATAAATTTAATAAAAATGTAAATTCGTCGACGAATTTTTATACGAATGTTGTATGAAAATTCAATTAAGATGAAAATTAATAATAAATTATATTATTAATTATAAATTAAATAAAAATGAAAATTCGTCGACGAATTTTTATACAAACGTAATACCAAAATTATTACTTAGCATATTTTCACTATAATTATTATTGTAATAATTGTATTTGTACAAAATTTATCTAGGTTCTCGGACAGTTTCTATTCCAATCCAATATCCA
The DNA here is from genome assembly GCA_939531255.2 of Thera britannica. Lineage (NCBI taxonomy): Eukaryota > Metazoa > Arthropoda > Insecta > Lepidoptera > Geometridae > Thera > Thera britannica. The sequence continues at coordinate 1,787,887 of OW618038.2, forward strand.
AACCTGAAATGAAATAAACACCAACTGCATTTCGCACATTTTTTTGCAATGGTGTGATTTTATATTGAAGAGATTTTATTTAACATAATAGTAATTTTTGACTTTAAAAAAAACTGTGAGTAAAAGATTTTGATTCTAAATGTATAATCTATCTTTTAATTAAAAGTAATTGAATCGACAATAAGATTATCCGGTGGCAATAACATGTGTTGCAGTAGGATCCGTTTTTTAATGGGCTCTTCGTTTGTGAAATCTTAGTCGGGAGCAGAAACCTAGAAATAAATACTAAGGTTACAACAAGAAGTAAGTGAACGTACCTGCAGTGAAGTAAGAAATTAGGGACAGGGTATATTGTATAAAATGAATACAAAAACTTTTGCGTTGTCCCTTAAATAACTCAAAGTTGAAATTTTACTCAAAGTTGAATTGAGTAAATAATTATACAAAAGTTCTAGTTTTTAAGAAATTACCATCTTCTTGCAAGCTACATACCTATTTAATAGTTTAAAATCGGTCTAGAGTTTAACCCCTAAAAAAACGCCACAAGCTCATGTAAGCCTCTATACAAAGAACCCAAAGACGTTATCACGTCAAAAAGGTAAAAAAAATGCACATACCTACCTACCCACATTTTGGGCAGAAAAACTCTTTGATACACAGCCTAAAGCCAAGTTGACACCATCCAAGTCAGCTCGGACCAAGAGGATTCAGATACCTACTCGGATGCTACTCGGATAGTGGCAAGGCAACTCATAATATGAGTTCGGATGGATTGGATGGCGTGGCCACTGAACACGTGGTCTAGTGACCAGCGGGGTGATCACGTATCTTCTGTTGCAATCAAATCCCTGTTTCAATCGTCAGCTTATGCATGTTTTTGAGCTTTGATTGCAATAAAAAACGAATAAGAATTGCAATCCTTGCTTGTCAGACGCAAAGCTTTGTTTGTATCCTTTTTTTATTGCAATCGAAGCTCAAAATCATGTAAAATCTGACGGTTGCAACAAGGATTTGATTGAAACTAAAGTTACGTGATCACCCGACTGACCATTGTGTTAAAATCAACCAATGTCCTGATGTATTTTTGACCCAGGTGTAATGTTGAATCAAGATGAGATAAAAACAGTTAGAATTTCTTACATAATTTACTAATGTAGACGGTTGTAGGTACTTACATGTGTTATTGTTGATAGCTTTCGCAAGCCAACTTTAAATAATATTCGTTCCTTAATCTTCGGGATTAGTTCTTTAAGTTCTGTGTCTTCAGTTTTGTTTATGTACTCCAACGTTATTTCATTATCTGAAACACAAATTCAAAATAGCTGTCAGTAGAAATAAATAGGTAGGTACACTCGTAATACGGCGACTGACACGGTGATAGTACACAGATCAACCAAATTGAAACCATTTCATTGAAAAACAAACATTGCACTTTGCACATTGAACAAGTTCACCAACAAACATCATAACCTTATAAAATTACATTCAACGTATGCGATTTCACGTAATGATACGTGTAAATATCGCCTTGTATAACGGCCTGTACCTAGAAAAATTGTTACCTATACCTACTTATTTAGTCTGTAAAACCAACAAAACACACTTGTAGATTTAACTTATTTTAGTTGTCGAATTGAAACACGCGCGCCACGCCGGCTGGTATGCCAGCCGTCATGGTGGCACCGAAATCATTATATGTAGGTACATAGGTAGGCAATCAAATCACTACTATGAGCATGTACCTTAATGTACTTCTACAAAAAACAGAGTAGGTAGAGAGGATACGTACTTACCAACAAAATTGTTGATTGTTTGTTCACACAACCCCCATTCCCTAAGATACGCTGGCACAAGCGACTTGTCAATAGATTCATCCACATCCAGGGTAATATCGTCGTCGTCCATTGCACGCACTCACTATCACTTTATTAGAAGCTAATTTATTTTCTACTATGTACAAATAAGTAGATTACAAGGCAGGCGAGACAGGCAGGCAGTGAACAAGACCTAAATGCGCGGTACCGACCGACCACCGACCGTCGCCGTTTCAAAAGAAATAACGACAAGTTCATGCCTGTCCTGATTTGCCGGGTGCGTGGGTGCCGCCCTCTCCCCTTCCCCTCCCCGCCTGCCTCAGTACAGACGGGGAGCGCGCGCGGTGCGGGGGCGGAGCGCAATATGTGGCAATACTGGCAATGCTCAATACTGCCTGCTGCCACCACAGAACTGAGTAATATGTTATTAAACGTAAACTTACCTACTTACGTCTAATTAACGCTTTGGCAATTTGGCAATAAAGTAGGTACCTACCTATTTACTAACGTAAGTATTAAGTACCTATTTCAATAAGTAAGTAGGATGGAATCTACAACTTCGCAAGGTTATGTTAAGTAGGTAACAGCGACCTAGTCTGATGATGGAGCCAAGGTCTGTCCAACGGAACTCTTTAATAAATTACCTATTGAGTTAAAACTTGTTTACAAAGTTGTACAAAGTTGTAGTCAGCGATTACATACAGTCAGTGGTAGACAGACGCAAGTCCAAACATTGTGTTTGGTATCAAAAATGGTAAAGGAAAACATCGTGAGAAAACCCGCGGCTTAGTCAGCTTAGTATCACGGACATATACCAAATTACAGGTATTAAACAATGAGAAAAAACAGATCCCTACTGCAATCTTTCGATGTCACCATAGGATTTTCATCTATTATGTTCATGTATAATATAATATACTTATATGTTCGGAGCATTCGGATCACATCACGAGATCAGTTCGGGGTGAACTATAAGTTTAGTATTTTTAATGTTATGTCACACATACACTACACCATCTAGTATAGTAGGTACGAGTATATCCGAAAGGCTGTCTGTCTGACTGAACTGATATCTCGTGATTTTGGCTCCGGACTTAGGTACATGTTTGGACTTGCCTTTGATTGCCTCTATTAACTAGGTATGATAATCTAGTTTGAAATCAATTGGCATAAAAATTCAACAGTTCTCAAGTTTAGACTAGGTATTCAATTTCCTTAAAACTTTACGACTAAAGTATATAACAATAATATTTGGTCGATTCAAAGTAAATAAACTGTCAATTATGCAGTAAGAATATGGTAATTTCTATTAAACTAGCACTTTTGTATAATGTACTAAATTATTTTGTAATTTCAATTGTTTAATTTTGTAATTACTTTTTTACTAAAGTAAACTTGTAATTTATAACAATAACCTTGGGTCAATTCAACGTAAATTAACTGTTAATTATGTACCACGAATATGGTAATTTCTATAAAACTAGCACTTTTGTATTATGTACTAAATTCTTTTGTAATTTTAATTTTAATTTATGTTACGGACACAGCGCCTCGCTGCGGTGGAAATGGGGACTTATCTACCGAAGTAAACTTTGTAAAATATAACAATAACCTTGGGTTGATTCAACGTAAAAACCTGTAAAATATGTAACAGAAATAATGGTCATTTCTACAAAACTAGCACCTTTGTAAAATCTACTCAATTATTTTGTAATTTCAACTTTAATTTATGTTACGGATGCAGCGCCTTATTGCGTTCGAAATGGGAACTTTTCTACTAAAGTAAACTTGTAACATATAACAATAATATTACATTAATCTTAGGTAAATTCAACGTATTAAACTGTTAATTATGTACCACGAATGTGATAATTTCTACAAAACTAGCACTTTTGTATAATCTACTAAATTGTTTTGTTATTTTAATTTTAATTAATGTTACGGACACAGCGCCTTGCTGCGGTGGGAATGGAGACTTATCTACCGAAGTAAACTTTGTAAAATATAACAATATCCTTGGGTTAATTCAACGTAAAAAACTGTAAAATATGTAACAGAAATATGGTAATATCTACAAAACTAGCACTTTTGTATAACCTACTCAATTATTTTGTAATTTCAACTTTGATTTATGTTACGGATGCAGCGCCTCATTGCGATGGAAATGGGAACTTTTCTACTAAAGTAAACTTGTAATATATAACAATAAGATTTGGTCGAATCATCGTAAATAAACTGTCAAATTTGCAGTCGGAATATGGTAATTTCTATTAAACTAGCACTATTGTATTATGTACTAAATTCTTTTGTAATTTTAATTGTAATTTATGTTACGGACACAGCGCCTCGCTGCGGTGGAAATGGAAACTTTTCTACCAAAGCAAACTTTGTAAAATATAACAATAACCTTGGGTTGATTCAACATATAAAATTGTAAAATATGTAACAGAAATTTGGTCATTTCTACAAAACTAGCACTTTTGTATAATTAACTCAATTATTTTGTAATTTCAAGTGTAATTTATGTTACGAACTTCTCTACCAAAGTATGCTCGTAAATATAATCAACAATATTAGGTCAATTCAACTTCAAAAACTGTTAAATGTGTAACTAGAATATAGTTATTTCGATAAAACCAGCACTTTTAAACAATTTACTAAATTATTTTTTATGGACACAGCGCCTCGCTGCGGTGGATATTGGAACTTTTCAACAAAATTAATATCTTTGTAAATTCTACTAAACAATTTTGTTATTTCAATTCAAAGTTATGTTAATCTTCGAGACTTATAAAAATTCAACCATATCAATTGTTAAATTCATGTAGAAAACTTAGTAAACCTGTGTTTCATCATCAACTTCTATGGTTTTGTAAAATCAACAGTTAAAATTATGTAACTTTTACAATAACTTTTGTAAAATTTGTCAACCGTCGGGACTTTTGTAAATTCAACCAAAGTATTTTTTCAGTGTACTTAAGTCTTGTCAGCTCAAAGATGTCCACTGCTCGCATTGTGCTAGACAACCTAGACATAGTCCTTCCCCATACATTTTCAGGAAGATCAACGATTCTCAACCTTCTCTATCCACCGACTTATTTCCTGCGATTCGGTATAAACTGCTATTCGGAGAACTGTGACTGTCAGTTATAATTAAACATAAATAAAAAACAACGAAATTTTAATTTATGTTTTAATAAAATTTATGTGACATGTCTGAAATTTCGTTCTTTTAAAACATTTGAGATAAAAATGTCGTAGCGTATACGTTATTAAAAATGTGTTATTTCAACATTTGTGCATGTTACTTCAGCTCCATCTAAATATATAAAACTCTTTCGTTACTGACTGACTGACTGACTGACTCACTGACTGACTGACAATCAACGCACAGCCTAAACCGTTAGTCCTAGAAGCATGAAACTTGGAGGGTATGTTCCTCTTATAGCGTAGAGGTGTACTAAGAAAGGAAATTGGAAAATTCTTTCCCAAAGAGGAGAAAAAGGGGAAAAAAGGTTTAAAGAAAAATCAACACACAGCCTAAACCATTAGTCCTAGAAGCATGAAACTTGGAAAATGTGTTCCTCTTATAGAGCAAAGGTGCACTAAGAAAGAAAATAGGAAAATTATTTCCCTAAAAGAAGAAAAAAAGGAAAAATAGTTTAAATAAAAATCACAAAAATTGCTTTACAAAATACGCAAAAAAAACAGTTAAAAAAAATCTGCTACCGCAGCTTCTGTCACCAAATTTGAATACATACAAAAGTTTACATAAACCCCACCGCAACCACTAAGACAAAATCGCGGAAAACACCTATCATACCGAAACTAAACACCGCACCGCTTCAAAAAATGGCTAAAGAACATGCTCAAAACTATGGTAACCAGCTGGTCATGTCAAATTAAAAAAGTCTGATTCGATTATACACCAACACGCATACGAAACCCTAAATTAGCCACTAATCTAAATATATAAAACTCTTTCGTTACTGACTGACTGACTGACTGACTCACTGACTGACTGACAATCAACGCACAGCCTAAACCGTTAGTCCTAGAAGCATGAAACTTGGAGGGTATGTTCCTCTTATAGCGTAGAGGTGTACTAAGAAAGGAAATTGGAAAATTCTTTCCCAAAGAGGAGAAAAAGGGGAAAAAAGGTTTAAAGAAAAATCAACACACAGCCTAAACCATTAGTCCTAGAAGCATGAAACTTGGAAAATGTGTTCCTCTTATAGAGCAAAGGTGCACTAAGAAAGAAAATAGGAAAATTATTTCCCTAAAAGAAGAAAAAAAGGAAAAATAGTTTAAATAAAAATCACAAAAATTGCTTTACAAAATACGCAAAAAAACAGTTAAAAAAAATCTGCTACCGCAGCTTCTGTCACCAAATTTGAATACATACAAAAGTTTACATAAACCCCACCGCAACCACTAAGACAAAATCGCGGAAAACACCTATCATACCGAAACTAAACACCGCACCGCTTCAAAAAATGGCTAAAGAACATGCTCAAAACTATGGTAACCAGCTGGTCATGTCAAATTAAAAAAGTCTGATTCGATTATACACCAACACGCATACGAAACCCTAAATTAGCCACTAATACAACATAAAATCACAAAAAATTGCTTTACAAAATACGCAAAAAAAACCATTAAAAAATTTTCAGCTACCGCAGCATTTGTCACCAGGTTTCAATACACACAAATGATTACAAAAAAAACCGATGATAACCACCAAGACAAAGTTGCGGGAATCATCTATCATACTTAAACTAAACACCGCTGAAAAAAAACAGCTACAACAGAACTCGCCTTCAAATTCAAATACACTCTAAAGTACAAGCTCAAAACTATGGTAACTTGCATTTGATCACGCAAACTAAAAAAACCAGATTCGATCATACACCAACAAATACGATAGCTCAAATTAGCCACTAAAACAAATCACGAAAACGAGCTTTACAAAATACGCAAAAAAAAATATTATTATTATTATTAAAAGCCTGTTGTGTCCCACTGCAGGGCAAAGGCCTCTCTTCCTTCTCTCCATTCCTCTCAAAAAAAAACATTAAAAAAATTTCAGCTACCGCAGCATCTGTCACCAGGTTTGAATACACACAAAGGTTTACAATAAAACCAAAGATAACCACCAAGACAAATCGCGGGAATCATCTATCATACTTAAACTAAACACCGCTGAAAAAAATTGGCTACAACAGCACTCGCCTTCAAATTCAAATACACTCCAAAGTACATGCTCAAAACTATGGTAACCAGCAGTTGGTCATGTCAAATTAAAAATCTGATTCGATTATACACCAACACGCATACGAAACCCCAAATTAGCCACTAATATAACATAAAATCACAAAAAATAGCTTTACAAAATACGCAAAAAAAACATAAAAAAATTTTCAGCTACCGCAGCATTTCTCACCAGGTTTTAATACACACAAATGTTTACAAAAAAACCGATGATAACCACCAAGACAAATCGCGGGAATCATCTATCATACTTAAACTAAACACCGCTGAAAAAAAACGGCTACAACAGCACTCGCCTTCAAATTCAAATACACTCTAAAGTACAAGCTCAAAACGATGGTAACTTGCATTTGATCATGTCAAACTAAAAAAAAAAGATTCGATTATACACCAACGAATACGATAGCCCAAATTACAAAAAAATCTGCTACCGCAGCATCAGTCACCAGGTTTGAATACACACAAAGGTTTACAAAAAAACCCATGATAAACACTAAGACAAAATCGCGGGAAGCACCTATAATACCAAAACTAAACACAGCTGAAAAAAATCGGCTACAACAGCATTTACCATCTTTCGAACACACTTTATATAGTTTTGAATGCAAACTCAAAACTAAGGTAATCAGCACTTGGTCATGTAAAACCAACGCATACATAACCCAACTTAGCCACTAAGACAAATTCACGAAAAATAACTCACAAAAAATACGAAAAAAACAGTGAAAACATATCAATAGTTGTCCGCTTTCCACCATAAAATAGTTTCTTTTAAACGAACTCAAACTATGACTTTATACTAACCACGCGGACGAAGTCGCGGGTGACAGCTAGTTTCGTATAAGAGAAAAAAGAAAACTTGGAAATTTAACCCTTACCCTTACTTTCTCCTTGAACGTCTAATAAAATTTGTGCATTCTCTATTGGGAAAAACGATTATTGAATAATTAATAAAAGTTATATAGATGTAACTATCACTTGTGGTACACATATATGAGAAGATATACCACAAGTGAGACGCATTAAAATATGTGGTTATCCAATTAAGATTTAGAAAAAATTGGCTTATTAAGAAAAACCTCATTATATTATTTACTAATAAATAGTTTGATATGTTCTTGAACTGTTGGGTTAATAACACACAATTACTCTAGCGTTTTACTCCTGCGTCCCAAGGGACCTAAGGGGTGTGGTTGTGTAACAAATATAGGAGGTAGGTGGTTTAGGGTTAAATTGAGTGCTTTTTTTTTGCAATAACCTTCTTGAACCTTCTTAAGTTTTTGAAAAGCGGTGGCAGCTAGAAAACGGCCGTTGCAACGTCTGATATTTTCAAAATGGTGTCCAATATCGCTTATATTTGACAGCGTTTCACTAATCACCATCGCAGATCGCTTAGATATGTGCAAAGCTTTACAGTGCGTTGGTTATAAGTAAACCATTGTTTATTTAGTAGAAGCTTAGAAACGGGGTTTTCCAATGTTCTGATGTTTACACACGAATTTTTAGAATGTTGTAAATTTCTTACTTAGTGCATCTATCTCTCAGGGTGAGAGCCACCCAGTCGATAAGACAAAGCTAAAAACACATATCTTTATTTTAATGAAATTCGCGTAGCATTATCAGATTCATAAATTCATGAACGAGACGTGCAGCCTCCATCAAATATTCAGCGAGCTTCGTAATCAGAATATTGAAAAATGTTTTCTCATAATATGGTTCTAGCCTTGTATTTTCCATAGAAAGATTGGTTTGTAAAATATACGGTGGACTTCTGATAGCGAATGTTGAATCTTTAAATTGAAATAGGATCAGAAAGAGCGCTAGTTGGAAATTGAAATTATAAGTTTAAAAAACTAGAGAAACCGACTTCATTGCCAAACGGATAAACCGATTTCAATGAAATTTGTTTGGGACAATCTGGACGTAAGAATAAACTTTTAAATAAAAAAATAATTTTCTAAATCGGTTCATAAATGACGGAGGCATGCAGTTACAAACATTAAAAAAACTATTTAAAAAAAAATGGCTACACCGATTTTAATAAAATTAAAATGGAACCAATCTGGAAGCAGTACTTTTCAGATAAAAAAATATTTTTTCAAATCGGCTCTCAAATGACGAAGTTATGCGGTAACAAACATAAAAAAAAAATACAACCGAATTGAGAGCCTCCTCCTTTTTGATTGGAAGTCGGTTAAAAATACAATGATTGGCGTATGTCTATAGATTTTCTCGCCCGAAACCTATGTGGGATATAGTAGACCTTTCAGGTGGAGGTTTCTAGTGCTGGAAATTTCTGAAAGAATCCCATACACGGTCGCTTATATTCGATGTTATATTTGAGAACGTTTTACTGATCACCGTCGCTATCTGCTAAGTCAAAACTCGACTATTAGCAGATTGTGTAAGCCTACCTTACCTATTACTTGTGCGTGGAAAAATAGATGACACAATATTTAAAAAAATCTAGCCCTATTTTTTTTAATGTAAAAGTTAGACAAACGAGCTTACGGCCCACCTGATGGTAAGCGGTCACCGTCGCCCATAGACACCAACAACACCAAGGGTGCTGTGGTCGCTTTGCCTAGGAGGATTTTTTCAACGTTTTTCTTGAAGCTATTCATGTTGTAATTAAGAGGGAACATCTCTGGTGGTAGCTCATTCCACAACACCACGCACCACCATTTTTACATTTTCTTTATACGTATCTCAATTTTGTTTTGCTTTCTTATTACCAGTCTGCAGATATTAGTTACAAGTAAATGTTTTCAAAATGAGATATTTTAATTTAGATGAGATGCTTTTGGTAACTTAATAAGTTATTTTATTCGTCTGCCTTAGTTTACAGAGGTCGGTCATAAACTTGGTAAATTAATTTTGACAACAGTTTACTTGCTGTAAGTTTGGTTTGGACACAGCTAAAAAACAGCTTCTACACTTTGTCTAGAAATAAGGGACAAAAAGCACTCAATTTCAAGATTTAAGAAATGGAATCTTGGTCTTCTAAAAGATGGTTAGAGGTACATTTTGAAGGCTGTATCAATTTTTACACAAAAGCATGAGAAGTTGCAGGAAAAATTACTACTACATGCATATCTTTGGCTACCTCTCCATGCAACATGCGTTTGTATGTGAATTTGCGTAACAGCTAAGTTATAAATAATAAATTAATAAATATTGTGGACAATCCACACAATACTATTTAGCCCCAAATTAAGCAGAGCTTGTACTATGGGAACCAAATGGCTGATATAATACTTACTTACCTATACTTATAAATTTTTTGTAAATACATAATTACTTAGAATACAATATTAGGTATATTGTATCCTAGTAATACACCCAGACAGGGAATAAAGACCCAGATAGACAATCATACAACCACACAAATATTTGTTCTCGGTGGGGATCGAACCCACGGCCTATCGGCGCAGAAGGCAGAGCTACTACCAAATGAGCTGCGAAGCCAGTCAAGTTGGTAGAAGCTCAGCTTCCAGCGTTGTAGGCCTTGATTGAAATACCAGGAAAAATATTTATAAATCATTTTATGTGGTATTCATTTATTAGAGTGTGATGTGTTCCTAATTATCATTTTTTGCGTTTTTCCCACTTTAAGAAGGGTCGTTACAAGTTTTTCTTTTTTTTTTTCTCCACTTTCCTTTATTATGCGGTCATCTCAGTAGTTACTTTTTACCCATGTCATGTCATGTTCTACACAATTCATCATGTTTTATTACGTGGGAGTTGTACAATATTTACTTTTGTTTAAGTAATGTGCTAAAATGGCTTGGGCATGTAGAGAGAATATGGATGAAAAGAGATTAACAAAACAGGTCAACCAGGCGAGTGTGAATGGAACAGCTGGAAGGACCTCGGCGTAAATATCTCGATCAGATAACAGACGTTTTAGAGAAAGGCCAGGTCAGGAGTACCCTAAGCCGACGAACATGTATTAAGAATGTAATGAGAGTGATTGAAGCGAAAGCGGTATGCCAGGATCATAGTAAGTGGAAATCGGTAATCTCTGCCTACCCCGATGGGAAAGAGGCGTGGTTTTATGTATGTATGTATGAACATAATGTTAAAGAACATAGGTAGTATAAAAAACAGTACCTGAAAGTTTGGACTTGACACGCATTTCGCCAGTTGTTTGAACAGCGGATCCATTATTTGGGAAAGGGAAAGTGATTTTATGTATGTAGAAGTGGAAATTTGTCAGAAAGTCTTCGTATTAAAACTAAGAGATGAGCCAGCTGTTAATAGTCCAGCTGTAAGTTGTAGTGTACCTTATAGTTATAGGTCACCAAAAATGTTGATTACGTTTGCTTCCACTGGAAGAATTTACCTGGAAAACCGGAAGCCTCTTTCAAACCGCAGAAAAGAACAACGAAAAATTTGTTCGGTGTGAAAAAAGTGTGATGTTAAAAATCTATAAGTACCTACAGTATAGTAAATCTGTAAGTAGATTTTTTTACACATAGGAACATTAAAACGTGTATATTAATCACGATTTACTCGTCATATACCTTGGGCCTTTGGAATCCACTTCCTATTCACATCAAAAAGGCGCCCAATAATTCAGCGTTTAGCTTACAAACGCTTGTTGAAGCAGTTCTCTAGGAACTAATAAGTATCTGTGTTTTGTTTAGATACCTGACATTTTCTTTTTAAATTAGCACGCCAACGCCATTCTCTACCTTTATGGTTGGCAGGTAGAAAATGCTTATATCATTAAGCCCTCCTTTTCTATATTTCATTGTTTTTTATACAGTTAAATATTGCGCTGCCGAACGCACCAAACCTTTTTCTTGGAAGACGTGATGTCGGCGCCGGTAATCTGCTTTCTACATAAGTATCACCATCAACTAATGGTTACTTTAATTAAACAGCTGTTTGCGCAGTAAACACAAGTTTTCTTTTAATTCTTTTTTATGTACCTACTTAATTGGCTCTAAGTATTTGTGTACGCTCAAGTTGTATTCTTACTCGAGCTAGGAACAGTATTTACGGATTTTAAGAGTCTAGCTATTTACTATAGTCTATAATCTATAAAACCATGATGATTAAGACAAAAGTACATAGTGAAGTTGGTTTTTATTCTTGTTTAAGAAAGACCGTGCTAATTTAAATCCTTCCTTCATTTATACATATAGGTAGGTATTTATACATATAGGTAGGTAATGATTGTACCTATATATAATTGCTTATGCATTATTGTATATATATTAAGTATGCAAATTTTTATTTCCTCTACCCTGATATATTGTAGGTTTAGCGTGTATAGAAGTGCAATAGATTAAGGTTTATAAAAAAATCGCTTCTTCTTCTTATTGTGTCACTGATTCTTTCGAATCAAGCTAGTTTAAAAATCAAAAAATCACTGATAATATAAGATTTTTCTAAATGGCCAAAGCTCCATCTTTTTGTTTTCTTTAGCGTAAAAAGCTGCTTAACCCTCTCAAGTCGCGACTTGTAATAAAATCAGCGACCTGTGTTTGGTAAATAGAATATGAATGGAGCGTTCAAACAGGCGAGTACCTGATTTACTTGCTTAAAAAAAATCGGTTGTCTGTAAAGTTGGTTTACTGACGATAGTTGAACGTGACAACGTCATACAGCTGTCCACGCGGACGCATCGCTCACTCAAGTAGGAGAGAGACAGATGTCGAACGCTACCGAACGCGGAGGCCGATTGTGCCTCTTTGTTGCTCGTTCCGCGCTCTCGCTTACACTTCAAGCCTTAAATGGTCCGCATGAGTCATGTTTTTTCGTGCTTGCAGCCAGCTGCACCGAGTTATAAGACATTGTCACGTCAAAAATACTTACTGCTGGTATGTAACTGTAGGTGTATTTTATCACATTTAAAGTTCTAATAATCACGAGGCTACTAGCATAAACGCTGCTGTACCTTCATCCCACTGTAATAAGTCTGAGAAAAAGTGCTTGAACAAGCTAGTTTACCAGACTTTGCGCGGTCACCTCTATCATTCGCAGAGGGCGCTACTTTTAGAATTAATTATTTATCTCAAATAGTTGGGAAAAAATAGAGTTGCGATGTTATGGGGTAGGGTTTATAATATTTAAATTAAATGTAAGGTGCAACTTAAAAACTTTATTAGTTTATTACCAAACTAGCAAAAACTAGTCGTATAAAAGAATGTTTTGTAAAACACTGTGCTTGGTCCTATAAAGGTCCTAAGAACGTTCGTTTTGTTCGGCGTGGCGCAATTATATATCTGCTCAGTGTCAATAAGGTTCTATAACAGTACCCCGCAAGACAAATCTGTCCTATATATACGGCATATCAGTGATAAAAATAGTGATCTACGGGCCACTGTTGGACGTTGATAGTACTTTTTCATACGATTACCCTTTTCATACATTATTGTAAGCGAACTTGAATTTGAATGTTTCGCTTATTTAGTGAGAGGGTTTCTATGCAATAGCTAAAAGTTAAGAGTAGCTAGGACGTCAAAACGCGCACCAAAAAGGATTTGGTCACTGGGGAAATTACCCACTCGCCTCACTGCCGGGCAAGTCCGGATAATATGTCCTTGTCTGCGGGAGGCTTTAGTACGGTACCTGTCGTCAGGCACTGCCACAACGTTGAGGCTACGTCGGCTCTACGCGCTACGACGACGTGCTACGACAGGGCTACGAAATAAGAAATAGGTTAAAAGTAGCCTGAGACAGTATAAAATTGTGCAGTTCTAATCAAACTTCGTTTCAAATTGGAAAATGTTAGGTCTACGCACTACCCTGCTTTTAAGTGCTACGAAATAAAAATAATTGTACTTCTTGCAAATGTTTAGGTGGGGATCGATTCCGTGGCTTACAGTGCAAGAGACACTATCAACCAACTGAGTGATACCCCACCATCATCACCCTGAAGAAGTCGACTGCTAGACATGACCTCCCTCCCCTATACATTTCCAGGAAGAACGATTCTGAGCAAACCCCCATCCACCGACTTCCCACGATCTTAACAATGAAAAATTAAACTTTTGTTAAGATCTGATGCATTCATTGCGTCAACAAAATACGCTAAGACAAAGAAAACCTCTACCCTCTATTCAACAAATAAAATGATTCTAATTGCTGATATTTGTGTTCAAAAGTCCTGACCTACTTGTCTCATAATTTGCATAGCGTTCGTCACGCTAAGACCTAAATATAAACTTGAAACTATCGTGCCTATAACTAAAGTTATAATTACAGTTATTAACCGATAAACTCTGTAATAATTGCAAATTATTACGAAACACGTACAAACATTAATATTCACTGTTTATTGTTTATGCCTAGGGCTATTCCCAATACAGTAATATATAAACAATGGTGTTTTATTTGAAGGGAGCTTGCTTTCAAGTTTATTACGGTAAAACTTTGTTTTTGAGATTTACTCCTCGTGACTTTATAGGAACTATCCGGAGCCCCCTCCATCGATCTATTCCCGGTATTTTCAGGCTGAACCAGTAATTAATAAAAAATAAATAAAATAAAACTTTTTATTTCAGACTTTGTTCCATAGGTAATACTGTAAAAGATTAAGAAGGAAAAAGAAAGATTTCTGGGAAAAAATCTCCCATCATATCTTTCTCAATAATAATATGTCAGATGACGGAGCACTGGTGGTCTAGTGGTAGTGGCCCCGCCTTCCGATCCGAAGGTCGTGGGTTCAAATCCACTCGTGTAGTACAGTTTTTCTATCGAAAAATTTATGTGCACTATGCCAGTACTCTCAAAACGGTGAAGGAAACCATCGTGAGGAAACCGGCGTGTTGTAGAACCTAAAAAAGTTCGAGCAACACGTGTCAAGGGTCACGCAAAAAGGGCCCACCAGCGGCCTACTTGCGGAAAAACCTGCCCGCGCACATCAAGTGCGCATGATAAACTTGCCGATGTGTCGGATGTTCTCAATAATAAACAATCGAAATATTATTTGCAAAAATACTGCATCATTTCATTAGTTTGTGTACGTTTCCGCTATTTGACTACCAATCTCACCGATGGGGTGACTGCGTCATTTTTGTTGCAATCATAACCTAGTCGTGATTGCTGTCAGTTTTGATATTATTTTGATATTCGGTTGCATAAAAAACGAATTGAAATCAAATTTATCAACTTACAAGGACCGATTGCAACAAGGGTGCAAAATGCTGACAGAAAGAAAGGGATAGGCTACCATATAAAAATCGAAACGTTAGTTCACAATTTGGCCACGACGGCTCTCTTTCTGAACAGACTCTACAATTTATTTGTTAGTACATATCAAACTTTTGATAACATAATCACAATAAGTGACGATGTTACCAACATAGTAATACTTGAATGAACTTGGTTTGGATGAAACTTTGAGAAGAAGGCCGTGGTCAAATGCTTGTGTTTCATTTGTGTTGGTATTGATCGAATTTACTCACAAATTCGTAAATAGACAGGCGTTCATAAATCTTTCTTCTACTATATAAAAATAAGTCAGGTTTTCCTTCCTGACGCTATAACTCCAGAACGCACGAACCGATTTCCACGGTTTTGCATTCGTTAGAAAGGTCTCGGGCTCCGTGAGGTTTATAGCAAAGAAAATTCTGGCAAAATTCAGGACAAACCAACATCTGGTGGCGAAACGGAGTTCCGGGTTTGCTAGTATAACTATACCTATAACTATAAGTAGTAAGACTACAGGGCTAGCATTATTAATTCATCATCATCAAGTTTTATTGTAATAAAATCTTAATATTGTTACTCTCTTCGAATTATGGTGTTGTTTGTATATACGTCTGATCCGATAAAGCTCCAATCAAATTCATCTACATGGATAACCTCATTATTAAAGAACAAAATTGCTTTTCACAATAAATTGATAAACTCCACGCCACTTGAAACAATCTAATAAACATTTTTAATATCATATAAATCTGCTTTCGCAGCCTTTGAGCCTATTAAGCTCATTCCTCGGAGAGATGTTATCAATCACACAGTGCAAGAGCTTGTAATATGGGAACCAGTAAGCTTATATTTTTATTGTTTTTATAGTGATTACTACACTTAAAGAAATCACAAATTTTTTTATAATGTCCCAAAAGTTAAGAGCCGAGCGGGATTTGAACCGACAACCAGCCTCTTGGATTCTTATCGAGCAGGTAAGTAGTTGACTTTAACGTCAAACCTATAGATGCCACGGTCACGTTAGTGCCAAACAGTCCCTAAGGCCTCGGCCTCGAATTTAGCGGGCAGCGGGGCGGCAGCGGCGGCGGCGGCGCGGCAGCGGCAGGAGTCTTATGCGTAAAATCAAATGGACCCCCCCGCCCCGCCCCGCTGCCGAGCCGCCGCCGCCACCGCCGCCCCGCTGCCCGCCCGCTGCCCGCTAAATTCGAGGCCGAGGCCTTAGAGTTATTCGTCGTGTGTAATTAGGATCCGATGGCGCAGCGGCAGCGCAGCCGTACCAAGGGGAAGATCGCGGGTTCTAATCCCGCTCGGCTTTTAATTTTTGGGACATTTTAAAAATCTCAGTTAACTGATATAATACTTATACAATTTTTTTAAGCTCTGCGCTTTTTCCATCAGCTTGAGGTACCGACACACTTGCGAACAGGTGTGGTGAAAAGATGTTAAGGAGGAGGATGTCTTTTCGTGATTTGACACCATGTTTTTACGATTTATTTTGGTCTAATGTAGAAACGTATTTTTTGTTTTTAATTTATAGGCTGGCGTTCGACCGCAATCTCACCCGCTGTTAAGTGATGATGCGGTCGACGGTGTAGCACGCTTACCAGAAGATACTTTTTACCATTCACTCTTGTCTTGAAAACATCCAAGTTATAGGTGTTTGGAAAAACAGACGCTGGCAAGGAATTCCACTCCTTGACTGTCGAAAACATGTGGTATAGCAGCAATATTTTGTGCGATGTTCAGAGTGCCTAGGTACAAAATAAAAAGTAGTCTATTCTAGGTTGTAAATTAGATCACTCACGCCACGCTCTCAGTAAAACCTTTTACACGTGGTGAAGCCTCTAAGAGCGGTTTTAGAAATCAATTTACCGAATGAATAGCATTTGCCGGCAGCTATGCTCGCCTGAAACCTAAGCTCCTACTTACTATCGTTTATTCAAATATAGATGTTCTTCTTATTGTGTCTCTGGTAGAACCAAGAGTGGTGAAAGGATTTTAAGTCTGCTCTTTTCGTGCACGAGATACACATATTTTCGGAAATTTGGGTGAACGACGCGTTGTTAAACGTTCTGGCGTAAGATATTTTATTCTCAAAAAAGACATAAGACAATGTCAAAAGTGAAAATAAACCCTTGGGTTTTACGGTCAACGAGAACGTTTATTCCACAACGGTTGTCGATTTTCCGAGCTATGTACATTATGACCTGTTTAGTGCCACTTCAGCTAAAGCTTTATGCCTGTGGCCTTGACGGTTTCAATGATCTAGTTTGAGACGCAGAAGGTGGTACAATGGTAGCCCCTTTTGATCTCTATTGAAGCGCGGCTACGGATAGATCTCTAGATTTTAATATAAAAGTTAAAGAAGATTAAGGTATTTTCTAAGACCTGTAATAACGGATCGTCGAACACGTAGATAGCACTCGTGCGATTATATTTGTCAATCTTTTAAATTTCCATTTCGAAATTCCGATCACGGTTCCAATTTTGTTGCGATGATGACAGGATTGGATAGATGTTTTCGATTATTTTATAAACACCAACATAATAAAAACTGGTTGATGATGCTTCTTTTATTCACTGTAGTAGTTAAAAAAGCATTTAGAAATTAAACACAATTTATTTATATTACTAGCATTTGAGGCAGAACATGTTTATGCCTCAAGTTAATGGACACAAGACGTGCATCGTAGGGCCCGTTCTTGACGTGCGTGACCAACGAGGTTATGCTTAGTCATAGACGATGGTTACCACTTAACATCAGATGGTCGCAGATACCGATATTCGAATCGCATAATAATGAGCAAATTTTGCGATTCAAGACTATAAATAGTTAAAAAACCGTGACCCATTTGAAACTGACGCTATTTATTAAATCACTTCTTAAAATCGAACCCTTTCTAAACACTAGGGATGTTTAGGAAGAGCTTAAAGGGTGGTGCTTGTCAATTCTTGCCTCGGTTGGATTGAGGCAGATAATATTAAGTGTAAATCTTTTAATTTTTTGCTTTCTGCCAGGTTATTTTACAACTGTAGCCTATTGTCTCCCGGCATTTATGGGTTCATCAGGCCTTTACAACCACCACACTTTGCCGGCTAAGGATCGTAGATGACTTCCTACTCCGCAAAGACTTCTTCGAAGGAGTTCTGACCGCTGTCTCAGCCTTTCCACAGTCACTCGAAGCTGGCACTTCGGTGTATGGACTAAGGGTGGGTTTTTCGCTGGCTGGACATGGTTCAGCACAGGTATTGGGCGCTGGGTTACATGCATTGCTAGATGGTTGGTTTGGTATTGGTGCTGCTGGCGGGTTGTCAGCTTGATCGGACAACTGGTCTTGAGCAGCCATCTCCACCATCTGGGCCCGACGACGCTCCACTGCAAATATAGAACTGATGCGGTAAATCACGAAGAGTGAAAGAAGGGAAAAAGAGTCGTTACCTGCAGAGGATCTGCGAGTGGACTCTAAAATGGTGGGAAAAAATAATGTGGAAACATGTCTGTCTTAGAAATTAAATACTTAAGTCTAAGAAAACATTTTTGAAGGGAAGGTCTCTTTACCTGTCACTTAAAATTTTATCACCACATTGGTTTCAAAGCACGTAAGCACGTAACGCGACACCAGTAACTCCACTAGTAACAGCTCTAATATAAGACCTGTGTCCGGCTTTCAAAAACGCCTACCTTTATAGTTTTAGACTATTCTTCTATTTATAGAGCTATTAATCATTCAATCAATAAATTTAAAATTACAAGAAAATTAATGATTTCCTCTCCAGTGTTTGATAGTTACGTGATGAAGAGTTCCATTGATGAAACTTTGTAGAAAGACGGTGCATCCAAGCTTCTGCTTGAGCTAATAAAACAGAACATACGTACTGAATTGCTGCCATGCCGTCTCGATCCTATTCTCGAAGACGGTCCCTACTAGGAGAAACAGGATGACGGCCAGGACCACAGGCCCAAAGTACCACCATTCCATAAGAATAGATGCTAGGAACTTGCCTATTTAATTTTACATTGTTTTTATTTTTACAAATTTCAGACGCTTATTTTTTTTTCCGATGCATGTAGCGTTGCAGGCTAAAGTCATAAGATTATAATTCCTCGTCTTTTGTTGTACTTTAGCGTTGGGATAGTTTAACATGTCAACTTCATGACATTTTGGTCAAGTTTAAAAAGGTATTATTAGTAAATCAAATAAGCTCGGTGTGTTAATACCTATTCATACTTATTCATATCTTTGAAAATGGATTTGATTCTGATTGAAAAAGGTTTTTGTGTCCATTAATTTCCGGGTTTGGCTTTAGTTTAATATACATATAAAAAAGAAAAACAGTTTTCCGTTGATTAAAAACCGTTCATTTTGTAAGGAGAAAATATACCGAATTTCACACAGATATAAACATGGTAAAAATGGGCTGTAAATGCTCTTATTGCGATCAAATACTTGTAGATTAGTTAAATTATCTTAGCACACCACAACAAAGAAGGCACGTTATACAAACTTGTGGCGAAAACCAATAAAATTATTTTCACCAATGCTTAAATAACTTGGAGAGATATTCAATTTTTACTGAAAAGGATTCCCAATTCTGAGATTATTTTTATTCCTCGATTTGAAATCCGTATTGACCCGGATATCCGTGCTCTGAACTGTCTCTAAAACCCTCCTATAGAGCTTTTGAATTCCAAACTGATGAAGTCACAAAATATTGTATCCCAATTTAATTTATAAAGAGCGGTGACAGGTTTTCAACCTGTCATAAGGAATACCAGAAACTGAAAAATGTGGGTGTGATAACCCTACTTAGATATCCTCAACGAATCTTGAGGTAGTACCTACTTTACTTGTTACAAGGAGAAATCTCTGTAGAAGAGATTTTTTTTAAGCTTTTCAATGAATAACCGTTGAATTTATGTTTGAGTTTCGTTTCAGACTTAAATATCTTTTGGTCTATAATACGCGCCTGCACCCCGAGTAAGTATACTTTAGAAACAGGCTAATTTGAAAGCTTCCTAGTTTTGAGCAGCCCAACACCTTTTAATAAACCTGGCTCTTAATTTGTTGCTACAAAACATTGAAAACTAGACTTTGAAAGTTGAGACCCAGAGTGCTTATTATTAAAAACGTGAATTGAATTGAGTTCTGGAACATCAACATTTTTTAATGAACTCTCTCTAACAGCTTTTAAAAGTATGTATATTAGAAAAGTTTTAACAAACCACTCTAACATCTAGACTTGATCATTTTACCTTTAGAACCCTTAGGGCATATTACAAAATAAACAACTTTTTAATCAAACGATTATATTTTCCAAATTTATTTTAGACTTTAGTTTGAACTTAATTTAAAAACGGTTTTATTTAACAGTACACTCAGTTCAGTCTATCAACCTAGTATCTCAGTAAGTTTTCAAAGTTATAGGTGTTTTACCTCATCATCATTATCAGCCTGAAGAAGTCCACTGCTGGACATAGGTCTCCCCTACATATTTCCAGGAAGAACGATTCTGAGCCCTTTCCATTCATCGACTTCCCGCGATCTTAACAATGTCGTCGGTCCATCTGGTGGGTGGGCGCCCTATGCTTTGTCTTCCGGTTCGTGGTCGCCATTCGAGAACCTTTATTCCCTAACGGTTGTCGGTTCTTCGAGCTATATGGCCTGCCCATTGCCATTTCAACTTACTAACTCTATGAGCTATGCCGGTGACCTGCGTTGTCTTAACCTAGTTTTTGAGAAAAAAGAAAGCAAAAAAAAAACTTGAGAGGTGTCAAGGGACACCCGGATGGAACGAAGTTCCTTTATTATTATTTACAAAAAACCTGTATACACTCAACAAAAATAATCGTCGCGACACCACACTGTTCAATGCGAAATAGAAATGAAAATATCTGGCTTGCTTTCTATAAGAGAGAGAGAGAGAGAGAGAGACAGACAGAGAAACATGCGCACGCCGCACAGCTTACAATAGCTTACTATAGCAAAAAGTGTCGTGACAACTTTTCATAAGATTTTTTTCCGTCTAGCCCCCTTTCACAACGCGCGATAAGGAACTTCGTTCCCAAACTTCGTTCCAATAATAGGGGCCAAGAAGGTATTATTTTCCAGTCTGAACCACACTGCAAACCTGAGATCTTCCACCAAAAAACCCGACACTACTGTATAACACCCAGCTTTCAATGACTGACACAATCGTTTGGGCCCTCCGTAATTTTCCTGCCATGTTTTATCTACAGCGAGAACAATAGCAACTCATTTTGGGGGCACAATGAATTTCATTTCGGACGCAATCCGCCAAAATACGCCCCGCCATTAAAATCCTTTAGTGGAAATGGGCTTTGTTGGGAGCAGGCGGCGAAACTAGCTGTTATTATAACCTAGATATTGCTCTTGATAAACACATGCATTAGTGTGGAATCTAGGCAATTAGCTGGTCGTTGGCACTTGGGTCAGATCGGGCCTGAGCCTTGCCTCATCCTAATTGCAGAATGTCGTGAAAACGACAATTGTTTCATTTAGAATCCTTTAGCTGCGTTAAATTGCTCGATCATGACAATGCGGGTGAGATGACCCATTTCTTAATTATGATAATTTGAAGCACAGTGAGTTCTGGTGAGGTAGCTGGTCTTGTATTCATTTGGAAAATAGCTGACACAGAGTTTTATACCTGATGGTATATTAGACACGCGAAGAATCCTAACACGATGGATAGACTTTATTTGAATTAAAAAATAAACGATTTAAAACTGCATTCACATATTTTTTCTCATTTTGAGCATTTTATTAACCAATGATTAATTTTGTATTAAAAATATTATCATATCATGGTATTCTTTTTATTTCTTACTATGTTATTTAGTAAAAAATATTATGATGAAGCCTTTCAATCGATATGATAAAGCTATAGGTGATTATTTTTCTCGTGAAATGGGTTCGATTCTTGGTTCAACCATGTATTTATTTAAAGATACTCAATACTTTTATTGCATAAACATGGTTTAGTTTAGGTACATACATAGTTCTTAGGTGTAAGTCAGTATCACATGGACCCTGTGAATAGGGTAAAGCAACATGGAGGTAGGCCGAGGCTTATACACAGTAGTTGGTACGTATATATATTATCATAGATTGAGAAATTCCAGGCATTATAATGTAGATAGTTTGTTACTTTATTTTAAATTAATAAGCTTGGTAAAACAGATTAAACGATAATGTCAAGGTCTTAAAAGTAATCAAAGTTAGGTTTAAATTCAAATAATGTTTTCCTTCAGTAAAATGTCCCATCTACAATATTCAATTGGCAGGTAATTCAGGTGGCATTTCCCCTACATGTGGCATTTCCTTGGAACGGCCTGTATATAACCCCTTTGATCGAAGCTGCATAGCAGACGGTTCGGCTACTGTAACCACGAGTGAATGTGTCGGCTACCACACCCTCAGCCGGCTCATCCAGTGTCCATCACTCGCAGTAATCCAGCGCGTTATTTGGGACAGCATAACCCTAAAGCGTTTAGCACCAGTCTGGACGTTTTGGAACAACAGCGAGTCAGTTAATACACAGGGTGTTTCAAAACTACCCATAAATCCGAAAGGAGGTTAAATGGGGCCTTATAACGAATCCATTCACATTTTTTTTATATATTATTGTAATTTATTCATATTTATAAATGAAAAATAGAAAAACTATTAAAGTAGACAATTATTTGGCAAAATAGGTACATAGGCCTTTCTGTTAAATAATCTGGTTCCTTAACTAAATGATTTAGCTATATTTTTTACGAGGTATTTTGTAACACGTTGTATGTACCATCGAAAGAAATCAAAGCAGAGTTTATAAAATATTTATAAATAAAATAATTTTACCATAGTAGATGAATTGATAACTCAAATACAACATAAAAAGTTAAAATTGCCTATTAGCGGGTGTACTAATTAAAGGGGTTTAATGGTTTTTTAATACCACTTGGTAAGCAGCAAGTATGGACAGGACAGGCAGGTGGCAAGAACAATGATGTTCAAAATAATATTGTAAATTGTTTAAAATAATG
The DNA here is from genome assembly GCA_939531255.2 of Thera britannica. Lineage (NCBI taxonomy): Eukaryota > Metazoa > Arthropoda > Insecta > Lepidoptera > Geometridae > Thera > Thera britannica. Next base: position 1,811,188 of record OW618038.2, read on the forward strand.
GAATAACCCAATACGAAAGTATTTGCTATTTAGACAAACCATAAGCAACACCAAAGCTCAATTGTTTTGAATATCATTTAATTAGGCACGACACGTCTTTCAAATTCGAACCACGAGCACAGACTGACTGGAACACCTCTTGATGTCCTCAATACACACAATGAATAACAACAAAACCAAAATTCAGCATTTTTACACTAGCGATTGATATCCGGGCCAGTGCCCATGGTATTTTAACCCCCCGGACCGGAAGTGAACTTGTCCCGCCAAGAATCAATCCGGAAACGGGCGATTAGCTGGCAATGTGCCAAATTGCTGGTGTAGCTTATAATGTCTGCCCCGAAAGCAATTAAAGTTTGCTAAGTACCAATATACATGAGTTGAAACATCGCATCGATATCACAGGCCAGCCAGATGCTAGTACTTACTAGTATTTTGTATTCAATATTATAGCCCAAGAGGTTTTTTTAGCGTTAGAGCGGTTTCAGACTAGCGTTTTATACGCGCGTATGAGCTCGTTTTTGGAAGCGCATGTAGGCGCGTATAGGCGCGCCTTATGTCACACGCTCGACTCGTACGAGCGTTGACGCGCTTCTAAGCTGAGAATCCATGTTGATACTGACACGACACCATCGGTTCGAGCGAACACGCCGAAATATGCCCGTTTACGCGAGTATGGTTTTTAGATGCGCGTATAAGCGCGTATGCTGAAACGACCGTATACGCGCAAAAAAATACGCTAGTCTGAAAGGGCAACAGTAGGCGAACCACAAACTCTGTCTGGCTCTGTCCCTGACTCTGGTTTTAAATATGTGTGTGTGCTCACTATGTGTGTGATATTTCGACGTAGGATTTATTTAATCAACACTCCCACGACTCAAAACCAGAGCCAGATAAAGCTCGTGGTAGGCCTAAAAGCCGTCTCAACTAAGGCGTCCCTCTGACAAAATCAGAGATTTTATTCTCTATTTAACTATTAATACACCATGATACTGTTCTACGTGTTTAGGGAGGAAAAAGGGTTAAAGGTTGTTCGATTCCGAAATTCCGATACAAACTGAATTTACACAACTATGGGCAAACAAAGTATAAATGTACACTGAAATAGCCAGCCAGTTATGTAAAGTTGGAGAAAACTGTAGGATAACAGAAATATTAATAAAAAACCAAAAAAGTAATTTTTTCGTCATTCTTTTTCTGAAGCCCCGACTGCCACGACCAACGGCTGACACTCCAACTTTATATAACTGGCCGGTAATAAGGACCACTGTAAAAGCCTATTACAGCTATTTCAGTGTACATTAATACTTTATTCGCCCATAGTTGTGTAAATTAAGTTTATATGGAAATCGTACCCCCAGGCTTTTATTTCTATCTATGCAAACTTTCTTATCTTTTCTTATTTTTCTTACATTGTTATACAATTTTCTAAAAGGCTGTACAGGCATAGAGCCCTCTGCATTAGCTATGGATTTCCAAACCATGTGATATGTGTGTATGGGCACCAGCATATTCCGAAACTGCGGTCACAGCTCTGCATATCACGCGTGGTGCCTGCGGAAAACTCCCCAGGATATGGGAGAGGCCTATTTGTAGTAGTGTGTGGACTGAATTAGGCTGATAACTATTTTGAAATATATTTCAGTAACAATAATCCAGCCCTTGCAAGCCTTAAGAAGCCTGAGCCAGGGCCCATTACCTCGATCACCTTACCAACCTCCATTTAACTTACATAGCTTAATCGGTCCCGCATTCCGTCCACGTAGCAATTAGTAGCTGTTAGTATAATCCGGACACAACTGGCCGTAACTGGTTCTCGGTACATTTTACCGGATTTGTTTGGTGTCGATTGTTTTCGGTTGGTGGTACGCGGTCAGAATCTTAAGCGGCTTGGTCGATATATTTTGGTAAGCGGTTTTTAGGAAATGTTTTGTGCAGGTAGAAAATCACATTGGAAACTGGATAAGACGAACTGGAATTAGAATTTCGTTTATCGAGACTGGATTAGACATGAGATGATAATCTTAAGGCAGTACAGCAACGTTTTTATCGAGTAAAAGACATTAAAAATTTGATTCAAGTTTATATTATGGTCGCGTGGAAGTGGCACCTTGACTCATGACGTTAGAAAATGATCCTTGTGATACAATTTAATTCATAAATTTTTGATCTAGTTTCGATAAACGAAATTCTTATTCGAGTAGGCCTACCACAAGTTCTGTCTGGCTCTGTCTCTGGCTCTTGAGTCTGTGTGAGTGCTCACCATCGTATTATACCTACTGTGTGTGTGACGTTTTGACGTAGGATTTATTTAGTCAACACCCACACAGACTTAAAACCAGAGCCAGAGACAGAGCCAGGTAGAGCTTGTGCTAGGCCTACAGCTCGTCTTATCTTGTTTCCAATTATTAATTTAATGAGCGCTAATGATAAAAATGTTTTTTGAGGATCACCTACATTCTCTCAGTAACTCCTGTCAGTCTATCCTCATTAAACAACTAGTCTCACAGCCTTTTGGGAGGCTATTTGACCCTTGTCACTCGTATAAATCTGTCACAACAAACAAATACGAATCAATATGTCTGATATTAGCATCTTGGAAGTTAGCCCGAGTAGTCGAACTTCGCGCCAATTTCGCCAACTTCCCCCAAGCAGCCCCTTCACCGACAATATGAGCCGTTTGAGATTGCGGAGCCGTGCGGTCACTTTGTAAGTCACAACACTTTACGTGGTTGAGTTCCTGTCCTTGTGGTAGCAATCGAAGTTTCATTCCTAGATTGCGAGTATGGAGCCAGCCGTGCAATTTTTGATTTTTCTTTTCGATATTAGGCAGAGTTGAAGGAAAACTTCGTGAGAAAGCCCACCACGATAAGACTTCGGAAGATTTTGGAACAGAAAGGGCCAATCGTGCAGAATTAAAAAATAATACTAGTATCGGTCGCCTGAAGATACGGAGCTGTAAAATAATGACATAGTTCAATGGCTAGTGTTAGTGAATAAAAAAATAATTAAATACGAGATAAATCGATGATCGACGACGAAAATAATATAACAGTCAATCAGAATTTTGATAAAAACTCTCGTATTTAGTTTATGTTTATTAATTATGTTTGGTATGGATAATTAACCAGAAATTTAAATTTCTAACATAATATGTTATGTGTATGAAAGTTGAAAATGAAACGCAAATTCTTGAACAAGTTATGAGGAGGGACGAAAGTCATGTGACCAGGAAAGTGATGAGTATGAATATAGATGAAATATAGATGTGGGTGGAGGCAGGCCAAAGAAAAAAATATAAACAGTGTGAAAGATGACATGGATAAGAAAGAAGTGATTAAAGAGATGACGGCTGACGAGAAGAATGCAAGAGAAGAACATGTCGTGCTGAACCCGAACAAAGGGGGAGAAGGGCAGGAAGAAGAAGAATACAAGTTGAAATTCGAATATTAGATTTCTCAGTAGCAATAACCGTCCAGACTGAAAGGCTCGCAATAATAACTTGGAAACTTGGTCCGTAGATAGGCAGATTCTAAGTTAGGTATTACATCAAACTGCAGTAAACACAGTTTTATTAAGAAAGTTATGGAGCACTCGTGATAGTTTTAAATTGTCGATATTCTACGGAAGTTGAAAGTTTGTCGGTAACGTGGACTTGTTGAATGAATTGAATCGCCGAGATTGTTTTCAATGGAGACAATTTGGAAAATTGCAATGTGGAGGTGATTATCACCTATATGAATCTTTTTTTGCGTATAACTCCATAGAAAAGATGATGACACATGAAACGACTTTGGCAAATTGGAAAATTTATCATCCACACTTACTTACACCTACTGTGCGGACTGGTTTCTGCAAATAGGCCGCTGGCGGGCGCTTTTTGCGTGACGCTTGATACGTGTTGTTCGAACTTTTTTAGGTTCTACGATACGCCCGCCGGTTTCCTCACGATATTTTCCTTCACCGTTTAAGAGTACAGGCATAGTGCACATACATTTTTCGACAGGAAAACTCATTAGTAAACGACTGGATTTGAACCCACGACCTTATGATCGGAAGGCGGGGCCGCTACCACTAGACTACTAGTGCTCTTACACTGACGCGACAAATTGTTACACATAAACGGTGAAAGCAGCAGTCATTAAGCATTGTCTACACTAAACGATAGCTTTTGTAAGTTTATGTGAACTCTGCCTAAGGATGTAAGGTCATTACAACTCATTAGGCGTAGGGCACAATATACGATTTATCCTAATATCCTCACAGCACGCAAGTAGGGTGCGTCTTGTTAGTTTATTTGATTAAACTTGGCGTAAATTAATAATTTAAATTGTGCGTTCCCACTGCGCTTTCTCTCCGTTTCCTTTGCATTTCCTCTGAAATTCCTTTGCGTTTTCTATGCGTTTCTTTTGCGTTTTCTCTGCGTTCCCTCAGTGTTCTATCTACGTTTTGACTGCGTTTTTTCTGCATTATTCTTGCTTGTCATATTTTTATCATATTGTGTTATGATCTTATTATATTCGTGTCATATTCTTGTATTCCTAAAAATGTAAGGTTCAAAAATGAGTTTAGTCAGGCTGTAAATACATGCATTAATTTTTTTACATATACGTTTGCTATATAGGCTTGCGTTTGACCGCAATCAAAAAAAAATATAACCAAAAAAATATATATATTAATTATCCAAAAGAAATTATGAGTATATTTGAGAATAAAATAAATAAAATACTGCAACAAAAAAAAAACATACTGAAATATTAATAAACTTTTGTAAGCTGCAGATTTTCACACAATTTTCTGCACATTTCTTCACAATTGAAAAAGCATATTTCTTTGAGCTCCAATATTTGCGATGGAGTAATTGATGGATGTGGAGTGGTCAAGTGACAAACTGCTGACTGTATGGACCCATGTCACGGCGTGTGTGGAATCCTAAGAGACGCTGACTGTACATTCTTTATGTTTTTTATTAAAATAAATTCGATGGATTACTATTCTAAATGTTTGAATTTTTTATTCGGTTTTATTTATTACATTATTCTGTGCTTTTAATATTAAATTTTGCTGACGGGTACCCGAACTAAGAGTAGGTAACTTGTTTTAAAATCAGTACCCCGAGGCCCAGTTTTGCTACCACATTTCGTCTACTAAATGTTGTTTTCGTGTGAGCACGTGTCTCTCTCTTTTGTATGGAAAATTTATGAGACAACGACTCATTTCGATCTTTTCTACGCAACGTAATTTTGCTGTCTCATCTTTTCTCCATACAATAGAGAGAGACAAATAGGCGAAACGCAAAAATCATTTTTTTGTAATAATTTTCTTTAATGTTAAATTAATTATGTATTAGAATTGTAAATTACCTGTTAAATTATGGAAATGTAAATTAACTATTAATTAGTGTAATTGGTCTCAAGACCGTTCATATAATTAAATAAATAAATAGACGAAATGTTGTAAATGAAGTGGGACTTGCAAGGCCGTCTTAAACTAGGCTGGGGCCCTTGGGCACACAAGAATTTGGGGCCCTTTTGGAAAGTAATAAAAGCTAAATAGAATAACATTTTTTTACTAAGCATAACCATTTATTATAGGTAATCAAATACAGTAGGCTATAATGGCGTAGTATTGTGAAAAAAATGTAATGTGCCCGACAAAAATGTTTTGAGAATGCAGAAATTGTCGGTCCTTCGGGGCCCCCTGAGAATGGGGGCCCTGGGCACGGGCCCCGTGTGCCCTTATGGTAAAGACGGAATAGGGGACTTGCCCTTCAGGAGCTATAGGTATATATTCCAAAGTTCTTTGAAATCGGATTAACCCCCAAGTGTCCCAAAAAAATTAACAACAAGGTCCACGTTTCATCATCATCAATTTATCGTTTCAAATCACAGCGAGATATCGGTAACCCATCACAGAAAATGCACCCTAGGTGGTAAGGCAAAATTTTTGCTGATAGTAATTACATACGTAACTAGGTAGACCTAAATATCTCTTAACGCATAATCTCCCAGTACGTTATTGTACCCACTCCGGCCGCCTAAGCCTCAGCCGGGCCACAGTTGATCCGCGGCTTAGCCCTTCCCATCGGCCACAATGTACCAGTTACTCTGTTTCCTTGTGGGTACATTGATGTTTGCCGACTAGAAGTAGGTACATGGCGATTCTGGTAAGGTTTTCTTAAGACAATTTTAAGTAAGACGTTTCAAAGCGATCCTTGTCCTACTGAATAAGTACATTTTTGTCTTTGAATTTGACTCACGACAAATCTACTGAAGCAAAACCAGCCAAGTGCGAGCTGGACTCGCGCACGAAACATTTTCCTGTATTTATCAAAATAGCAAAAAACACGTTTTTTGTCTCTCTCAAAAATTTATTTTATTTTATGCTTAGTATTTGTTGCAACAGCGGCAACATCAACAACAATATCTGTAAAAAATCAGGTGGTCTTACTGTCATGTTTCATGAGATATATAACCTGGAAATTGACGGACAGACAGACGGATGGACAGCGGAGTAGCAATAGGGTCCCGTTTCACCTTTGGGTACAGAACCCTAAAACAGAAATTAGGGGGGAAGTACAGAAATAAGGGTTTTTAGTTTTGTGAAGAAAATGCAAAAGTTTGGCCATATTACATTTTTAAAACAGGAAAATTGATCGTCATCTGTGTAGCGGTCAACATAAATAAGGAGTTCTATAGGACTACAGAAATTCCACGATACTTAAAAGAAACTCCCTTCCACATAACCTAAAGCTAAAAGGTCGAACGTTCGAAATATAAATGGTTTCTTTGAGGGTAGTACCATTAATGAAATGTCCAGTGCACTTGTTCCGGAAGGAGCTTTTTGAAGAATTCAATCGTCACAAGTGTCTTTTACCCGTTTTGAAAGCGGCTTTTTAGCCTCACAAGCAGTGGATGCTGGGCATTATAATGTAGCATGGTATACAAAAACCACCATGAACATTTTTGCGTCATCATCATCAGCCTGGAGAAGTCCACTGCGGGACAAAGGCCTCACATTTCCAGGAAGAACGATTCTGAGCTTTTTCCGTCCACCGACTTCCCACGATTTTAACAAGTCGTCAGTCCATCCTGGTGGGTGAGCGCCCTACGTTTCGTCTCCCAGTTCGTGGTCGGTATTTTCCGAGTGGGTTTTATAAAATATAGCGTTACGCATCATAATTATTTCAGTTTTCACTTCTGTCAGCATTCCCGGAGTGCCACGATTTTTTTTCTTTATTCTTATGCTCTTAACAAAACTCACTAAAACTATTATTAATAGGTCAATAAAGCATTTTATTATAACCAATAAAATTTATATGCATTGACAGCAATAATAGTAGTCAATTTTCTAGGCAGGTCATCTTTTTTATTTAAATACTTGTGTAATAAATTAGCTATCTGGTTCCCATGGTACAAGCTCTGCTTTGTAGTGCCTAGATAGTGCTCTGTGGATTGTCTATAATATTTATTTATTTATTTATTTATAGTATATTTATTTTATGCCACACAAGTATTACACAAGGATCATTTACAAGTAACAATGAAATTAAATTGGTCGTCACTCAGCATTATGTTATAGTAGCGAGTGCCACTATAACGCTGGTCTTCCGTGACACCAGTAAATTATTGATATTTGAAGTCGATGAAAAATAAAATTGTAGTGATACATAATTTAACTTTAATTTTAATTTGCGTGTTTATTAATTGTTATAAGCCAGCGCCATTTTAGCTGTCTTGTGTATCGCTGGAAAGTGTTTTCGGATTAATAGCTCTTGTTTAGTTGGAAAATGTTTGTCATCAGCCAGGTGGACCCTTTGATTTACGTTCAGAACTTTCACTTGCGTATGTATCTATGCGGAGTGTACCTGGAGGGGACGATCATCGGTGACAGGGCGATGGGTGACCTCAATACCTATCTATTAAGGGACAGACCACCAGGCGTGAAGTTGTTTCACTGTTTTCATAAAGAAAGTAAAGTAAAGAAAAGAAAAGAAAAGAAAAGAAAAGAAAAGAAAAGAAAAGAAAAGAAAAGAAAAGAAAAGAAAAGAAAAAGAAAAGTACAAGCTTTTTTATTTATATCGGCACATGGTAGATAAGTGGAACACGAACATTATCGATACTTACTTAGAGGAACGCGAACAAAAAACATATAATTAACATAATATAAGAAATGATGAAGACGTGATGGAAGAAGAATGCTTAGTCGAAATTGAAATGGTGTCTCTCAGCCCCACGTGAAGAAGTCATAAAATGGTAGCCTCCTGACCAAAAGGTCTAAGTAGCTAAATGTCCAACAGAGCAAAAGGTCTAATGAGCAGTAAGTCGTATCCAACTCAGCTTGATGTTCACTCACAATTTTTCACTGGCAAACCACATCTTGTCGCTGTGAAGCTAGGCTTACTCAAGGCCAATGGCGTAAAATCCCGACGAAGTGACCCGAGTTAAATCGAAAACTTGTACGCTCCGAAATATTTCAATCACAAAATGGCCTCAATTGATTCTCCGAACTCCGCCAATAAGAGGAATGACCTCGGAGCGTAACAAACCCGCATTTCCATACAATTTCCATACGCACGTTACCGCACATTAACGAAGGCGGTGAAACCTGAATATTATACGTAAAAAGGTTAAGTGAAACGGGAGTCATCCCGTAGACACCGCAATTTATGGCCACTTAATATCCGGGATGCATTTACACCGTCACGAACAAAGGCAAATGTTACAATGTGAAATACACCTCTAGCATAAATCATGAGGAATTATCACACACATTTATTCAGAATAAGAATAACGTTTATTTCCAAACAAAAAAAAGACATGCTGTTATTTGTTACTAGTACATTTTTGTGCCTTTTATTTTCAGAATCAGCATCTGTTCATATTTTTATTGCAGGATATTATTATTAGAGTTACAATAGGCACACAAGAAATTACAATATACAAGAAAGATCATAGAACTATTTAAATTATGCACCTGTTATTTAAAGTCTTTAGCTATAAGTTAGCTTTAAGCCAAGGTCGTCTGGAATAAATCGCCCCGAGCGATAAGACCGCCCAAATATCGTCAGTTCGTCTTGTTCTAGGCTACAATTTTATTCCTAGAAAGTTTAATTTCACGTTTTTAGTTTGATGTTTCTAATTAAAACTTTTGAATGTTTTTAATTTGCTTCTCGACGCTCACTTCTGTGTGATTTACCATCCTTCAGGTAAAAATGTACAGCATTTCAACAAACGTTAAAATATGCCCAATATTATTTTATACAGCTTTGAAGGGGAGTCTTAACGAATATTTAATATCGTCGTCGCTAAATTTACGGCCGACCAAATGTATTGTGTCTTTTGCTTTATACTTCCGATGGTAAGTATTTTTAGCGGTATTTGTCGAAGGACCCTTATTTATAGATTTTCTTGGCAGATGTGATGGCAGAAAAGAGTGATAGCGTGGAAAATCAGACCAGTAGGCCTACCATGAGCTCTGTCTGGCTCTGTCTCTGGTTCTGGTTTTGAGTCTGTGTGAGTGCTCACCAGTGCATTATACTGTGTGTGTGTGACGTTTTGACGTAGGATTTCTTTAGTTAACACTCACACAAACTCAAAACCAGAACCAAAGACAGAGCCAGACAGAGCTCATGGTAGGCCTACAGTTATATTTTACAGGCATAAATACAGGCAGCTAGGCATGGTTACCAACAGAGTGATTGTGTCATTATGTTGTAGTCATAAGTTTGATACTAACACTTAAAATGAAGCAGTAGTCGCATATCTTGTTGCTATTATTTTTTGACCAAAATTATCTGTTGCCATGCTAGTTTTACACAGCGAAGTTCCTATTTGCTATCTCATGTTTATTTAATTTTTGACAACATTCTGTCTACTTTCGCTTCTTGATAAAGATAAGTTTGGTTTCAATTCGTTTTTTATTGCAATTGAAGCTCAAAATAATGTCTTAACTGGTAGATGCGATTAGTTTTTGATTGCAACAAAATATACGCAATCACCCTAACATCAGATGGGCCATTTGCTTGCGTGGTTGTATAAAAAAGAGGTCAGCTGGTAGCAGCTCTGCTTTTTGCGACGTAGGTCGTGGGTTCGATCCCCACCGAGAACAAATATTTGTTATTTCTTTCTTTGTTATATTATTATTGTATTCTAAGTACATATTTCCAAAAATAAGTATACCTACATATAAGTAAAAAAAGTAATAGTATATTATATCACCTATCTGGTTCCCATAGTACAAGTTCCGCTTAGTTTGGGGCTAGATGGTGCTGTGTGGATTGTCCACAATATAAAAAATATGAATAAAAATAAATTAGTTTTACATACATGACAGACACCATTCTATATTATTTTTCTATCGCTTTAAAGTTTTTGATTTGTACTGCTCCCAAGTTTTGATTTAAAGTAACGCCTATGGATACGGTCGCTAAGCTTAACGACTTTGCTACTTAAGATTTACAACTTGGTGTTTCGAGAACCATTCCTACTTTGTAAATACCTACCACACCCTACCATTAACTTCGATGATAAGCGAGGACTAGTGGAACGTCCGCGACTTTACTCACGAACGTAGTACCATACGTATAGTTGCCATTCAGCTTTTTTACAAAATTCAACCAATTGAATCAAACAACGAATAAATCTAAAAATAGTTAGAATTTTAACATGCTCAAAAAAAAATTTCTGTTGAAATACTTTTTTGAAAATTCGTCCAGAAAATTCGGAGATTGAAGCCATATCGAAGACTATGCAGAAGGCACTACCATCTGAGCTGAAAGGCCAGAGGTGAGAGATGAGGGTTTTCGAAGTAAAATGAGGCGTTAATGTGTGCAATTGTATTTTTGTTTGTTTGTCTTTCTGTGCCTCAAAACTCCGAAACTAGTGTTGCGATTTGAGCGCGGTTTTTTTTGCTTAGAAAGCTATCAGTTCTGACATGATTCGTCACCATGTTTGGTAGAAATCCATGCAACCGTTAAAATAATAACTATCAGTTTTGACGAAGAATTCTACTTTTGGTGAGCTCTGTAACGTATTGTTGTTGTCTCATCTGTTCTCCATACAAAAGAGAGAGACACGTAGGCAAAAGGAATTGTTCAAACTGTTCTGCGTAAAACTGCCACTTGCCCTTCAAACACTCCGGGTAGTCGGTGAGTCTTGATACATAGTTGTAGATTCCATGTCGTCTTCGCAATGAGATCATAGTTTAGCACGCTTGCGGGCACCATGTTCCGTGAAGTATGTGAGACTAACTCACGGTTGTTTGAGAACTTGCTACCGTTTAAATCGCCTGTCATTTGATTACAGAAAAAAGAAAGAAAAACATTTTATTGACCTTATGAACTAGATTACAATAATTTTGTGTACTGCCCGCCTCTTGCCAAATAAAACTTAAAAAAGACAAAAAATTAAGTTAAAAATTAAAAGTTTAGGAATATAAATATAAAATAAAAACAGGATTACAGCTAATAATTGATAAAAAATCCAAAGGCTTTATAATTAAATAAATAAATAAATATTGTGGACAATTCACACAACACTACCCAGCCCCAAACTAAGCAGAGCTACAAAGATTACTTTGAAACAGTGAGTTTGACAAGCCCTGTCATTCCCGAGCTCCTATTCATGGTCGACATTCTACAAGATCCTAGAAGAGGATTTGGAGGATAAATAGAGGAAGTTTAGCTTACAAATCTTACCGGTTTGTAAGCTAAACTTCCTCTAGTAGTGTAGTTTAGCTTTCTAATCGGTAAACTAATACATTGAACGAAAATTACCATTTTAATCAGTCGATTAAATATTGTCAACCTGTGAAAAAAATATCGATTGGACCCAAACACAGCACAGTACATAATTTACTATAATGACGTGTAAAATTTTTTTTACAAATAAATCTTCTTTCTTGTATCTAAAGTACGGCCGTGATTTACGGTTACCGCTATGTTATAAAATCGTGTTCTAAGTGGTAGTTGTTGTGTAAATAGCTCGAACATGACCCCGGGCTCTGCTTGATAAATAGCTAGTTGTGAATGTCCCCGGTTAGACCATCCACAGACCTACGTGCCTGGGATATTAGGATACAACGGATATCACAAAGATTTTTATAATGTCCCAAAAGTTAAGAGCCCAGTGAGATTTGAACTCACGACCTTCCCCTTGGTACGGGGCTGCGCTGACCCCCGTAGTTAAGTAGTATGGACTGCAACGTCAAACCTGTAGATGGAGCCACGGTCGCGTTAGTGCCAAACAGTCCGTACGAGTTATTCGTCGAGTGTGATTAGGATCCGATGGCCCTGCGGTCAGCGTAGCCCCGTACCTAGTGTAGTAAATACTATAAAACCAGTAAAAAACATACAAGGGATATTTTAATATAAATAAAAAAAATATTGTGGACAATCCACTCAACACTATCTAGCCCCAAATTAAGCAGAGCTTGTACTATGGGAACCAGACAGTTGATATATTACTTGAACAAAGATTCATGAACTTTACCTATGTCTCCCCATTATCCCTCATATTAATATTGACTAACCTCTCAGCTCAGTTGGTAGTAGCTCTGCCTTCTGCGTCTTAGGTCGTGGGTTTGATCCCCACCGAGAACAAATATTTGTGTGGTGAATACAGATGCTTAATCCCTGTCTGGGTCTGATTGTATTTTAAGTATGTATAATGAATGAATGTAGAATGTATATTTACAAAGATTTACAAAAAAAATGCATGCTTTGTTAGGGGTTAGATAACACTGTGTGGAATCTTCTGCCCTTTCCCCACTTTATGTGGGGTCGGCACAACATGTCTTCCTCCTCCATTCCCCTCTGTCAGCCGTCATCTCTGCATTCACTCTTCTCTTAGCCATGTCATCTTTCACACAGTGAAATAAATGCGCACAATTTTTATTTAAATAAATACATAATGTGGACAATTCACACAACACTATCTAGCCCCAAGCTAAGCAGAGCTTGTACTACGGGAACCATAGTTAGCTGATACAATACTTGCATAAATTTTTTTTGTAAATACATACTTAATACGATATAATCTGCCTTCTGCGCCGTAGGTCGTGGGTTCGATCCCCACTGAGAACCAATATTTGTGTGGTGAACATAAATGTTTGATCTCTGTCTGGGTGTTATATTGTATTCTAAGTATGTATTTACAAAAAAAAAAATGTATTCAAGTATTATATCAGCTATCCGGTTCCCATATTACAAGCTCTGCTTAGTTTGGGGCTGGGTAGTGTTGTGTGAATTGTCCACAATATTTATTTTATTTATTTATTTAATCACTAAGACAGAGAACAAACATCAGTGTTCACCACACAAATATTTGTTCTCGGTGGGGATCGAACCCACGACCTACGCAGAAGGCAGAGCTACTACCAACTGAGCTGAGAGGCCATTTATTTATTTGTTGGTTGAAGTAGCGTAAAATCTACATTGTCGAAATGACAGAGCTTCATGATTAGCATTTTACAGGCAAGTTCATACAATTAGAGCCGTCATTATCTAGGCGGGCGAGCCACGAGTCACGCAACGCTATCCGTACTGTTAGCTGCACAAATCGATTAACAAATCGGGTTTATTTCTGTAACTAGGAAATTTGAAATAATTGTACCTTCATTATTTTCAAATAAAAAAAATCTCATGTTATTTATTTATCGTCACTAGCAATAGTATAAACAGAGTGTTATAGGTAGCGGCACATAACTTTAGCGGTGACCATAATTGCGCAGAAGTCAAAAATAAGGTACCTGAGGGGGGCTACCAGAATGAAGGGCGGACGTGCGTAGCGCTGATTGGCTCTCCAGTCGCACTCCGCTCGTATTGCTCACCGCTCGAGTTATGTGCCGCTAGTTATAACAATAAGAAGGAACAATGACATTAAAAATGACAGCATAAATAATAATATTTGTGCTTACACACACATACACTCACATAAAAAAAACTTGGTGGAGGTAGGAGGGACATCCCCTTAGCCGTTTTAAGAGTGCCTGGGTATAAAGTCGTAAGGCTGCTTAGTGGTTTGTTTTTCTTCATAAAAATGAAGAAAAACTGTTAAACGCCATCTAATGTTTAACATTGAAACTACAGATAAACGTCAATAATTAATTAGTTCCGTCCATATCCGCGTGCGACACCAGCGCACGCGGCATAAATAGGTTGCCGAGGGGTCCCCCCGCCCTCTTTGCTCGGAACCACCGAACGACACACATACTTGTCACTCCTTATTTTTATACCTAATAAACCTCTTCTAAATCATTCCAGATTGCATCATTTTACAAAAACAAACAAACAACACTACCTGGTTTTGACCTGGATTAACTGCTCTCTAGTGTACAATGTGGTTGCTTGCACGTAGCTGACTGTATCCACCTAATAGGTAGTGGGTAGCTATTAGTAGGTTGCTATTAGTAGGCTGCTACTCGGTTGCTAATTTACGTAATCGTGGTCGAGTCTCGTCGGTTGCGTGCGGTGCTCGCAACGACTGAATTGCAAATGGTGGCTGACGTGTTTACACTGGCGACGTGACGCTAAATGCAGTTTAACGTATGCGCACGCATGCTTAGATTTTCTTCTCAGTAGGCCTACCACAAGCTCTGTCTGACTCTGTCTCTAGCTCTGATTTTGAGTCTGTGTGAGTGCTGTCTAAATAAATCTTACGTCGAAACGTCACACACACAGTCAGACAGAGCTTGTGGTAGGCCTATTGGTTTTCTATGCCTTAGTTTTATAATACTTACTGATATTGTGAAGAAAAAATAATCAACTATTTACTTATTTTTTACTTAAGACCTACTTTTCTTTTCAAAATTTTGCATAGGCTGTATCTTTAATTTCCAGTTTGCCTCATCATCATCAACATTAACCTTTTGCAGTCCACTGCTGGACATAATGTCTTTCCCATGACGCGCCACTGAGCCGGTCTTGGGCTGTTCTCATTCAGTTGCCTCCCTGCACAGAATATAATCTGCTTTTTGCTTTCAAAAAGTTTTATAAGTTTAAAGCAGATAAGTGAAAAACCAACTTATAAAAATATAAGCATAAAGTTTGTTAGAAATAATAAACTGTTATACTAATATCTTTACTGAAGACCAAACCAAAAACCGTTCAAGTAACTTCTCACTCGCATATTTCTACGTTTTTGACGACTAAGAATTGGCATAAAAAAATCTTAACTCGCTTCGCTCGCTCGAACAATTATATTTCCGTGAGCATCTTCTTACTCGAGCGTCTTAGAATTAGTAATTGAGGAGACTGCGCCGTTCCACTATCTCCGTCTACAACAGCCCTTATTTTAAGCTTCTGCTTGCTTGTAATTTCGTTTAGCCCGTGAATTTCGCGTCGAATCACCGATTACTTAGGCTCAGGTATTTTGCCCTCCTTATCTAAATTGCTTGCGTGTGGAGGCGAGATTAGCGAGCACCGAAATCGGCAGGCGAGTTATGCCGATACAAACATACCGAATAAGTCAGCTCAAGCAACACTAACAAGGTAGCCGAGCTAGGTAAGCAGAGTTTTATCCATTTCCTGTTTCTGTGTCAATCAGTTGGGTCCGGTTAATGTACGGCCAGTTAATGTACACCCAGTTAAAACGAATCCACTTTTTTCCACTGTGAAATTATTAAGGCCCATGAATACTTTAGCAGATATTTAGGCCCGTATTTTGAAACAGCGCTTAAGTCTGAGTCGAGCCTCAAGCATAGATTTTAAGACAGTTCTCCATTGAAAAGTGTCAAAAATCTGTGCTTGAGGCTCAACTCAGACTCAAGCATTGTTTCGGAATACGGGCCTTAAATTCGTTATTACTTTTTTATCTAGCCATGGGTAATTGCCCTGAAGGCGACATCCCCTTTGAGGTATTTGTGAAAAAAAAACTCATACTGCAGCGGCCCCTACCGCGGCACGCTCGCTCTGCTCGCTCACTTTGTGCGTAATTTTTATGTTCCAACATAACCTAACGTATCCAAGTCGGATCCGCCCTATAAAGTACCAAGGACAAGTTCATGTTCCGTGCCAGAACAAAAAAGGCAAAAACCATGTTGGAATTGCTCCAGTGTTCATGTGGCTTAACTGGCATTGTAATAACGGGGTATACATTAACATGATGTACATTATCGCCTCCCAAGCAGTTTTACCTTTGGAAAGTTTTCATGAATTCGTTCTTTTTCTTAATAGTTTTCGCGCCTCTGACGTGCAAGGCTCTCCCGAAGGCTTTATTTTTTATCTTCCGAGCCTACCCACCATTTCATTCCAATGCCATCCTACGCTTTCTCGGCCAGCCGTTAAACCTAATAAAATAAAAAATAGAGTATGCCAAAAATATGGCACAGTAATACCTAGTTGTGATCTATTTTTAGCTTAGACCTTTTATCCTAATTTTTAACATACGTCACAATTATGAGAATCATACCGACCTTGTACCTCATGCAAGTACATTTGGGGCTGATTTTCACATCTACGGAATAAAGTTATTCGTTGAATAAAAATGTCTATCCTATGTTTTTGACAAGTATCAAAAAGAGATATAGTATTTTATATCTAAGGTCGCGGACCTATAGATTTTTCTGTTCGAAAAAAGTATGTACACAATGCTAGTGCTCTCAAACGGTGAAGGAAAACATCGTGAAGAAATCCATGGCTTTTTCAGCTCTGCAAGTATTGACCATGTCTTTCCTGTGGATTAGGCCGACTAAGCTGTCAGGATGGTATAGGTGCTGGGCAAGCCTATTCCATCTAAAATCCTGTCAGGCACTATAGTGTCACGCATGTAGGTCTTATGTAATGACTAGTTGCTCCTCAAGCTATATAAATCATCTACAATAGATGCAAAGGCCTGTTTTATCATTTTTTAAATTGAAAAAACGCCTTTTGGTGAAATATTGTCAACTAATAAGAGCTGGCGTAATAAGCTCTCCTTGAACTTTACCCTCAGTACTTTATAATATTCAACGCAGTCTTTAATACTTTTACTTTTGTCTATAGACTTTATTATTTCCTCGGGATATTCCTGATTTATTACTGTTACAAAGTTCTTGTTTGCATAAAGAACGGTACTCGTAATTGACTTTTTAATTAAGTGATACTTTGATAATGTCGTAAGTTGTAACTCTGTTTGTTGCTAACGCTACCTTTAATGCGTTTGAATTTATAGAACTATCATCATCATCATTGGCCTGTTACATATATATTCCTCTTCCCTAAATCTTCTTCTTCGTGAATGGCATCTGTCCTTTTCGGATCAATTTTGCCAGTGTCGAGTAGTTTAATGAGTATATTGATGATAAATTACATAGATAACATACTTTTTCGTCAAGTCGTCAGTCAAAGTACCCTAATAATTGGCTTTGGAAAAAAGATGGCCGTTTCTTCCAAAAGCATCTGAAACATTTTCGATCAAATCAGAATATCACATAATACACTTTAATTCCAACTGCTAACACTTTGAGCTAAGACCTCAAGTAATGTTGGTTAAAATACCACCGACATTACACAGCAGAACTCAAAATAACACCAGAAAAACAATTAAAATCCAAAAGCTATGTGACTTCCCAAACTGACAGAAAACTAATCCTTCCCTAAATCTATAGCAGAAAATGTAGGTTGCGTCAGTTGTCAGTCAGGCGCACATGGACCAGAAGTGGAACAGATTCATTTTCTGTTATTTTTGGAAGTCACATAGCTTCTAATTTTAATTCTTTTACTGGTGTTATTTTGAGTTCTATTGTGTAATTTCAGTGGTATTTTAACCAATGAACTTGAGGACTTGGACCCAAAGTGTGAGGAGTTGGAATGCAACTGTGTTATGTGATATCCTAATTTGAACGAAAATGTTTCCGATGGTTTGAAGAAAAACGCCATCTTTTCCTTCAAAGCCAATGACGACCGACTTGTCTATTGACCGACTTGACTAAAAACTATTTTATTTATGATATATTCTCACTTGACACTGGCAAACTTGATCTAAAATGGACAGATGCCATTAATTAATTAAGAACAAGAAGTTGAACACTTCTGTTCATGGCTATAAAAACCCATACGAGAGTGGCACGGCCGCATTAATAAACCATAATTATTGGATCTAGAAAATGATTAAGCGAAAAAGATCGAAAATTTCAGCCGAATCTTTAATCTGTAGCCAAACTAAGAACCTATTTTGTGCAGTTAAATACAACTAGCGTATCAAGCAGAGTTTATCAGCAAATGTCAAAAATATTTTGCACGTTTATTTCATCAGCTAAATTTTTACGAGCCGTCAGTGTTAGCGCAAAAATTAACTTTTGCCCGAGGATATTTTAGCATTGTAATTTTGAGCCACGTTTTTATAGTAACCAAATATTTTCTCTCATGAATTAGTCTTTAAGCTTTATTACAATGGACGAACATAAAATTACCATTTTTAGGGTTCCCTCGTGCTTAAAATGTGATTGAAAACCGTTACTTCGTTACCGCTACGGTGCTTAGTTTAACTTGCTGTTTTGATGGGAATGGGATAAGCTTAAGCTTTAATGAATATTTTTAAACAGCGCCATCTAGTAATAACAAATACCAGCCAGGGATTTAACCATCGCCAGCAAAAGCGTTTTTGCTTTTCTGTGATCGTCGTCATAGTCTTTATCCTAAATAAGTGCTGCTCTATATTTATGGAAGGGTTTGCCGTAATCATCACGACGCAGGTCGATTGGTGATTGCAGATCAAGCAATACTCAGTAATAATCAATTTATTGGTAAAATGAATGTTATGTTAATCAGTAAATTATGGTTTTACTTGTATTATTATTATTGTCTTCAAAATGTTGTCTAGGCGATTGATCAAAGCGACGCGTGGCCCAAGGGCTGGTGGGTATCTGGCGCAGCGCATTAGCATTGCTATTCAGCGTGGCAATGCCGCCAGCGTCTTGGGGACGCTTCCGTCTACTACTGATTTGGATCAGTTGAGCTATCTCTAGATCGTTTGTAACGGTCTTCAGATAGCTCAATTGTTTCTTGTAAATTTTTTAAATATTTGTTTAATTATTGTAAGTTTCTTTGATTATTAACGAATTAAAATACAACGCTGCCTTCCATAGTAATTCTCAAGTGGTAATATTTTAACCGACTTCCAATAAAAAAGGAGGAGGTTGTATTTTAATTTGGTAATAATCAAAGAAGCTTACAATTCCCAGTGATGTAAAGTATGACTTTGCAATGCTGATAGCCAATGTTCTGCTGCGTTCTCTTATAGTCACCTCCATACATACTATACAGGGTTATTCATTATTAGCTGCAAATACTCAGGAATTAGGTTCAACAAATAAAATAAAAAATATTTATTAAATAATTTTTTTAAGTTTTGTTATGAAAATCCCGAGAAAATCGATAAAGGAATCATTGGCGCCTGACCTATTTTGACCTTTGATCCGCGCCCGCGCGCCGTAAGCGACACTCTGCGTTCAGTCACCGCCTGGGTGGGTCATCGTCCTGTTCTCCATGGCAATAATTATGCAATAGCCGTAAAGAAATAAAAAAAAAAAAATTGATACAAAAACTTAAATCAAAATTAAAAAAAAATCATTTCATAAATATTTTTTATTTTATTTGTTGAACCTAATTCCTGAGTATTTGCAGCTAATAATGAATAACCCTGTATACGGGACTACGGGACAGACCACGTGATGGATAGGTCTTGACAGTCGGGATCAACCAGCCATTTTTTGTCCCACACGGAACCCAAAACAACGTCCAGTGTAACGCTTCGACAGTTTTGTACTGGCAGCGATTTAAAAGCAACTGATTTAAGGGCTGATTTATGTATAATAAGGAGCACTTTTAATTTCGTTAAAGCGGGCAGCGGGAAGCTATTTGTTGGCAAAACGTTATAAAGCTGTCTTGGCGAATTTATTGTTTTGAACGTGACTATACGGCAGGTGGGTACCATATTTTATGTTGGCTACCCACGTTTTTTCTTAAATTATTATTAAATTTGATGGTCATACCCACATTCATCCACATTCACCTGATGCCACGTTTCCACGCGTGCGTTCAACTCGACATTCAACGTGCACATTCACATTCACGCGCGTGGAAACGGTACGCCCGAGCCCGTAAACGCGCCCGTGAACGTAAAAGTATTTACGTTTTGAGTGATACTGCGCGGCATGAAGGCAGCGGCAGCTCTACTGTGAAATGGTCACTGAGTTACCGAGCAATGTAACTCAAATCGTCATTACAAAATTAGTTTCATGGTAGACAAGTAGAAGCATACGCGTGTGACAACACAAGCTCAAGGTTAATAAAAAAAATCTTTAAAATTATTGAAGACTAAATGTTACGCAAAAATGCATTTTTATCATAACTTAAGAAAAACGGTCGGTTATTCCGAACCACACCATACTTGTTTTTGACGTGACAACGTCTTATAATTCGATGGAGCCGGCTGCACGCACGAAAAAACTCATGCGGCGTTACCTCGCTCTGAGGCGTTCCATTTAAGGCTTGAAGTGCAAGCGAGAGAGCGGAACGACCGACAAAGAGGCACAACCGGCCTCCGAGTTCGGCAGCGTTCGACATTTGTCTCTCTCCTGCTTGAGTGAGCGATGCGTCCGCGTGGACAGCTGTATGACGTTGTCACGTTCAACTATTGTCAGTAAACCGACTTTACAGACAACCGATTTTTTTTCCATTTAAAAACTAAAATTATATCTAAAGAAGGTGATGACTTTACCTCAAATTACTAGCTTTAATATAGGTGACAGACAGACAAACCGTCGGATAGTGCAGATGCCAGCTGCAGTGATATTATGTCTTTTCTAAGTTGAGCCAGAACACTACAGGCGGATTTCAATTCGGCAGCCATGTTTCGTTGGGTGCCAGACCCTAAACCCTCCGTCCGTTCGTCAATCTGTCTGTCTGTCTGTCACAGCTGTCACTAAACGCTACTGGAATCCCGGTTTAAATGTTTTTTTCTTTGTTTTTTCTCAAAAGTAGTCTTTTATTTCTATCGGACTTTTAAGCTTCAATCGATACTTCACTTGAGATAACGGCAGTTGATATTCGTTTTGGAAAAAAACTTGTGGTGCTTAATATAATATACAGGGTGGTTTTTTGAGAAGGGCGGTGATGGCCAAGTCTGAAACCATGAGAGTTAGGGAAAAGTCGTGAAAGGAGTCATGCCCTCGATTTATAAGAAAACGATAACTGAGTATTTACTTTTCTCAAAAATCTTTTATTTTTGGCAGAAATGGACCAACGATGGATGATTTTACAAAAAAAAATTACATCCTGTATTATTGAACTAATGGGTTCTGTTACTAGGATCAATCTTTGCAAAAAAAAAAATGATTTACTAAAAATGAATGGAAATAGCAAATTTTCACCTAAAGGGAAATAATAATAATAAAGGCTCTTTATTTTTATTTGTTTTATTATTATAGGTGATGCTGTATTATTGCAGAGTATATTTTACTTTCATAATTTCTAATAATAGCATCCTCTACCCAGTAATTTCCCATGCATCAATCCCCGCATAATGTAACTAAGCTCTGCTTAGTTTGGGGCTAGACAGTTTTGTGTGGATTGTCTAGAATATTTATTCATTTATTAAATGTTTCAACAGAATACCATGTTTATTGTTTCTGTTGGAATATTTTTATTGTTTGATTTCGCCAGAGGTATAGTACTATCTGGTAACCTCAGCTCGGTTCGCGGAAAGCAATTCTCATATGAAATTCCCTTCAAATTATTCTGTAAGTAGGATTTACCTCCTAGAGAATATGATCCTGGCGAATTGAAACAGAGAGACCACTCACTATATTTGGTCCTAGTAAAACCGTTTGCCCTATGATATAATAATGATGAAGATGTAAATTTTTTTTTATACAACTAGATAATGGAACAAGTTTATGGCCCATCTGTAGGCCTACCACAAGCTCTATCTGGCTCTGTCTCTGGCTCTGGTTTTGAGTCTGTGTACCAGCTTTGCTTAGTTTGGGGCTAGATAGTGCCGTGTGGATTGACCGAAATATTTATTATTTATTTATTTATTATTACTGGTTTATTAAACCAGTGTGGTGAAAGGATTTTAAGTGCGCCTCATAGAAGCTCTTTTGACGTGACAACGTCTTATAATTCGATGGAGCCGGCTACACGCACGAAAAAACATGACTCATGTGGCGTTACCTCGCTCTGAGGAGTTCCATTTAAGGCTTGAAGTGCAAGCGGGAGCGCGGAACGAGCGATAAAGAGGCAAAATTGGGGACGTCAGTGCAGATCTTATTCCCCCAACACAATTAGAATTAGAATTAGAATTAGGCAAAATCGGCCTCCGCGTTCGGCAGCGTTCGACATCGGTCTCTCTCCTACTTGAGTGAGCGATGCGTCCGCGTGGACAGCTGTATGACGTTGTCACGTTCAACTATCGTCAGTAAACCGACTTTACAGACAACAGATTTTTTTCTGAGTACAGTGGATCGTAGTGGTCTAGCTGAGCACTAAGCCTCGACAACCCCGTCTTATTGAGCTCCTGCGTTTCCTTGTTGAGTTCTGTATGAGCTCGTAAGGTAGAAATAGCGATATGAATGGCACAAACGAACCTTACGAGCCACATTCAGAACATGTCAAAGTTAATATTTTAGATTAAAGTGGGTACTTTTGGTTCAGACGCATAACACTGCACGCTTTGAAATTTTGTAAAGAGACATGGGAACCAGATAGCTGTGTATGCCTACTACAAGCTCTGTCTCTAGTTTTGAGTCTGTGTGAGTACCAGTGTACTATACTGTGTGTGTGTGACGTTTCGAAGTAGGATTTATGTAGTCAGCACTCACACAGACTCAAAACCAGAGCCAGAGACTGAGCCAGAGACAGAGCCAGACAGAGCTTGTGGTAGGCCTATACTAATATACTTGCAGCCCTACTTACAAACGCAATTTAAATTTAATCATTGCTTAAAGTTAGCCCTGTCACTGTTTGTCATTACCCAGTGGTAAGAGATGGCAATAGTTTAACCACTGTTTATCTTTTGACATATTTTTATAAGTAAGGCCATTAATTTTTAGTAAATTCATACTAAAGTAAAGTAAACAGGCCTTTGCATCTATTGTAGATGATTTATATAGCGTCAGGGGCAACTGGTGATTACACAAGCCCTATTTGCGGACGCTATAGTGCCTGGGACAGGATTTTAGATGTAATAGGCTTGCCCAGCACCTATACCATCCTGACAGCTTAGTCGGCCTAATCCACAGGAAAGACATGGTCAATACGTGCGGAGCTGATTAAGCCGCGGGTTTCCTCACGATGTTTTCCTTCACCGTTTGAGAGCACTAGCATTGTGTACATACATTTTTCAACAGAAAAACTCATTGGTACACGACTAGATTCGAACCCACGACCTTAGGATCGGAAGGCGGGGCCGCTAACACTAGACCACCAGTGCTCTTCATACTAAGAATACAATATCACACCCAGACAGAGAACAAACATCTGTGAGAGCACCACACAAATATTTGTTCTCGGTGGGGATCGAACCCACGACCTTAAGCGCAGGAGGCAGGGTTACCAACTGAGCTGAGAGGCCAGTCAACATTTGTGCCTGTAATTTTTGTTTACTTTTTTGGGTACACACTGAAAAAATAATTGCAGATATTCCATTGTGGGATTAAGCCGCCAATCACAAAAGGCAGCAAATATATACCTGTGTAGAAAGTTATAAGGAAAGTTGCAGATATTCCTCTAGTCTGTTTACATCGTTCTAGTATCCGCTAAGTACTAGAATATTCTGCAACAACGTGCCGAACAAAGAAAACATACATACAGTAGGCCTACCACACGCTCTGTCTGGCTCTGTTACTGGCTCTGGTTTTGAGTCTGTGTAAGTGTTGTCAAAATAAATCCTGCGTCGAAACGTCATACACACAGGATAATACACAGACTCAAAACCATAACCAGAGACAGAGCCAGACAGAGCTTGTGGTATGCCTACAGTTGTTCAATAATCTAAACTAACGCCACTGGTATTGTTCTGCAAACAAATTATTGACTGACCTGCATTTTGTATGAACTAAGTGCCGGTACCGGCGCAGAGTACACTCGGCTACGAAAGTAATGGCCAAGATTGAATCAGTATTTATTTTGGACTGTTTTGGTTATTGGTCTGGCAATTCAATACAAAATTGCCAGACCAAAAACCAAAACAGTCCAAAATAAAAGGTCTGGAAGAAATCACTTTCAGCGATAAGGCCGCCCATTGTACTTTTAGTTTTCTCCTGTTCTACTTAAAGTAGGTTAAAAAAAATTGTTGTTGTGCTATTTGCGCTGCAGCTTGGTGGTTCAATTCCAACCAGGGCAAATAAAAAAGTATTTAAGTACCTACGTTTTATCTATCAGTTATTTGGTTTCCATAGTATTCATGTGAATGTGAAAAATGTAATGTCCACCAATATTCGTTTTATAGTTATATTTTTTGTCGTAAACGTTTTATAAACTTTTGGCGTAAACTGTACCTGCCGTAACTCAATGTAAATTGTGAAAGGAAGAAAAACGGAAAGAAAGCCTGTAGGGTAGCCTGGTAGGTAGGTAGGGGTTACTGTACCTTATAGAATAGTTCTAGGCTTGAAATAAAATGCAACTGAGAGATCGCCATAGCTTTTAGCAGTTTTACACGAAAAATGTAAATCCATAGTTGGCTGTAAGTTATTATATTTAGTTTTATTATTTATTTAATTATAAGTATTTGATTTTGTTAATAAATAAATTAAAAAAATTAAAATATATAGCTAACCGGAACGCAGACTAGATTTAATTCCCCTAGTGGATATAATGCATAATTTTATTTTATTTGCCAAAGGTCTACTTTCTTCCCACTTAACTTTAGCTGGGCCGATTGCTTGTTCCATGAAATGTTTACCATAAAAAAAAGAATAAAAACTACACGACCGATGGGTTTTAAATGTCTCCCAAATATTTTAGTTGTAGCTCCCCGCAACTACGAAGCATATTGAGGTGCGGTTAATGTACGGCCAGTTAATGTACACCTCGCTAAAACCAATCCATTTTTTATCACTGTAAAATTGTTAAGGCCAATGTAGCAGTTCAATAACTCGATTTTTTTACTGTGTGAAAGATACTTATTTTAAAGGGGATTTCTTATTGAGGTTATTGTAAAAAAAATCTTTGCCGGCACTGCAGCGGCCCGCTTACTTTGCTTGCTCGTCTTGTGCGTATTTTATGTTCTAAGATATTTCTTATCCAGGTCAGATATAAAGTCTCAAGGACAAGCACAAGTACCCAGTGCCAGAAAAAAAAAGCAACAATCAATGATTGAATTGCGACATAATGAGTCTAATCGTATAAAGGTCTGGCACCGTATTATCGGGGTGTACAATTCCTGATGTACATTTTGGATCGAATCACGAGATCTCAGTTCGTGGCAAACTACTAGTTATTTAACTTTTTATTTCGTATTTGTTGATTAGAATCTGTTTTATTATTATGTTAACTATTTTGTGTGACGAATCTAAGTACATGTAACATGTCTAAAGAGAAATAAAGATTATGATTACATGAGTCTCAACTGGCATCGTAATAACGGGGTGTAAAATACTGGATGTACATTATCGCCTTCCGCATATTGTAGCACTTACGTAGCATTTCGTAGCATTTCGTAGCACCTGCGTAGCATCCCTATCGGCAGCAAGCAGTTCCTTCGACCGACACTCCCCAGGCACCGGCACTGCACATTAATCTTCTATGAAAAAATAACTCTCTGGCTGAGTTTAAAGTCAGGGAAATTTTCTTCAGGAGAAATATTAACGACGTGACTTGAAGGAATATGGGCTGTTTCACTCTGACATTACTAAGACTCGTACCAATAGACAAACGAATCTGAAATGGTAATAATTAATTAATTTGAGGATTTAGGAGGTATCTACCGTGTCTAGGATTAATTGATCGAGAGCGCTGGTGGCGCCTTCCGATCCTAAGATCGTAGGTTCGAATCCAGTCGTGTAAAAATGAGTTTTTCTGCCCAAAAGTTTATGTACACTATGCCAGTGCTCTCAAACGGTGAAGGAAAACATCGTGAGGAAACCGGCATGTCGTAGAACCTAAATAGTTCGAAAATATGTGTCGAGTGCACGAAAAGAGCCTCTATAAGGCTTATTTAAAATTGAAAAACTAATAAAAACAAATATATCTTTATTGCGGACAACTCCGAGTAACCTAAAAACTTTACACCTACATACTATTTTAGGGCACGTTCTTGACGTACCTACTTCACCTACGAGGCAATGCCATACCATACCATAGGCGATGGTTACCACTTAACATCAGGTGGGCTATATGCTTGTTCTATCAACTAATTGCATAAACAAATGTCGCATCGAAAGTGTCAACATTTTTACATTGACAGTTCACAATGTAAAAATGTTGACACTTTCGAAACACCAATTTCACCTTTCTGGCTATCTACATACGGTAGAATTTGCTATAAGAGTACATTCCAAGAGATATACTGAGGCCGAGTAGGATTCAAAGGGATTATGGAAGCGGATTTGTCATCTTTACTTGCGGATTTACGTGCCGACAATGTTTTGTAGTTGTTTAAGAATGTCCTTTGAGCTATTAGCTTTTGAAGTTTTAAAAGGGTATAGATAGGATACGTTTTAGGGTACTCACAGAAATAACTTTTAAAACTAAATGGTTTTAAAATAATAAAATCGGTTGTCTGTAAAGTCGGTTTACTGACGATAGTTGAACGTGACAACGTCATACAGCTATCCACGCGGACGCATCGCTCACTCAAGTAGGAGAGAGACAGATGTCGAACGCTGCCAAACGCGGAGGCCGATTGTGCCTCTTTGCCGCTCGCTCCGCGCTCTCGCTTGCACTTCAAGCCTTAAATGGAACGCCTCAGAGCGAGGTAACGCCGCATGAGTCATGTTTTTTTCGTGCGTGCAGCTGGCTCCATCGAATTATAAGACGGTGTCACTTCAAAAAGGGCCATTGAATCAAACCCTAGGCAAAATAGACGACATTTATCCATTTTAGAAAGCTAAGATTTGTTTTCGTTTTTGTTCAACTAAACTTAACTAAAGCATTGTAAAATCTGAACCTACAATCCTTAGATTTTTTTAACGTAAGAAACTAGAATAATGAGCTACAGCGCAAAAGCCAGAGCTATCTTACTGGACTACAAATCCTCTTTATCTAATTTTCTTCAATATTTTCTTATCCCTATCCCAGGTTAAAAACTAGACAGTAAAAACAAAGGATTTATCTCGCAGCTTACGTAAAAGATAAAAAGCTTTCTTTACTGAAAATAATGCCATACGAAGGAATATAAAATGTTTAGTACTCGCATAAAATAGACCCAGCGGGACCATGTTCTCGAGCTAATCGGTACCAAATCGGGAACAAAGTCAAAACCCGACCAAGTGTGAGTTTATCACACCCTTCAAGGTTCCGAATATAATATAAACCGTTGACAATGAAAACAAGTGAAGTTTAAAAAACTTAAACCAAATCAAATCTCATCAAGCAAAAGAGCATGTTATGCTTTAACAAACATAAAAAAACCTACTGAATTGAGAGAACTTTTTGGAGTTTACTCCTTAACAATCGGTTTTTTGATATAAGGCGCCCGGTATGAGAAAAATGCGAGGGGTGAAATCTACTGAACAAATGACCTCGTGACGTTTTTGGTGCGCAACTTATCGTGCGCAACTTTCTAATTTGGTGTGAGCAGTGCAGCTAGATCGTGGGTAGTGTGTACCCTTACTTTGCCTATACTTTATAATGCTTTTTCTCACTCTTACTGATGGCAAAACATCTTGTAGTGGGGGTACGCTCTACGCACGATCTGGCTGCACTGGTATAGAGTTAACTGCAAAGCGACTATATCTATATGTTATTGAGGTTGTGGCGTCTGTTTTGACAATCGTACTTAAGGAGTAAACTCCAGTCGTGCGTCGGAGCTGACACACACAATTTTTTTTATTTGTTGTCGGTGCAATTGCGGGGTCCCTAAAGGAGATGCCTGCTTTCTTGTCCGCTGTGCACAACCAACTGGAAAGACTTGAAGATGGCAACTAATAGAGCTATTGAGGTGGCTACATATTGGTTGAGGAGGGTTTGGGAGAGAGTCTTGAATAAGGAGAAGACGAAGATTTGAAGTCGGTTAAAAAGTAGGTTTTCATGATCGTTCACGTGTCTCATTCTGATTTATTACGTATTGTGTCTCAAATAACCCCTCTTCACACGAGTCGGGTACATAAAACTGTGGCCAGAAAATCCATCTTTTTATCCACATTCCCTAAGGAGGCTGAAAACATAAAGTTTGCATAAAAATGTACATAAAGCTCATTGGCAAGGTCAGTGTGGCGCGTGTTATCATGGCGGCCTTCCTGTTTGCAAGACCCTACCCTTCATCGGGACTGCGGTGCTCAAACTTTGATACCCAATAGTACTTACAGACGGTCATGGTTCGATGTACTACGACGGGCCTCTCAGCTCAGTTGGTAATAGCTCTGCCTTCTGCGCGGTAGATCGTGGGTTCGATCCCCACCGAGAACAAATATTTTTGTGGTGAAGATACATGTTTGTTCTCTGTCTGGGTTGTATTGTATTCTAAGTATATATTTACAAAAATGTATATAAGTATTATATCAGCTATCCGGTTCCCATAGTACAAGCTGTGCTTAGTTTGGGGCTAGATAGTGTTGCGTGGATTGTGCAAAATATAAAAAAAAGAAAAAATTTGTTTTTCAGTTCAAGTCACATACCTACAGTGACCCCCAACTTACCTTTCTATTCAAATCGTTACGCCTACAGTGACCCGCGCGTTAGAGGAGTTTTAGATTTGTCCTAACAAAAGCTGACGGACATTACTAGCATATAATTTTTGAAAAGAAGAAACCCGCCTGGCATCCTCGTATCTCCATGAAATATGGTCCTTACCTACCAATACTTTGAAAATATTAAATTAAGTGACATCGAGCTACTAAATGCATAATTATGAATTACACTTTCTATTGAATTCAATTGAAATGAATAAAGAAACACTAAATAGTAGTTTTTTAATACAAAAAAGTCATCTTACTAGCAAAAACAATCAAGAATATCGAATACAAATGTGTCCTAAATCTATGCTTTAGTGAATAAACCTAGAAACAGTAGTAAAATATTGATAATAGTATTAAAAACCGTTTAAAAAGTGTCCCGCATTATAAGGGACACTTTTTATGAATGAGGGCTTTTGTATGTCTATTTAAAGCGCTACTCAGAATGGTGAATCAATTTAGTATAGAATATCGAAAATAGCGCAAACACTTTGAGAACCACCCACTTATCGCCCGTCACAGGGCAGACACTGATCCCATTGTTCAAAGCAACGCGTTCGTAGCTTGATACACCCTGTATACTCCGCAGATAAGGCTTTTGTGCACACCCTATATCGTCTGAGACTGAGCCAATTTCCATACTAGCCTTAATTGAATTGGTTGGTCTGGGAGGTGGTTCAGTTGTGAGTTGTTTATGAGATTGCTTAAGGCTGATGAAAGATCTGATACTTTGATGGTTTTTGGGGCGGCTTGAAAGGATCTTTGTATTTTAAGTCTATTTTTAAAATAATGCGTAAAGTAAAGGTCAGTTTACTTTTCCAAAGAACTGTATTCAAGCTTCGGGCTTCGTTGACTTAGTGAATTGTAGCTGCTGGATAAAGATCTCCCCTAAATTATATGGGATTTCGGCGGAATTCTTCAATCCCCCCTTTACTGCTCTCCATTTACTTAATATTTTTAGAAGCAAAAGGACTACTTATATCCATTAATTTCGACAGAAGGGAAAACTTGAACTTATCTTATCTTATCTGGTTTATAGTCTGTGTGAGTGTTTACTAAATAAACCCTACGTCAAAACGTCACACACACAGTATAATGCACTGGTGAGCACTGACACAAACCAGAGCCAGAGGCAGAACTAGACAGAGCTTGCAGTAGGCCTACTGGTGTCGGTTTCATGACAAGGACGTGACAGAGTCACGAGTACATTGAATCCTACATACAGGGTTATTCATTATTAGCTGCAAATACTCAGGAATTAGGTTCAACAAATAAAATAAAAACTATATAAGAAATGATTTTATTTTATTTTGATTTAAGTTTTTGTATCAAAATTTTATTTTTATTAATTTCTTTACGGCTATTGCATAATTATTGCCATGTAGAACTGGACAATGACCCACCCAGGGGGTGACTGAACGCCGAGTGTCAATAACGGCGCGCGGGCGCGGATCAAAGGTCAAAATAGGTCAGGCGCCAATGATTCCTATAACGATTTTCTTCGAATTATAAGTTTAAAAAACTTGAGAAACCGACTTCATTGCCAAACGGCTAAACCGATTTTAATGAAATTTGTTTGGGACAATCTGGACATAAGAATAACCTTTCAAATAAAAAAATAATTTTCTAAATCGGTTCATAAATGACGGAGGCATGCAGTTACAAACATTAAAAAAATTCTTTAAAAAAAAATGGCAACACCGATTTTAATAAAATTGAAATGGGACCAATCTGGAAGCAGTACCTTTCAGATAAAAAAATAATTTTTCAAATCGGCTCACAAATGACGAAGTTATGCGGTAACAAACATTAAAAGAAAAAAAAAAAAAAAAAAAATACAACCGAATTGAGAACCTCCTCCTTTTTGATTGGAAGTCGGTTAAAAAATAATTTTCTAATTCGGTTCATAAATGACGGAGGCATGCAGTTACAAACATTAAAAAAAATATTTAAAAAAAAATGGCATCACTGATTTTAATAAAATTAAAATGGGACCAATCTGAAAGCAGTAACTTTCAGATAAAAAAATATTTTTTCAAATCGGCTCACAAATGAAAAAGTTATGTGGTAACAAACATTAAAAAAAAAACAACCAAATTGAGAACCTCCTCCTTTTTGATTGGAAGTCGGTTAAAAAAAATGATCAAGACCGTTTAATGAAGTTTTCCTGTCAAATAAAGTCCGAACCTACAGCAAAACCAACTAAACTAAAAACAAAAAGTTTCCTGCTGACTTTACCTCATATATTGTAAGTTGGCAAGTGTCACGTTTCATCTATTGAAAGTTTCAATGGATTCATATCCCCAAAAAAAGCAAGGTCTCCAAACGTTAATGACGCAATTAAAAACTTCATGCGCCGTGCGTTTGCAGACTTGTCACTGATGGCACTCGCAACAATGTCAGCGCAGTCAACCCTCTTCTTATTCTTATCGTGTCACTAGCTGTTGTGAACCAGTGCAGTGGGGTGCCAGAATACTTAATGCGATTTTTTTATACAATTATGGTTCAAAATATTTATTTATTTGTTATAATAAATACACACAACACTATCTAGCCCAATACAAAACTACTTGTAAAGCCGAAAGAAGGTTAAATGGGGCTATGTAACGAGTCTATTCAAAATTATTATTACTATATTTTTTTTTCATCCCATCTATTCATAAAGAGGCGATTGGTTCCTGAATAAGTGAGCCTAAAGTAGGTCATTTAGGCGCACTTATAATAACAAAGTCTTGCCTAGTAGATTGCACGTTGTTAGTCCCATTGAAATGGCAATGCGGGTTTTCAAGATTTTAAACTAATATTATTTAAATATAAATTTTCTTCTACTAAAAGCATCTCTTATTTAATTTTCTCATAGAGTGTGCCACACGGTAAGTACCAAAATGATTTAACCTCGAGCGACGTACTTTGAATCATTCGCTACGTTCAGGATTCTACTCTAGGACCTCTCGCTACGCTCGGGATCCTATTCTAGAATCCTTCACTTCACTCTGGATTCAAAAATCGCTCTTGCCCTAAATATATTATTTTGGTCCCTTATGACACAATCTACTATTTCACAATTATGAATTAAAAATAGAAAAACTATTAAAGTAGACAAGTAAAATAGGTACGTAAGCTTTTCTGTTAAATAATCTGGTTCTCTGAAATTACAGCTTATTAGGTCTTAGCTTTGATAATTATATTCTTTACGGTGTTTTTTGTAACACGTTGCATAGTAGTAATGGTAAGGTGTCGAATTCCGTGTGGAAAGCCCGCGTGCGCCCGCGGCACAGACAGTGCTCGTCCAAAAACAACGGCGTGCGCATTACCGCAGCGAGCACATGCTCCTCGGCCGAATCATGAAAAATTCATAACTGATGCCATAGAGCAGTGCGCAGATCAAACGCTTGTGGGTAAAAAGTATCAGACAACGAACGGTTACGGAATCGTCCACGGATTCCTCAACCTTTTGCTGGCAAAATGTCAAATAAAAAATACGAGAGAGAGTCAGTATTTCTCTGATACGAGTTATTAAGTAAATAATAAAAAAATATCAAGCGGCCAAGTGCGAGTCGAACTCGCCCATGAAGGGTTCCGTAGCAACAAGTAACATAATATAAAGGTTCTTGTAGTTCGTCGAAAGCTAAATTGCAGTTTACGATTTATGACGTATAAAAAAAAACTACTGGCTAGATCTCGTTCAAATCAAATATCGTTAAAAGTTTACATAGTAATGTACAACATATATTTTTTTTAGTTTTATCATTCTCTTATTTTAGAAGTTAGAGGGGGGGAGGACCACTTTTTTACCACTTTGGAAGTGTCTCTCGCGCAAACTATTCAGTTTAGAAAAAAACAATATTAGAAACCTCAACATCATTTTTGAAGACCTATTCATAGATACCCACACGTATGGGTTCGATGAAAAAAAAAATTGAGTTTTTTTTCTATTTTTATGTAAAAATCTTAATGCGGTTCACAGAATACATCTACTTGCCAAGTTTCAACAGTCTAGCTTTTACGGTTTCGGAGAAAAATGGCTGTGACATACGGACGGACAGACAGACAGACAGACAGACATGACGAATCTATAAGGGTTCCGTTGTTGCCATTTGGCTACGGAACCCTAAAAACGTGCAAATCCACACAACAATATTTATAAGCTAAACAGAGCTTGTACTATGGGAACCAGTAGGCCTACCACAAGCTCTATCTAGTTCTGTCTCTGGCTCTGGTTTTGAGCCTGTGTGAGTGCTGTCAAAATACATCTTAAGTCGAAACGTCACATACACAGTATAATACACAGATGAGCACTCACCCAGACTCAAAACCAAAGCCAGAGACAGAGCCAGACAGAGCTTGTGGTAGGCCTACAAATAGCTGATTATGATACTTGCATATATTTTTTTGTGTGTGTTGATTATTGATTCTACGGGTGTGAGTGACTCATCTCCGCCTCAACTCTTTGCCGTATCTGCCGGTAATAATAATGTGGGTGCAGCCACGTCGTATATAAAACAGTGTTCGGGGTAAATGTGGATTTACAGCGGCACTCGCAATCCGTTCTGACAACAAATCTTAGACGTGTGTGTCCGTGTTATTGAAAGCATAGCTCGGGTGTCGTCTACAAGAAATATGTTTTGAAAGCTACACGATTTGGTTGGGAAGCATTGGAGCGTTTATAAACCAAACTATGGAATGACAGTGTTTATTTGTTTGTGTCTGGCCTCTCAGCTCAGTTGGTAGGTAGGTGGTTCATATGAAGCTCATGGTAGGCCAGCAGTTAGTAAAAATAATTGCCCCGCTGTTGGTAGGGCACTTATTTTTAAGTTTTTTTATAATAATTTATTTTTTTATTAATGAAATTGTTAAAAACTTAAAAATGAGCTCGTGGTAGCCCTGCTGGTTACTAACTGAATTTGCCAATCTACTTTTGATGCTGACAGTACGAGTTTACTTATAGGTTATTTGATTTGGTGTTAAGTTATATGTTTGTGCTAAAACCACCCCCTGGAGTTTAAGTAAGTATAGAAAGCCTTCGCATTTATTGTTGATAATTTATCCAGTAAAAGAGGCAACTTTTTCACTCCCATGTCCTTATTTACGGGATGTAGTCTGGGACGGTTTTTTTGTTGTTTTGGAACAATCTTATACTCATATTATTTATTGCAATTATTTTGTTACATGGTGAAGTCTTAAAATAAAAAAGCGGCCAAGTGCGAGTCGGACTCGCCCATGAAGGGTTCCGTAGCAACAAGTAACCTAATATAAAAGTTCTTGTAGTTCGTCGAAAGGTTAATTGTGGTTTACTAGATCTCGTTTAAACCAAATTTCGGTGGAAGTTTGCATTAGTACATCATATATATATTTTTTTTTAATCATTCTTTTATTTTATTTTCTCTTGTTTTGTGTTGCGTATGTCGCCTTTCTACCATTTTTCATTGAAACACATATAATATATTAGTATTTTAAATTACTTTTTCATCTTATAGTAGATTTTAAGTTTCAGATACTGTAGAATATGCATATTAATAAATAAAATAAAATAAAAATAAAAAAGCCTATTTATTCCAATTTTACAATATTCACATAATTATAGTTCACTTCTCATGCATTTCTAATTAAATTGTATATTCACATTTTAAATTTGCATATTATTAGATCTGTGAAATTATACACAGAAACTCTACAACTGGGAGTAAGCTTCTAACTGAGAGCATAAATTAAATTTTGAAAATCAGTTCAAGCAGAGCTAAGCTTTTCCTCTCTTCATCAAAACACTGTTTTAATATTAAAATATCCAGATGATCTCAAGTAGAGCGAGCTAATGAGCTAGCTAGCCCGCTATGAGACGTGCTGACGCTTCAAGAGATGAGCTCGCAGACTCCCACTTTGCGGGTATTATTTAGCCTTGAAAAATGTTTCAAGTCACTAGAACAGTTTTAACTGATCTTACAGCTTAGCTCAGCTGATACCTTTTGTTCTATAGGTTGTGGGTTCGGTTCCAACAAAGAGAAATTTGTTAATTCGGAGAGTATAGGTCTACCAGAATCTCATGGCATATTGAGAAATAAAAAATTGTTGCGTGCAATGCTGGGATTGAACGATCTTGATACTGTTTAATCTTTATTTGTCTTTAGTATTTGATTCATTTGATTAAACAGGTGACAATTGACGCTGCCATATGAAAATGACAATTTTTTATTTATTTTTATGCCTTGAGATTCTGGTAGACATAATATACCTGTGTGTGCCACGCAGCATCTCTGGCATTAGGAGTAGTTACGATTTGTATGAAATTTGGAATAATAATCATATTTTTAGTTTTACGACTACGCAATAAACAATTTTATCTAATAACATTTTTTTTTTTTTTTTTTTTTTTTAATCAGTTGAGCTATCTCTAGATCGTTTGTAACGATCTGCAGATAGCTCAACTGTTTCTTGTGTATTTTGTACATTTTGTAAATATCATAATTGGTTGTATTTGTCATTACCCGGTAGTAAGGCCTTGCGCATCATCCAATCGTTCTGCGATGGTGATCAGTGAAACGCTGTCAAAATTAAATATCGCTGTTATTTTTGACAGCGCAGGCTTACGAGATAGCAGTTGCTTAAACACTTATATTTTTTTTGAAAACCCCTGTAAGTAAGGGGGTAAGTACGGAGGAGTGCAGCAAAGTATGGGCCGATGCTTAAGCGGCAGTAATTCTGCTGAGTCCCAGCGGTCTGTCTTCAACCGCTTGAACTCCGAACTAGAGTACTATTTCAAGCATTATTAGATAAATAGACGGGTAAATTACTAAAGGTTTTTTTTTATTTTTCAGACTTTGGACTAGAGTTGCCAAACGACCGCATGGCAACTTGGCTCTTTGTGAAGTGCTCGGATAAGTAGGTACTACCACCATGCCTTTTTCTGTCGTGAAGCAGCATTGATGTTTCGGTTTGAAGGGTGGTAGGTACAAGTTGATGGACGCAGGGCAGTGCATCATAGGGCACGTTCCTGACGATAGTTTATACATCCCTATAAGTCATTATTAGTGTGTACTGCACGTCATATTTTTATTCCTATTTACTACTGTTTTTGGTTTGGCCGGATAGGGCGAGTACAGTACTGTAGGCCTACCATGAGCTTTGTCTGGCTTTGTCTGGTTTTGAGTCTGTGTGAGTGTTGACTAAATAAATCCTACGTCAAAACGTCGCACACACAGTATAATGCACTGGTGAGCACTCATACAGATTCAAAACCAGAGCCAGAGACAGAGCCAGACAGAGCTCATGGTAGGCCTACTGGGCTTATTTCATTTTTATCTTCAAAGTTTTAACCTCTTAAGTTCCAAAACAATTTCGCAGGTAAAATGATCCAAACTGATGACTTAAAGAGACACGTAAATCAATAAAGAAGTTTCTCAAACTTTAACATTATTTAGAGGGTGCCAGGACAAGCAATCTCAAACTTTCCGCTTAAAAACCTCGGTAATATCCCGGATAACAGCGGAGGTTCTTTATGAATTCTCTTTTTAATTTACGAGTAATTTATGTCGTCGAGAGTTTCATTTGTGACCTCAGAATAAAATTAGAGAGATGAGGTATGTTAATTCGTAAACATTCGGGAAACATTTTAAATTGTTTATTTACAACAGAATATACATTATTTACAAAAACTATTATTATACAACATGAAATAATTAAAAAGAAAATATAAAAATTACATTTTATAAGAAACTAGAAAATTTTATAATGAACTCTGTTTTCCACCTGAAAGTATTACAGGTAGAAAACAGAGTTCAGATCACCGACCGCAGGCAATGTGCCCAAAAGGCTGGCAACGTTACCTCTTTGAATAGCTAAGCTAATTCTTTGCCCGAGGTAAGCGCCAGCCCTTTGGTCACCAGTCTCAACCACCAGCCTCTTGGATATTTCTTCGAATAGAAGCCACGCCTCTGGACCCCATGGTCCTAGCGTTTCCACCCCAAAAGGCAGAAATATGTATCCATCGCCAATTGATGCATATTTCCGCCTTTTGAGGTTTTCCGCCGCCGTTGCCGCCGCGCCCGCCGCTCTTGAAGTGGACGATACGTGTGAGGCAGCCAACGTATCCACGCAAGTAGCGTCCCACACCAAAGGCCTGCCCCGACTCCAAGGTATCAACGACATCCCGTCGGGTCTCTTTCCATCATCACGTGTGATACCGTTCGGCTCAAGAATGGCCGGCACGTTAATGGTGGCTAGAGCCCTACGGATAATGTCGTTGAGGCTTGCATGACGGGATTGGCGGCCTGCACTGCGGCGACAGGACAGTCCATGGTGACCATGCCGGTCAACGGAGCTGCCGCAGTGGCACTGATGGGGTTCATTGGTGGTGGCTCCAATTCGAATGCTGACTGCTAAAGAAAATGTGGTGTTATCCAAGAGAGTTCCTATATTGGCAGACGGCAGCGCATGGAGCCAGAAACCAGATTCCCGAGTGCCAGAGGCAATGAGGCGAGCCCTTTCTGCTAGCGTAGAAGCCGATTTTAAAAGTTCTTCTTGTAGCATCTTGCATATAGGCTCATCCCATTGCCTCTGTAGATAGGGTTTCTCGGGAATGGTTTCTGCAGGGCAAATTAAAGTCCATGCGCTCTTAGCCTCATCTATTAAATTTATTTTAATATTTCCCAAAGATGGAAAAATAATTTTGGAAAATAATTTATTTGTGCTATGAACCGAGGATAAAAATGCAGGGAGAGAAACACTTGAAATTTTTCGAATACCCAGGCCCCCGAACCTTATTGGAAGGGAAGCCTGGCACCAGGAAACATCAGACAATGGACAATTTAGAATTTTTACTAATACATTCTGTAATGCTGAGTCTAGGTTTGTTAAATGATCTCTTATGATCCAGACTGGGCTACATCGCAGAATATACGTTAATTGTGGTACAAAAAGGCAAAAACGAATAATATGAAAAGCCATGTGACAGTGAATTTTGGTTAATCTTTCGGTATACTCCTCGAACTTTGCACGTTGCTCTGTGATGAAAGAAGGAAACGATTCATTTAAAATGGGGGCACCTAAAAGACGGAGGGATTGTTTTGTTAAAAATTTTATGTTCGGAGCCAAAATATTAAAGTTGTCAATGATATTATTTCTGCGATTTGTTGGTACAGAATCAGCGATGAACAGTTCACATTTTGAAAAGTTTAGCACCAAACCAATGCTTTGGAACTTATCAGTTAAAATTTTCAAATCTGCCAAAACTGTTTCTGCGTCGCCTCCTAAGGTGCCATCGTCAAGATACCACATATTTAATTTAGATTTTAATGACGATATGATAGGATGTATGGCAAGACTGAATATGGCAGGACCTAGAGGGTCTCCCTGCTGGCAACCAGTAGAGGAACTGATGCGATGAGACTTGTAAGTGAGCGTGGTGTCAGAACCATAGCATTGAAAAAGGTAATCAAAAATTTCATGGCAATTATTTTGAATTTCATTAAGAATCTCGAGTCTATTGACTGAGTTAAAGGCGTTTTTGACATCCACCTTCAGCAGTACTTCACCAGCGTCATTGTCAAGGTAGGTTCTCAAAGCATGGACGGCAGCCTCACACCCACCTCGGCTACCGAAGCCTAATTGGATGGGCTGAAATTTTTCAGTTAAGGAAGGCAGAATTTTTTTACAACAAATTTTGGAAGCTATGCGGCGAAATGTGTAACCGACCGCAATGGGGCGGATTCCACCGTCTTTCTTTTTTAGTGCGCATAGGTTAGCTCCATACAACATATGTGTAATTGAACTACACACTTTTCCTGCTAGCATTAAATTTATTAAACTAGTTATATCATTCAAAAGTGTTTTGCCGGTGTCTCCTGGAACGTTTATGAGATCTTTTAGATGCTGGGGTGTTAGACCGTCTGGCCCACCGGCAGAGCCATTTTTAAAAGACATGATTGCCACAAAAATATCTTTGCTGGTAGCATTTATGGGTTGTTGACTCTGGTTTAAAGCAGACAAAGTGATTGGCACTGCAGAAGGTGGATGCTTATCCACAAGAGCAGCAAGAGTTTCTGGAGTGTCAGATGCTAAAACATCGCTACTAAATAACAATTTTGAAGCGCCTTTTAAATCCCCGTCGCTCACTTTTGACTCTATTTTATTGATCAAATTATGTGCTGAGTGTGGAACCTGATGCCGAGCACTAAGAGGATACACATCAGTGTCCGTGCGGCACGTGCTATCACCACAATTTTTTTTTATGGATGATGTGAGCGAAATATTGTTTGTCCTTTCTGAATGCAAAATTTGGAATGAAAATACAAATAAATTCTCCCATGATTGGGTAGAATTTTCATTGATAACCTGTCTTATACGTGACGACAAATTTTGTGCTACTAAATAGCGAGCACCTTTGGGAATACGTTTAACCAATGGTACAGACGATTTTGAATAAGCTAGTGATTGCCAAAAAGGATGTGAAGGAGATGAACAGATGTTGTGTGTATTTAAAGGAGGGTTTGATAAATCGGAATTGGTGTTATGGTTAGCCGTGGAATTTTTGGAGTGAACTTTCCCTACATGGATATTCAAGCCTTTGGTACCTTTGAAAAACTTTGGTTGTGAACACTGATGGCATTGTATGTAGTTCGAGGAGTCTTCGCATGAAATAAATGCTTTGTTTTGTTTATCAACAACAAATAATTTTTTTATTAAGTTAAAACAAATATTTACAAAATGTTTAAAATACACAAGAAACAGTTTAGCTATCTGCAGATCGTTACAAACGATCTAGAGATAGCTCAACTGATCCAAATCTGTGCCAGACGGAAGCGTTCCCTAGACGCTGGCGGCATTGCCTTGCTGAATAGCAATGCTTATACTCTGCGCCAGATACCCACCAGCCCTTAGATAACAAATCAAATCAAATCAAATATTTATTTGGAAACAAGGTACAAGTTAACATTATAAATTTTCTATTTATTTATTTTTATTTATTTATTAATTAAAACGGTTACACACCAATTACATTAATTAAAAATATAGGTAGAAGAGTGTAAGAAAGTCAAAAGCAATAACAGTAACAAAAAAAATAAGTTATACAAAAATAAGTGTAAACGATACTGACTGTAGAAATATGAACATGTCGCAGCCAGTAACGCTGTCCTCTTGGCAGGTGACAACCAATTTATAACAAAGGATAGAAATATTTAAAGTTTAACGCAAGGAAATAAGAATATTTAAAGTTTAACACAAGGAAATAAGAATATACCTATCAAACTCCAATATTTTTGCAAAACGGAACGGTATTTGAATTGTGTGGTGTGTGAGTGTGGTATGATGTAGATTATTTTTGATTAGTAAAAGGATCATATAAAAAAAACGTTAGGAATCGAGCCGTAGTTTGTTGCCTGTTCTTCTAGGCTTGGTCGCGTGGAACTGGCATCTAGACTCACCTAGCTTTAAGACGTTTCAAAGTGATTCCTGCAATTGGATTGAATAAAATTTTATTGAGTTTGAGTTTGTGTGAATGTGTCATATCAACGGATTGGTCAAATATGATGGCTAAAAACTGACCTTTCAAATCATATTTGTAAAGAAGTATGATGCCTCCGAACGGCCCAAATAAGGAGCATTAGTATCTGTGCCAGACTACAGATTATGGAACAAACCAACACATACACTAAGGCCTCAAGCATCAACACCCCTCTTTTTGGTCGAGTATTAGGAAATACATAGTTTATCATGTTCCTTCCCCTAACCCACGCTGCATGAGGTCGGCACAACAGGGTCTCAATTCTAGACCAGTGACTTTTTTGTCACGGTAGATATTTAGCACAAGAACTGTCAAAATATCTACCGTGACAAAAAAGTCACTGGTCTAGAATTGAGCCCCAGGTTTTCTTCTTCCACTCACCTCTATCATACATCATCTCAGTGCTCACTCCTTTCCTGCTCATGTCATTCTTGATGCAGTCCACAAGTAGGATATACCTAGTTTTGGCTGAAAATGTTCTTGTCCATTGAACCTGCTTATTTTGGAAATATTTTTTGCGGCGTTACCTCGCTCTGAGGCGTTAATGGAACAAGAGAGCGCGGAACGAGCGACAAAGAGGCACAATCGGTATCCGCGTTCGGCAGCGTTCAATATCTGTCTCTCTCCTACTTGAGTGAGCGTGCGTCCGTGTGGACGGCTGTATGACGTTGTCACGTTCAACTATCGTCAGTAAACCGACTTTACAGACAACCGATTTAATGGAGTTCTTTTCTACCCTCCTCTCGTAAATTGTACCCTGAGCTTGGGGTCTAAATTACTTTTCATTACTCATACTCTGAAAGTAGGTCTGAAGTTGCCTGAGGGGCCTAATTGAAAGTAAAACTTTCAGCCCTAGGGAGAATCGCTTTCTACTGACAGCTGTCAAATTATAAAAAAAAACAAGTTCTATTTTATTCAACCATGTTCCAACTTTCTAAAGTCTTTTTAACTGCAAGGAGGTTGTTCAACCAAATTCCAAATTTTTATTCAGCAAGTAGGTTGGAAACCCATTACAACGGTAAGAAGTTTAAAAAGTCTTATTAGAGCGCAATGTAAAATTTAAATTTAAATAACATAAATAAATAATATTTCTTCTAAATTACTTGATTAATATATAGCTTCAACTATTTATTTAAAATAACATAGATTTGAGCTAACAATTTACCATTTTTTAAATTATGAAAATGAAAAGAATGGCTGAATAATGCTGGCGAGCCGTAGCCGAAGGCCCGCCAGAGAAAAAGAAAAAAAAAACCGGGAAGGCGGCAATTCAATCTTCATTTTCACAAATTTTTCTTTCATGTTTTTATTTTTACTTTCCTTGTATTCGTAATGAAAAGCACAGTGTTTACCTCGGGTGAAAGTCTTTTAAGTCCCTCAAGCTCCATTGGCGCCCTCGCTACGCTCTGGCGCCAAACCCGTCTCGGGACTCAAAAAACGTGACTTTCAACACTCAGGTAACAATGTACTATTAACGATTTAGGCTAACTCGACCAGCCACGAAATTAACTGAGGTACCAAGGAATTTAGTCGGTCATTTATTAAAGAAATTTACTTTTTTGTTAATTGTTGAAACGTGACGAGATATTTTGGGGCAAAACGAGAACAAATGGGTTAAATTGTAATTTGACAAAGGTTTCACAGATTTCGTTTGAAAGGTCGCTGGGAAGTTCTAGTCACGTAGTGTGAACCGATGTAGGTCAACCTAGCTGGAACCCTTTCAAAATGAATTATGTCAACAATTGGTCACGAAAATTTTATGTAGGTATGCATAATCTACCAACTGAGAAACATATCAAAGGAAACTATGTCTTTTTTCAAATGGACTTTCAGTTTGACTGGCTTCTCAGCTCTGTTGGTAGTAGCTCTGCCTTCTGCGCCGTAGGTCGTGGGTTCGATCCCCACCGAGAACAAATATTTGTGTGATGAACGCAGATGTTTGTTCAACGTCTGTTAAAATGTATTCTAAGTATGTATTTACAAAAATATGTTCATAAGTGTTATATCAGCTATCTGGTTCCCATAGTACAAGCTCTGCTTAATTTGGGGCTAGATAGTGTTGTGTGGATTGACTACAAGATTTATTTATTACTAGCTGTGCCCGCGACTTCGTCCGCGTGGATTAGTGACTTTGTACGCTGAGGTTCACTTAAAATCACTTATTATTTATGTGTTTATTCAATAGTATCACAAGGATCACTTTGAAACGTCTTAAAGCTAGATGAGACTAGGTGCCAGTTCCACGCGACTTAGTATATTCATTATATACACATAAACATATCACACATAACAGAGGAAGATATGAACACCGAAGCAATTACAAATCAAACACATCAATCTATCATCTAAGGTGTCCAGTTACTGAATTATACATCGACTGCGGTAACGAGTCACTACATTATCTGAAGTACATAACTATACCTAGAGGCATATAATATGACTCCATACAGAATGGCAACTTTGTATTTAAGCTCGAAATACTCCACCTTTATCCCCATATAACTGCAATGTTTTTTAACTGGCTTCAAGGCCAAACTGCGGAACTGATTTTGATAAAATGGAAAATTAAAAAAACATAAAAAAATACAGCAGGATTCAGAACGAAAAGGTTTATAGAAAGTCCCAAAAGTATTTTTGTGATTTCCTGAAGTGCAGTAAAAACTATAAAATCAATAAGAATTGAGAACCCCTTCCTTGTTTATTTTGAAGTCGGTTTAAGAAAACATCGTTCTGCTATTCTTGGGTATCTAATGGCACAAGCTTTACTTAGTTTGGGGTTAGATAGTGTTATGTGGAATGCCATTAATGTTTATTTATATTATATTTTGTAAAATGAATACCTATTTCCCTTGGTCCCGCCATTACGCGTGAAGTGCATGGAGCGTGAAGCGATTAGGCTTAAAATTTGTGAGGAGGTAGCTTAGAACTAG
The DNA here is from genome assembly GCA_939531255.2 of Thera britannica. NCBI lineage: Eukaryota > Metazoa > Arthropoda > Insecta > Lepidoptera > Geometridae > Thera > Thera britannica. Next base: position 1,854,427 of record OW618038.2, read on the forward strand.
AAGACGGACATTGGATACTTTGTATCCCGAAAAAATAACGGAAACGGGACAAAACGCGATAGTTCATGTATAAAAAGGATTTAATTAAAACTAAAGCCGACCTATTTACATATTCAAAAGCCACCCCCAGGTGTACACCACTAATTAGTGTTTAGTCAGTCGTACGGGGGCTGTTTAAATGAAACAATGGTTCAGCTCGCTTAATTTCAATCGCTAAGTGATGCAGATGTGACCACTGCTCTGACCACGGGCTACTGTGTGCTGTAATAGTGTTATTTGAAAAACAGAAGGCCAAATTAAAAATTTTGAACGACGAAAATATGCCCGGTTTAAAAATGCAATCCGGGAACGGGCAGCATTATTTCATGAGTAATATCAGAGTAGCTGACGTTTCGGACAAATTCAGGGGAGTGATTTACCTAGTAACTAATAGGAATATTTCTCACGTCTGATCAAGGCTAGGCTTAGACACTTACTCCACGACTTCTTACTTATTTAGACCTACTTTGCTTACTTACTGTTATCTGGGTTAATAAACTCTTTTTTACTTTATCTAAATCTTTTATTTGTCCTCTGTAACGTGACAAGTTTCAAAGTAGTGCCAGTGACTGAAAAATTGAGGAGCAATATTATAGGCTAGCGTGGTGCGGGCATGCCATGAGGAGGGATGACAGTCCTATATAGGAGTAGATATAGGAGAGTGATGAATATGAATGTGGATGGATTTGTGAGTAGAGGTAGACCAAAGAAAAGATGCATGAATTGTGTGAAAGATGACATAGATAAGAGACGAGTGAATGCAGAGATGACGGCTGACAGAGGAGAATAAAGGAGGAAGACATGTTGTGCCGACCCCACATGAAGTGAGATAAGGGCAGGAAAAAGAAGATAGCACCAAAACTAATCCGCCTGCCAGCGAGGTGACTATGACAACCCCCCCTCCATGTTTCTTGGAAGGTCAATAGTGCCAAATAGTGGGTTCTTCAGGCTGATGATGATTTTGAATCCTTTCCCTTAAAAATGCCTTTTTTTCAGCACCCCAATTAATACCATTCCATTTTTTCTCAAACCCTGAGATAGGTAACAAATCGAGGCAGCAAACGGAAGGCCGCAATAATTAAACCCTCGCTTTAAAAGGCAAATATTTAAATAACAAATTCGTGCAATTTCTATTGTTGTTGGATTCCAGCCATTCCGTTCGCAGGGTTTGTTGTATTATGATTATGAATATTCGGATGCATCCGGTTGCTTTGTGATGGTTGCTTTGACTGCTGACGAAGGGTGCTTTTGCGAGCGACTAGCGGAAACAGTTTGCGAAAGTCAATAAGCGATTAATTGCATAGCATCTCTTTAAGTTAGCACTTTGCTATTACCTGAATTGAATACAGCAAAACTTGACAAAGTGCAAAAGTCGGCTTTCAGCCCCGAAATCAAATTATTGCGTATTTTAGTGAGAGGCAACAGCACTGTAGTGCGACGACGCATTGCAGAAATGAAATCAGCTGGCCTACCATGAGCTTCATATGGTTATGGTTATGGCTGTCAAAATTGTGTCAACAGTGTCAACACATTCAAACCCAAGAAGAAATGAATGTGTGGGTCAGCCGATCTACACATCTACACATCTACACAATTTGACAGCCATAGCCATAACCATATGGAGCTCGCGGTAGCCCTGTAGTGCCGCTTTTATATGCTCGCTCGTATTTCTGGGATGCGTCATCGCACTGTATGAACGTTGAATATAACTCGGATTAACACAAATCTAGGATTAACACAAATCTAACACAAATCTAATTTTAATCTACAAAAAAAAAAGAATCTGCCATCTAGTTGCTACAGCGTATTTATGTATATACGTAGCAATGGATTAATGAATGGAACTCTTAAAAACATGCATAGCGTATTTGAGCCACAAACATTCAAACATTATATTAGTTGGATTAGGACTGAGCCACAAATATTATATTAGTTGGACTAGGACATTATTATATGCTCTTACCCATAAGGCTTCAAGCTCAAACTGAATCACCAAATGTGATCGCTGCTCGCTAGCACTTTGGCAGTATCCAATGCTTAGTTGCGACTGTTTAGCGCAATTTGTGATGAAATAATTTCAGTATTCTAATTATACTGACCATTCCAGGCCACGAAATATGTAGTTTAACTGCTATAAAATATTTATATTTTCCACAAGTAGGGAATTTAATTTAAAGGTTCTGGAACCTAGTATAGTAAATTGATCCTAAGGTCTTCAGAATATTTTAGTGTGGAGCAGTCTGAATACTAAAATATTCTGAACTGACTTACTCATGGCCGCCATTTTTTAAAAGTAGTTTTCCGTACGTCAAATATCTTTATTAAAATTTTTGAAATTCGTGATTTTTTCACCGGAAAAATAATTAGACTTGATTATAATAATTGAAAATAATTGGACCGCCAATCAGACCCCAAGCGAATATTATTCTGTTCAAAGACAACATAACTTCCATTTTTTTGACGTGACAACGCCTTATAATTCGATAGAGTCGGCTGCACGCACGAAAAAACCTGACTCATGCGGCGTTACCTCGCTCTGAGGCGTTCCGTTTAAGGCTTGAAGTGCAAGCGAGAGCGCGGAACGAGCAACAATGAGGCACAATCAGCCTCCGCGTTCGACAGCGTTCGACATCTGTATCTCTCCTACTTGAGTGAGCGATGCGTCCGCGTGGACAACTGTATGACGTTGTCACGTTCAAATATCGTCAGTAAACCGACTTTACAGACAACCGATTTTTTTTTTATATCAAGATCCTCTTATTATTACTTCACTCGATACGATATTATCGTCAAATAGTACAATAGGCCGAATCAAGGCTACAAACAAACAAACAAACGCGATAAAATATATTTTCGTATTTCGTACAGATATGACATGTTTATGCGAATCCACGTAATTACGTCCATTGTACAAGATAGCCTATTGCGTTGTTTATCTGATTGGATGTCTGTTACAATAGGGCTGTCATGACTTTCGGGATTAATGGTGTTGTACTTTTAGGGGGTTGGGTCTGTGAGGTAGAAACACTATGGTGACAGAGACTAAATGGACGCGTGCCATGTCATCTCTATTTGTTGAGATGAAACACAACAACAGCAACCTTGGTGTTGTTGGTGTCTATGGGCGACGGTGACCGCTTACCATCAGGTGGGCCGTAAGCTCGTTTGTCTATCTTTTACATAAAAAAATGAAAGTGACAAGGACAAGATACTTTTATTGCATGGGGCACTAAAAAGTGTTATCATCATCAACCTATATCAGTCCACTGTTGGACGTAAATCTCTCTCATGACGCGCCACTGAGCCCAGTCTTCAGCTCTTCTCCTCCAGTGCTTGCCAGCTATATATCGCAAATCGTCGTCCCCCATAATTGCCGGAAGGCGTTTTACACTATTCGCTTACGTATATTATATTAATTTTCTTTACTTATAATTCCTTATTCATATTGTGTAATCATAGAATTTATTTGCTCCAATGACTGCCTTGTGCTACAGCAAACGTGACCGGCCCACTGCTACAGTAAAAAAAATCGGTTGTTTGTAAAGTCGGTTTACTGATGATAGTTGAACGTGACAACGCCATACAGCTGTCCAGCACGAGGACGCATCGCTCATTCAAGTAGGAGAGAGACAGATGTCGAACGTTGCCGAACGCGGAGGCCAATTGGGCCTCTTTGTCACTCGTTCCGTGCTCTCGCTTGCACTTCAAGCCTTAAATGGAACGCCTCAGAGCGAGGTAACGCCGCATGAGTCATGTTTTTTCGTGCGTGCAGCCGGCTCCATCGAATTATAAGACATTGTCACGTCAAAAACTTTAAAAGGGCTAGGTATTATGAATGAGGGGTAAGTATTTTGCTTATAAATCACTTTCTTGACCATAATTACAACATTATGGTACGTTGTGACTTTTGGTGGTTTTACTTCCAAATAAATTTAAAACTGCACAGCCCTGGTAAAAATGCAAACACAATACCACTCCATAATGTAAAACGCCGAGTGACCTTACAAAGGTTATCAGGTAATTTATAAGGTATCTTTAAAAGTTTCTTAGCAAAATAGATTGAATTCCAACCTAAACATTATTTAGTTATTCAATAGAATTTCGCTCGAACTAACCCGTATCTGTAACTGAATGCATAATGAATTTTGAACAGAAATCTGAATAAATAATCTGAGTTAATTATTTTGTTACGAATAGTTTGTAAAAATAAACAATCCTAGATTTGTAGGTGTATCTTTGCAGGACAGACCATCGTTTTCTAAGTAACTAACGTGTGTCACTTGCGATGCAATGCTTTGTGGTTACCACTTAACATCTGGTGGATTACCTGCTGCACTAGTTTTATCATAAAGTAGTATACAACATAATATTACAATGATTTTTTTAATGTCCCAAGTATGGGGCTGCGCAGATCCCTGCGCCATTGGAACCTAATCATACTCAACGAATAAATCCTAAGGACTGTTAATACGGCACTAACTAATAAAAAATAATAAAAAAATGCATAAAATAAAAGGTATGATAATAAACTATTTGAATAAGTGAGTGAGTTTGAATTGTGTATAGAAATATACATAATTATAATATAAATAAAACTTTATTGTGAAAAATGTACTAGCCAATGTTATATTACCTACTGTAACGCAATAGTTCAATAAATAAATATCAAATATCAATAAAAACACGGAATTGGATATTACACTTCTATGAATGTGTATATTTTTTCTGCAAATAACAAAATTAATACGGTTGTAGTACATTTGAGATTGAAATGATAACACCTTCTTGGAAATAGACAGACAGCACTCATAGCAGATCACACATCATATTTGAATGAAATTATCAGTAATTTGGTTTTCAATGCATTCTCGCTATTTTTTTGAGTAAGACTTTTTTATTAAGGCTCGTTATTAACCATTTTTGAAAATGCCAACATGTGCTCTATAACGTAGGGTAACTTAAAACACTTGACCTCCCGAGACCGTGGAAGCTTTTGAAACATAAATAGATAGAAAATTATTAGTAGAAACTCATTTTTCCACTAAACTCATAATATTTTATAATAACCAGGCAGCACATTTTACCACACACATACAACATAAAAGTTGTGGTATATAATCTCTCTTATTATGTGGCATAAAATAAATAACTTTTGTTTTGATTTGATTATGGTCGTTGTGGTAAGCCTTCAAACTGACCACAGACAAATTGACAACTGACAGTTGGCACTGCAGGTTAACGAGTTGGTGTGTGTGCTAGGTAATTTTGAATTTGGAATACATTGCCATATTGCAGACATTATGTATGTGTGCGTTAGCGTACGCCTGCATCGATTTCAAAAAGATAACCCGTCAGTTGAACTTTGATTCCAGAGCTGTCATTTTTTTTTTAAATTTGAAAACTGAACGCGTATTCAGCGAATGTTACAGAAATAGCAGTAGTAATAATAGCAGAGGAAAGATTTGTATTTTGGTGTGTATGTTTGTAATTAATAAACTCAAAAACTACTATGCCGATTTCAAAAATTCTTTCACCATTGGAAAGCTACATTCACCTTGAGTAACATAGGGTAGGTATGTATTTAAAAATAAATTTCCACCCGTGCAAAGCCGGGACAGGCCGCTAGTATTACATAATCACGATAAGACATATCACCTAGCAATAGCACAGACATCGATACTCAGCTACTAATAGTAATTCACTCGCGCTAAGCTGATTTAGATGACGCCGCAGCGTCGGTCTGTCGGTAGATTAATATTCATGCTCGATCGGTTCTTAGGCTGGGATGCACTAACACTTTACCTGAGGTAAGGCTGGACACACTATGTGTTTCTTATACAAAAAAGACACAATCAGATTTCGTAGAAATTTTGACATTGAATTGCTTCGACAAGCAGTAAAACTAGCGTTACTCAAATTTTTTACAATGATTCTATTGGCTCCGTATAAAATCAAGAAAAATGTTATTTTGATTTGGATCTTAGTCTCCTGGGGTTCAGATTGCTGCATCGTATGTCACTTTGGCAAAAGAATGCGGATGCGGAATGATGGACACATGCTGTAACAAACATAAAAAAATAGCTTAACTAATTTTGATGAAATTCGTGTGGGACCAATCTAGAAATATTATTTTTAAGATAAAAAAAAAATCAAATCAGCTCATAAATTACAAAATTATACGATAACAAAAATTAAAAAAGAAAAATACAACCGAATTGATAACATTCTCCATGTTTTATTTGAAGTCGTTTAAAAGACGTTGTTGGAAGATTTTTTTCCTGACTTAATTGAAACATGCTCTATTGTTTGTAGAAAAAAGGCTATTTTTGGGTCGCAACACGGAATAAATAGAGCTGTCATGTCAACCAAATCTCGACCTTCTATTTGGTAAACACGATGCCATCGCAAATTTGTTACAATGAATAACAAACAAATCTGAGTAAATTCCATGGGAATTATTGCAGGTCGTGTTGAAAGGACCCTCCCCCCCCATTACCCCCCTTATCGCCTAGAGGGGTCCAGTAAACGGGATGAAAATTATAAATCATGCGGACGGACCTAAACACATCCGCGACAAAAAGGGTGGAATACTCACAATTTATGGGCACCTGTTTAGGTTAAGCTGCGTGCCTACACGCTTTTTGGGTCGAGATATTTTTTGACGTGATAACGTCAAAAAATATAAATATTTTATATACGTCAACAAACGGCCGTGTCGATAATGTTGCTTTCCTACGGTGCGTGGTTCTGCAGATCATCACGCACCGCGCACGACGACGCACGGCAACGCACACAGAAAACGCTCCTGTGCTACCGCGCACCTCGGCGCACGAGACCGTTCCCATGGTGTGTCGTGCGTGCTGGTGCGGGCTGGTGCGCGATATCACGCACCAGTGGGAAGGGGCTATTATAATTCGATGGAACCGGCTGCACGCACGAAAAAACATAACTCATGCGGCGTTACCTCACTCTGAAGCGTTCCATCTAAGGCTTGAAGTGCAAGCGAGAGCGCGGAACGAGCGACAAAGAGGCACAATCGGTCTCATTCTCCTCTTAGTCGACATTTTAACACAGCGCTATCTAGCTCCAAAGTACGCAAAGCTTGTGTATGTGACTATAGATAAAATTGTTATTTATTCTAAAAGTCTTTAGTTACGTACAGAACCCTAAAAATACCTCTTTATTAAGCAATAAACAGGTATAAACAGGTATAAACATTTTATTGGTAATAGGTCATATTACATGTCATGGAAAAATATAAAATTATAGGTAAAAATTATATAAATAGTATACAAATCTTGTGCCTATACTATATACTTAATCTTTGTAGTAGGTAATTCATTAAATTCGTCAAAGCTATATAAAGTCTTTTCAACGAGCCAGTTTTTGAGCCTGAATTTAAAATTGTCAATACTGGGTGCGTCCTTCACGCTGGCTGGCAGTGCATTGTACAGGTCGGGGCCCATCACGTGCGGCAGTTTATCTGATTTTGCCAGCCTCCGCACAGTGACGGCCAGCTTACCAGCCGCAGCGGCGCGCGTGTTGCGGTTGTGTATATCCGACTGTTTTGGAAATGACTCCAGGTTTTGACGGACGTACACCACGACCTGGAATAGTACGATCGACGGAAATGTCAAAATCTTCAGCTTTCGAAAAATAGGTCTTACGGTAGTGCGTTGGGACAATACACGTGCTATTGCCCGTATGGCCCTTTTCTGCATACGAAAGACTCTTTCTCTTTCTGCAGCACGCCCCCACAGCTCGGCGCCATATTGAAGCAACGAGTTTACTGTGGCGAAATAGCACATTCGTACCATTTCGTAAGGCACTATGCGCGCCAGTCTACTCAGCGCGTAACAAGCACTACCCAGCTTGGCACACAGTTTCTCAACGTGAGAGCCCCACGTGAGGGCTCTGTCTATTTCAAATCCTAAAAACGTAGTGGACGCCACTCCTTCGATTGGCAAGTCATCCACATTCACAGACAAGCTCCTACAAGTTCGTCCTGTTATAGCAAAATGAATGAAGTGTGTCTTGTTGGTGTTCAGTACAAGGCCGTTTCTTTTAAACCAGCATGCTAGTTCTTTTGCTGCTTCATTAAGATTCCGCTCGAGCTCATCTAACGTTTCCGCTGTAACAATTGCTGCTACGTCGTCGGCATACATGAATATTTCACTTCTTACCGCAGAGCCAGGTATATAGATCGTTAAGTAGCAATGAAAACAATATATTTGATACAGACGATCCCTGCGCAACGCCCATCACCGGTGACAATGGATCCGACTTCGTCTCTCCGCCGTCACCAACAACAACCTGAGACCTATTCCGTAATAGATCGGTCAGAAGCGCATGAGCTGGCCCATTAACCCCGTAGTGGCGTAGTTTTGCGGCAAGCACGCAGTGGTCAGCAACATCAAATGCCTTTGACAAGTCGCAGCACAAAACAGCGACCTGCCTTCGGCATTCCACGGCGCCAACCACATGCCGCAGGACCTCCCGCGTTAGAGATGTGGTGGAGCGACCCGAGCGATAAGCATACTGCCGCTGGGAAAGCGCGTCAGTTTCAGTTAAGAACTCAGTTAGTCTGGAACTTATGCCATTTTCAAATACCTTAGCCAGCGCCGGGATTATTGACACCGGTCTATACCCATCAATATTCTCTCGCTTGCCTTTTCCCTTAAAGAGTGGCGAGATCTTACTGAGCTTAAACGATGATGGGTACAAACCGGCGTCAATACAGCGATTAAATAATGCAGCTAAACAAGGTGAAAGGGGTACTACTGCCGTTCGAAGCATAACCATGGAAATATTATATATATCTTTTGTTGGTTTGCTCGGAATGTGTGTTGTGATGATTCGACACACTTCCATCGGCGAGAACCTACGCAGACGCAGTGAACGGTCAGTCAATTGCCGTTCGTTCTGGAGGGAGGTCATGACAGCGTGCAGATCCGCGCGTGGGGCTCCACAAGCTACTGCTGCTTCCACAAATCTGGCGTTCATAGCATCGGCCGCCGCTTTTTTAGAGAGGAACGGTTTCTTTGTTGTGGGATCCTTAGCAACGTCCGTAAAGTTCACCGGGATTGATGAAATTCTTCCCCTTTCGGTGTTCACTACCTGCCACATTGCTTTCTGCGTGTTTGAATTTGCAGATATTATATTCAATTCCGCATACACTCACGCAATACAATGAAGTTTACAGTTAAAATGAAAAATTCCCGTTTTTTATATACAAACAGTTTTTATTTTCATCAATATGGAGGTCACTCACGGTCAACCGCAGCGAATATTTTGTACAAAAACTACCATTCTCTAAATTGCTGGAATAAAACAAAATTCATCGACGAGTTCATTGGTTTTTTCTCACCTCAAAAATGCTCAAGCCCAAAGAAGATACCTCTTAAATTAAATTGTGATAGAATACTCGTAATTTACCGATTAGGAAATAAGAAAATAAAGATTTAATTTTAGTAGGCAATAAGTTAGCAAGTAGGAACATTATTGTTAAACAGCAATAAAGACTTATTTTATTTTATTTTATTAGAACACTCGTAGGTACAGCTCGTGGTAGTATGAAACATATTGATTACTAATGTTTATATTTAACGTCCATGTCCAATGTCCCTATGCGACATTTTTGCATGCATCGGCATTCTTACTAGTTACCTACTACAATGTTGCTCCTACAGCTAATTTAACAACACAAAAACACGTGCAAAATCATCTACATAAAAACTTAAATTTCTTACTAAACCAGAGATCAAAAACTTATAGTAAGATTATTAGTTACTAAGCCCACCGCGTGAAACAAACAGTGTTACAGCGTACTAGGAGAAAAACAACAAAAAGTTGGTGGCTATATTGTTCGCCCAACCTAAAACTCTTTCAATAAAAGCGAATTCCACCAATAAATATGAAAAAACGCCAAATTTTAACATGTACAAGAAGATTTACTGCCCGAATTTTTGTTGCTTTTGTTTGGGTAATTTGTGTGTAAATAAATTTGAAAATAATGAACGGTTTCAACGATATGATTTTGTACTTAAATGTTTAGATATTAATTAATTTTGAAATCGAGAAGAGTTTGTTTTCTCATTTTATTTTTTTATTAATTTACGTAGCTGTTTTATTACGGACAGAACAAGCAAATAGTCCACCTTATGTTGAGTGATTCTGCTTTTAGCAACTGCATTGCCTCACAGAGCACGTGGCCCGACGACGTGCCCTATTTAGAATTACACTGCGTCCATCGCCCTCAGGCGTAACCCACGTCGTGCTCTAAAGGGACTTCAGTAAGTACTCCAATTTATTTTTAATCATACGTCTGAAAGGCTGTACATACATTTATTCCCGATTCCAGCAGGAATTTCTCCGAAAGAAACAAAAGACGCTTTGTGCACATAGTTTGTCACATTTCAAAGCAAAAACGCACCGAAATTGTTAAATAAATTCAAAGGAATCCAAAAGCAAACAGCCCCTATAGTAACTGCTATTGCGCTGTGACGATAACGGGGAGAATCAAAGTGAGAAGCTACAATATAAATCTTTGTGCGGAGATAATGGGGTGACAAACTACATGGTATTGTATTTAAATTGTTTTCTTGATTCAATGGCCTAGTTTTAGATGTGTTGTTGATAGGCGGTTTATGGGCAAGACTTCTGTTCAGCATCATCATCATTCACAGATACCCATTGCTGAACATAACCCATCTCTTTCTTTGTGTAAAAGTATGCTGATCAAACCCAAATGCTGTTGCGGCAAATATATTTCCTAAAAGATTAGACCGACTAAGCTGTCAGGATGGTATAGATGCTGGGCAAGCCTATTCCATTTAAAAGCCTATCCCAGGCATTTAAGCCTGCCACCAACCTACCAACTCAGCTGTTGGTCTAAAGTTCTAAACTAATATTTTATTTTAGAAGTAGATATTATAAGTATGTATAATAGGCGTAGTTCATAAAAACGCCATAAACACGCACCTTTGGGAAGTCCCTTTACGACGGATGCAGAGTTTTAGTTCATCGACAACTTTCCCTTTATATTTCTAAGCCCTTACTATCTTTATTCCTGTGACTATTCGACGGAACCCTACCTTTCCGAACAGTCCGGTAAACTGTTAAACTTTGGCACAGTATAAGAAAAGAAACAGAAAGTATGCACACAATATTGTTGATTTACTAAAAAATAAAAGAAGTACAAGAATTTATACAAACTGGCAATATAATAATTTTTCAATTGATAGATACATTTAGTAAAGGGTCCGGTTAATGTACACCCAGTTAAAACGAACTTTGAAATGGTTAAGGCCCATGTGCACTGTGGCAAATAAATATTTAGATTATTACTTTTTTTAATCTATCGATGGAAAATTGTACTAAAGGAAAACACCCCTTTTAAGGTTATTGTAAAAAAACTAATTGTTTTTGTGCTTTGTGCGTAATTTATATATTTTAACATAACCTAACCTTTAGGAGTTTAAAATAAGCAAGAGTTTCTTTAGAGGATAAAAATCTTCTTCTTCTTCTTATCGTCTCACTGATTCTTTTTTAAACCAGTGTGATGAAATAAATAATAATAATAATAAATATTGTGGACAATTCACACAACACTATTTAGCCCCAAATTAAGCAGAGCTTGTACTATGGGAACTAGATAGCTGATATAATACATACATACATTTTTTTTTGTAAATACATACTTAGAATACAATACAACACCCAGACAGAGAACAAACATCTGAGTTCATCACACAAATATTTGTTCTCGGTGGGGATCGAACCCACAACCTGCGGCGCAGAAGGCAAAGCTACTACCAACTGAGCTGAGAGGCCAGTCAAATCGATGAAAGGATTTAAAGTGCGCCTCAGAGAGGCTCCTTTCGTGCACTCACAGAAAGACCTGATTTTACTGGTTTATTTACTTTACTTACTGCTAATCCGTACTGTGTCTATGCGAGCACCAATAAACCTGTTTACGGCCCACACAAAGAACAGAAGATAAAGTTTATTGTGTACTAGTAGAGCGCCCACGGTTTCACTCCAGTCAGTTTATTTCCACTTCAACCAGATTAATTTTCAACCTTCTAGTTTAGCTTTGTAAAAAGGTATGATTAGTATAGATAGTGCAATTCACGAAGACGCGCCCCTCGCGGGGTGCGGGGAGTTTGCTCCGAGCGGCAGTCGCGAACCGTAGTCTATTCATTGTAGTGTGCGTGTGCACTCATAGGTAATTAGTGTGTACCGATAACACTCAAACATTGACGGAAGCTTGCACACATATACTATAAACGGTTAGGAGGAATAGTGGGGCGCGCCTTCGTGGATTGCACTATCTATACTTTTGATATATTGTAGTTCTTTAGCTGGAAATTACTGCCACGTGAGGCTGTATGCCTCAAGTTGATGGACGCAGGGCTGTGCATCGTAGGGCACGTTCCTGACGAGCTTGATCTCCGGGGCAATGGCATTGGCGATGGTTACCATGTGACATCAGGTGGGCCAAATGCTTGTTCCATCAACAAGATGTATAAAACAAACCTACACTGAGAAAAATGGATTTCTGGCCTAAGATGAATTCCACCTTTGACGGCTGAATTGTAATGACGCGAGGCGATTTTGAAACGTTTACGGTCAATTTGACTTTACTATTCGTTTGCGATAAACTAGTACGTCTCTTATGATAAACACGAACCTTCTCAAATGACTTACCGTAAGGTAGTCTTGGAATCCAACTTAACACTGTTAATACAGCAGTAATGGACTATTGAAAACGCTTTAAATTTACGACGTTGAATATGTGTTGAATATCACCGTAATTAAGGCAAAATTTAACTTAAATTAAGGCGATATATGCTTTAATAAAAACTAAACAAACTTAAACCTAAGTCATAAACAAACATTCGAAAGCGGCATAAATAATCTTAAGCATGACAAATTCACCTTACAATAAGGCAGAATATACTTTAGTCACAAAAATTTGAACGTAAACCTAAAGTCTTTCAGCAACGTATGAATTCGGCAACTTAGAGGTATAATGTGGCCACATTTGCCCTTTTATAAGGTCAAATATGCTCAGGTTTCGACGAATCAAATGGTAACATTACGTCATAAAACGACTTACATACTTGGTCAATATAACCGTAAATTTGGTGATATTAGTGATATCATCAGGCGAAATACGATCAAGTTACGACTAATCAAACGGTGAATAACATCATGAAACGATTTACTTATTCGGTTAATTAAACCGTAGATAAGACAAAAATCACCTTATGTAGGGCGGATGATACTTAAGTTACTATTTAATCAAAAGTTTAAATAGTCTAATAACGCCATACATATTTGGCCAATTTAACCGTAAATTTGGCAATATTTACCGAATCTAAAGGCGAAAAACGATCGAGTTAAGACTAACCAAACGGTGAAATAACTTCATTTAACGACTTTTATATTCAGTAAATGAAACCGTAGATATAGCAATATTCACCTTAAGATAGGGCGGATGGTACTTGAGATATTATATAGTCAAACTTTAAAAAAGCCTAATAACGGCATACATATTTGGCTAATATAACCGTAAATTTAGCAAGATTTGCCTATATTAAAGGCTCAATAATGCTCAAGTTACGACTGATCAAATAGTGAAATAACGTCATCTGGCGACTTACATATTCTGTGAATGAAACCATAGATATGGCAATGTTCGACGGATAATACTTTCGTAACTATTTATACAAACGTTTAAAACTTACATAAGTACGATTCTAGGTAATAGATAGGTAGGCAGATTTGTACATTACCTACCTAAATACTTAAGTAGGTACTCTACCCACTTAGTGTTTTGTTGTGTTTTATTAGGGAGGTTCCAATTGAATCATAGCGAATCATACCCATTAATAGCTGTTCCATTCAAAAAAGTTTGCTGCGCTCTATGACTCCTTGTTGCTATTCAAAGGCAGAACCCTCGCTTCTACATACAACTTCTGTACTTCTGTAGAAAGGTATCTACTTAGATCAAGCGAAGAACCTAAACCAATGTCTACAAAAATTTGATACCTATTTAGGTAATATAGGTCTCAGCTACCTGTTTCTCATATTATCAAGCTTTGCTTAGTTTAGGGCTAGATTGTGTTGTGTGGAATGTCTGCAAATATTTGTATTTAATTTGGTGGAAGAAAAGTATATTTTACTCAGTTTTATTATTTTAACGACTTTCAGTCAATTGGTGGGGGGCTAAGTTTAAAAAAGCTCTCTAAATACTGAGAGATACACCTTTGTAAGGCACTTATCGTAGGTACAACGAAAATCTCAATAATGCTGCCAGCTACTAAGGCAAATAACCTTGGTTCGTATGACTGTATGAGAGAGAGTACATAAACTTGAAAACCCAACGTCAAAACTGCCGAACCGATTATGATGAAATTTCTATGGCACTAATCTGAAAGTAAAGTTAAGATATAATTTTTCAAATTAGTTTACGAGTTATGTGGTAACAAACATAAAAAAAAATCAAACGAGTCAAATATCCGTGAAAACACCCATTTAGAATCATTCCCTGAGTTTACTCGCCTTTTGGTTGAAACCCTAACGAACGAGATTCAATACCTACTTTTTCTCTGTGCTGTGTGCTAACTACACGAACTATGCTTGGAGCATAAGCCAATCGACACACATATGACACAGGCAGTTAGTAATGCAGTACAGTTTTGGCTTTAAGATTACGTATAGCATATTTTTGATTGGCCTCTCAGCTCAGTTGGTAGGATCTCTGCCTTCTGCGCCGTAGGTCGTGGGTTCGATCCCCACCGAGAACAAATATTTGAAAGAAAAAAGAAGGAAAGAAAATTTGTTTATTCAAACCACCACCATACAATAAAAAATAGAAAAAATAATACAATACACACCTACTATTTTTATTTGTGGTGAACACAGTTGTTTTTTCTCTGTTGGGGCATTATATTGTATTCTAAGATGTATTTACAAAAGAAATGTGTGTAAGTATTATATCAGCTATCTGGTTCCCATAGTACAAGCTCTGCTTAGTTTGGGACTAGATAGTGTTGAGTAGATTGTCTTGAATATCTATTTATTATTATTTTGTTATTTTTAACACCCACCACTAGCATAATCTGCAGTAGTCGAGTTGGCAGCACTGCCCACGAGGCCACGAGCACGTAACGACTTGTTTCATTCGTCAGTTTGGTTTGACTTTGGACGGAGTGTTTGGTTTAGTTATGAGTCATTCAAAGTTTATTTTGCGGGTTTTTTTTTATTTTCCCTCATTTTCTGAACGCTGCTGGCTGTGTCAGTGTATGGAAGCACAGACAAACAGATGTAGAGAGGTCCAAGACAGACCTATCAGCAGCAACCAACCAGACAAACATCTTCGTGCTTCGAACGTGGCAGACCAGAATCCCACAGATTTATTAACAAAATGGGGCAAACACCTGATTGATACGTCATTTCGAGGTAAGTAGAGTACCTGTATCAAACTCAGTTATTCCCTAATGTTTTTGAACCTAATCATGTTTTGTATTTGATAAGTTTAGGTACCTAATCCCTAGATTCTGGTTGTGTTGGAAACTCGAACGAAAAATGATTTATAAAAATATGTACTTATTGTTTTCAGTTTTGAACTTTTGCATTTAATTTTGTAAATTGGTACAAAGGAGTTTTTAAACTTAGGAAAATTAATTGTTTATTTTTTTCAGATAAGGTGTACTTAACATAATACGCAAAGAGGACGGGCTACTTAACAGACTGTTAATGGCTTCCTGGATTCCAAAAAAGAAAATAATTGGCCCATTTGGACTCTGGGCTAGAAGTAAATCCAAACACCAAACTTCAATGGAGTGATTTCAATCATGGGCACGCGGTATTGGAGAACCATTTAAAAAGGATTATAGCTGTAAGTACTTGTCATTTTCTATCAGTGATTCAAACGATCTCTCTGACTTAGAACCTGCAATGCCAGGCAGACCTGTGGTCGTAGTTTGGTTAGATAAACATAATACCTTCTTGTACTAATGACCATCATAGAATGCTCTACTTTGTTTGCGATAACTATTTCCTAAAAAATACATTATTTTATTTCAGATATTGTAATCCAGTTGAGGAGGCTTCACTTGCAATAACGGATGCCGGGGAAGGAGCTACGCCATGAGAGGAGCTAGCCTGTGGGCAATAACAGCAAATGCGCGCCTACAAAAGCTTTACAACGAAAAGGACATTCTCCAAGACGATTTTATCTTGTTTTAAGTATTTAAAAAGTTAATTACTTATCTAAATTAATTTTCTAATACAGATTTATAGATTTTTATTGAATGGTTTTATTGCAATACCACTATTATTTATTTAAGATGCAAAAGCTATTAGGCTAGGTTGAGGTTAAACTGTTGGGTTGAGAAAATACTAGTCTATCTAGTACATATCTTTGGTAACCTGTAATCAGTTATTATTGAGGTGCTTTATAAATTTTTGTTCTATTAATTTCAGAAGCTTACAAAGACTGGGAGAACAGCTTTCTGAGGCAGCAGGCTACGCTGTTCACTGAAGGCATGTTTGGTTGATCTATCATCATAAAGTTCATGTGAAGGATATTGGCCCGCGTTACCTTTGAGTGACCTTTGAGCGGCCCAATGCCCTTAATATGAACTAAATGATAGTAAAGCAAGTCAATCATGCCCTTAGGGAACAGCGTTACTAGCCGTTAAAAGGCTTTTTTCCGGTCTTTATAAAACGTTTCTGCTCGTAAAGAAAGCACAAATTACCGTACGATACGGCTAGCCTAATCGTATGAAACATTCTAAAATAACTTCTAGAAGGCAAATACGACTAAGTAAATGTTGAAAACGCTTAATGCTTAGGTTAAACCCATAGTAAGTAAAGACGTAAAACACCTTACTAGAAGAGAATTACGACTTAAAAAAACATCAATATCGGTTAATGAACAGGTTAAACTACAGTAAGATAAGACGTACGACGTCTTACAAGAAGTCGATTATGACTTTGTAAACTTTGAAAACGCTTAATAAACAGATTAAACTACAGTAAGATAAGACGTACAACGCCTTGCTAGAAGTTGATTACGACTTAGTAAACGTTGACAACGCTTAGTGGACAGGTTAAACCCACAGTAAGTAAAGACTTAAAACGCCTTTCTAGAAGCGAATTACGATTTATGAAACGTTCAAAACTCTTAGTGGATCGGTTAAATTGCAGCAAATAAAGGTATAAAACACCTTACTAAAAGTCTATTATGACTTAGGAAGCAGTCAATAAATATTCAAAACACTTTGTGAACAAATTAAACCGCAGTAAGAAAAGGCGTAAAACGCCTTACTAGAAGTAAATTGGGGCGCAATGATACGTCGGATATTACTCTAGGAAAGATTTACGTGTGTGACCCGAGCACCTTCTTTACCGTTTATATCGCCTTACCGGAAGTTAAATCCCATCGTCAGTTCGTGGATCCTATCTCACTTACCACGTTAATAGCTTTTTATTTAAGGCTAATCTGTAAAAAAATACGTCTAAAACACATATTAGAGAGTATAATGCTGCTTATTTGTTGCGCCTCACGCTTAAGACGTAAAACGCCTCCAACCTAGGAAGGCGTTTTTCATCCAAGTACGCTTGGTCGTTTTTTTGCCTTTATTACGAATAAATCCACCTTAATTACGAACTTTTCAGCTTTACATTTTTCTCAGTGTACCCACGAGGTACAAAAGTGTCGTATCACGTCGTATAGTAGCGGTTTGAAGTAGTGTAATTTTCTCCTTAAAGGTTTGTTTAGAGAAAGAAAGAAAGAAAAAATATTTATTTGCAAAGCAATCAAATATTAAAAAAAACCTACTCACGAGAGACAAGAGCGCCGTGTTGCGTCGTAGTAGCGGTTTGAAGTAGTGTACTTTACTCTTTATAGGTCTAAAGAAAGAAAGAAAGAAAAAATATTTATTTGCAAAGCAATCAAAACTTACACTAATAATATTTATATAAACTGAGATATTTATCACTAAACTACAAAGATAAGCTTTGTGCGTCACAAAACAGACTCTGATGCTGAGTTTTTCTGGTGTGGTGTGTGTATCTATATTTGCCTATTTATTTCATTTCATTTATTCATAAACAATTTACAAAAATCGTGTTTGAAATTACTTATATTATTAGACAACACAACACATGGTACACAAAAAGGGTAAACTGAAAAATAAAAACAATAATAATGTCAACAAATAAAATGTCAACAAGTAAAATTCAATTCTTAGTCTAAATTAAACATGTCATAAGCAATAAATTCATTAATTGTGTAGAAACACCCTATTTAACATCTAACATGCTTCAAGCAAAGGCAAGTTTATCATCCGCACTTGATGTGCGGGCAGTTTTTTCCGCAAGTAGGCCGCTGGTGGGCCCTTTTTACGTGACCCTTGACACGTGTTGCTCGAACTTTTTTAGGTTCTACAACACGCCGGTTTCCTCATGATGTTTTCCTTCACCGTTTTGAGAGTACTGGCATAGTGAACATAATTTTTTCACTATGCCAGTTTTTTATACTATTGGTTGGATAGCAACCAATGGTGGTCTTCCGACAGAGAGCCACCACGCGACCGTCGCCGCAGGCGTCTGCTAGTAGGATCATAGGTCGGGTCAAAATAATCCTATATTGGACTTCAGTACCCTGGCAACCCTCGAATGGATCGCGGAAATGACAGAAGAACTTGGAAGTTTGAACTTTTTTAATTTCCGTCCGTCTACCCGTATTTTAAGTTGAGTTCACTCGGTGAAACTACTTCTCGCTCTTACACTTTTGACCTTTAGAAATATTATTATTACTATTTATTTATAGACGAGCACGTAAATAATAAATATAAAAACTTTTAAAGTAGGAAATCGTGTCAAAGGCCCAAATTTATTTTTGTGACATGCTTTGTTCAATTGTGTATATGGTAAACTTCTTCTTCTTATCGTGTCACTGATTCTTTCGAACCAAGTGTGGTGAAAGGATTTTAAGTGCGCCTCAAAGAGGCTCCTTTCGTGCACTTGACACATAAATTCGAACTTTTTAGGTTCTACGATATGCCGGTTTCCTCACGATGTTTTCCTTCAACGTTTGAGAGCACTGGCATAGTGTACATAAATTTTTGGCCAGAAAAACTCATTGGTACACGACTGGATTCGAACCCACGACCTTAGGATCGGAAGGCGGGGCCGCTACCACTAGGCCACCAGCGCTCTCAGCTCTCAGCAGTATGGTAAACTAGTATGGCATTTCATATTTGCCTATAATTTCATCCAAACAGTATTTCACACTAGAGAGGAGACTGTAGGTCGCCCTCCGGCAAGGTGAGGCGATGATCTGCCAAATGTAGCAAGCACTGGAGAAGAGACGAAGACCGAGCTCAGTGGCGCGTTTAAGGAGAGACCTACGTCCAGCAGTGGACTAATATAGGTTAATGATGATGATTACTTCACAACTCACATTCTATGTTGCGTCTACATACTTTTTAACTATATACTTATCTATATCTATACTAATATTATAAAGAGGAAAGATTTGTACCGATTTTTGTACGTTTGTAATGAATAGGCTCAAAAAGTACTGGGCCGATTTTAAAAATTCTTTCACCAATAGAATGCTACATTCTTCCAATTTGACATAGGCTACATTTCATTTTGAAAAAAATTAGGGATCCTTGGTAAAATTTGAACAATGTAACCGAAGGTGTAGAAAAATGAGTCTTAAAATGTCTTTCGTCGAATGCGCTGCCGAAACTATTAGCGATAGAACAAAATAATGTGCAACAATATTGTCTACCCGTGCGAAGCCGGGACGGGCTGCTAGTACATTATATTTTGTGTACGACCTCGAAATATTCCAATATGAAAGTTTAGGAGCATAGTATCTGTGTTGGGTTTCGCCAAACGCTACTTGAAATGTAAAGTTTATTTATATTGGAAAACTAGTGGCTTTGTGGCTATTCCGATTGTACGGTTTAGTTGCGGATTGAACTGATTTCAAAACATTTCGCTTTTATGTACAAGTAGGTATCCAATCGTGAATCTTATTCATTTTGAAATACAAATACCTATTGTCCTTCTGATTCAAACCGCACTACCGACTTTTATACCAAAATAGGTATCAAATAAATCTATCTATCCATAGAAAATCGTATTAGTTACACTATTTATAACCCAAGGAAGGCTAAACCGATTCGGCTGGGAGGTAGCTTAGAACCAGGAGACGAATAAGGATAGATACTTTTATCCCGAAAAGTAACGGGAACGGTGCGAACAAAGCCGCTGCGCGGGTGGCTGCTAGTAAATTATAAATATTGTGGACAAACCACTCAATACTATCTAGCCCCAAACTAAGCAGAGCTTATACGATGGGAACCAGATAACAATATCCCTTTATTGTAAAGACATACTTATACATACAAAGTGACGTAGAATATCTTATGCTGCCTTCCTATGGTGCGTGGTTCTGCAGATCATCACGCACAGCCGACGACGACACACGGCAACGCGCAAAAAAAGGGCTCCTGTGCTACCGCGCACCTCGGCGCACGAGACCATTACCATGGTGTGTCGTGCGAGCTGATGCGCCTCCGTGCGCGTTAACACACACCGGTGGAAAGGGGCTATTAGACGGAGAACAAACATCTGTCTATTATAACCACACAAATAGTTATTCCTGAGGAGGGCGTGGGTTGGGTTGTGGTTGGGTGGGCTTGGCGGGATCGAACCCACGCCCTCTTGCTCAGAAAGCAGAGCTACCAACTGAGCAGTGAGGGCATTATTTTAAAGAACACTTTCTCAAAGTAATGCTAATGTATCTAGAAAATAAAAATAAAAACTTAAAATTATTTCACGTACGCCAGACGTTCAAGGTAGGTCGTAAATCTAAAAATATTCTAATTACCAGATCGTATAATAAATAACTAAAACATTCGCCTGAATATTTAACATAAAAAAGTTAACTAATTAGCTTAAAAACAACTTTGGCTGGTGTATTTATGTTAATTTATAATGGGTGTTTGGTTTTTAATTTATTTACTTGATTGTATGTAGTAAATTAGCTAAAATTACATTAAAAATTATACAAGTTTTACAAAATTGAGAATCCAACTTCATGGAAAAACGGCTGAACCAATTTTGATGAAATTTCTATGCAATGGGTGCATTCTACTACTACTAGTATCACATACCTTTAGAAAAAAAAAAATTCATTTCGGCTAAGTTAATTATGCATTATCAAACATTAAAAAAAACTTTGTTGAAATGCAAATGATAGACAAACGGGCTTACAGCCACCACCAAACCAAGGGTGCTGTCGTTGCGCTGGCTACCCTGAAGGAACTTTTAAAGTGAAACTTTTATTACATCGTCTCAAACGTTTTCGTCTGTGTGTTGCATGTCGCGTGACGGTCGGCCGCGGAGTAGGGATAAAGTGAAAGGCGCTCGTCAGAGCAGCCGAGGCCAATATGGTGGCACCTATAGTTCGCATCAGCTGACCGTGTAGTGTATAGATTTCAAAGTTTTTTAGTTAAATGTCTATAATGTGAAAAAAAAAACACTTTAACCGCGGTTTCATAAAACCACACAGTCCTTTTATTTAATTTTCTTGAACCTATTCTTGTTATAGCTGAGCCGAAGACTACACTATGTGTATGTCGGCTTCATCCAATTACACCTAATTTACTTGACAAATTACTGAACAGCGCAACAAAAAACTTTACGTCGAAAAAGGTAAAATCTCGTCTGAATTTATGTTGGGTAGTTTCTTTTTCAATTTGGAGTTGAGGGGTCTTTAAAGATGCAAAGGGCACTCGGCGGGGCTGTATAGATTGTGTACCTACTCGTACCTCCCAGGCATTGTGCTTTTTCGTGATTGGGAGGGTTGTAGGAGGAATCACTGACTCCCTTTCAATGGATAAGATTTGGTCATGAATGGGTAGACGAAAATAGCGATGGGTAAGTATCATGTCTATGTCTTTTGATTTTACCACTTAATACTAGATGTCAAAACTGTCAAAATACAGTCATTTGTTTCGTGTGGTAGGTCATATTATGGACATGGGGTATCATGAAGCTCATCCAAACATTATTTGGTATTTTTTTAAAGAGGGTTGTCTATCATCTCTCCATCTAAAGTGAAGTAAGAAGTAATTCGAAGTTAACCGGTTCAAACCAGTTCAATGGCAGCCTGATTCTGTAAAAATATTTTTTATATGCAATTGTCGTTGCTTATAAGAACGGGCATCTACATTAGAAACATTTGAACGCTAGCAATATTCTGTAGAATAACGATTGACTCGATTAAAATAATCGGTATTATCGAGTATGCTGAAGCTTCATGAAATATTATAAATATTAAAGAAAATAATACACAATCCACACACCACTATCTAGCCTCAAACTAAAGCATTGTACTATGGTAATTAGATAACAGCTGGTATAATACTTAAATACTTTTTTTTGTAAATACATGCATAGAATACAATATTACACCCAGACAGAGAACAACTATCGTTCACCACACAAATCTTTGTTCTCGATGGGGATCGAACCCACGACCTACGGCGCAGAAGGCAGAGCCAACTGAGCTGAGAGGCCAGTCAATATTACTATGAGTGTTATTGGTGAGACAAAGGTAAAGTTCATGAATCTTTGTTTAAGTATTAGGTATATCAGCTGTCTGGTTCCCATAGCTCTGCTAAATTTGGGGCTAGATAGTGTTGAGTGGATTTCAAACTCAAAAACTCAAAACTCAATAATTTTTTATTCATTACGATGCAAGAATCACTTTGAAACGTCTTATAGCTAGGTGAGTCTAGGTGCCAGTTCCACGCGACCAAGCGTAGAAGAACAGGCAACAAACTACGTCTCGGTTCCTACTGTTTTTTTATATGATCCTTTTACAAATCAAAAATAGTCTAAAATAATAGCAGTGAAGTTCCAGTGTGGTGCCACTTCACTTAGTCAGACGTATGCAATGCAATAATACAAAAGCAAAAGTTTCAAAGACAGCACACGCTACGCTTCAAAGTTATACTATAGTATCTACACAGCTTATATAAAAATAAGATACGAAATAGTAGGTACAGACATTGCAAATCGACATGTTAGCTTCCTATGGGTAGAGTGACCGGGACATTGGGCCACGCAGTTTTATCATTCATATAGCTATCTAGAGTATAGTACGCTTTCTTTATTAAATTATTCTTAACATAGGCTTTAAACTTCCGAATAGGAAGCTTAGTTGCATTTTCCGGAAGTTTATTATAAAAGCGTACAGTGTTCCCCATAAAAGACCCATTTACCTTCTGCAGGCGAAATTTGGGAATATAAAGTTTATTTTTATTTCTAGTGTTAATATTATGTGAATCACAATTTTTCTGAAAGCTACAGATGTGTTTGTGAGTGTACAATAAGTTTTCATATATATATTGTGAAATTACTGTGAGGATATTAATTTCCTTAAATCGCTCTCTCAATGAGTCTCGAGATTTCATTTTATATATGGCACGTATGGCCCTTTTTTGTAAAACAAATATAGTTTGAATATCAGCTGCTTTCCCCCAGAGAAGGATACCGTAAGACATAACACTATGGAAGTAGCTGAAATAAACTAGCCTAGCTGTAGCTTCATCAGTAAGCCATCTTATAGTCTGAACTGCATATGCAGCCGAACTTAGTCTAGCTGCAAGTGCTTTGATTTGTGGCCCCCACTGCAATTTTTTGTCAATATTAAGTCCTAAGAAAATAGTAGAATCTACAAGGTTAAGTGACTCTCCATTAAGTATAATATTAGTTGGCCGTCCAGATTGTCCATAATATTTTGTTTATTTATATAACGAGCCGGTATGACCGAGCTTCGCTCGGGTTTAAAAAAAAATAGTATTATTATTTGCCAATAGATGTCAGGAAGAGTCGTTAGTTGCTCACAATCGCCAATAGATGGCAGGAACAGTCGTATATTGAGTTTATGTTTGATTATTGCAAAACACCAACTTCTCGTCATTTTCTAAAAATGAATCCTAGCTAGATCGATTTATCGCCCCCGAAAACCCTTGTATAGTAAATTTCGTGAAAATTGTTGGCTCAGTTTCCGAGATCCTAAATATATATATATATATATATATATTCTCTCTCGTTCGATTTTCTCGTTTAAAGGTATAAGATAATATAAATAAAAAAAGAATGTTGATTTTAGAAAGAAAGGAAATGTTCAAGAATAAAAAAAGACAAAAAAACTCAAAGAGTAATTACCAAAATTAGTAAGGAAATTAGTAAAAACATTAAAAAAGACAAAACACAAAGACGTATCAACTCTATCAATGACCACATTATGAAAACAGGTGGGATTAAAAAAGCACTAAAAGAACTGCAGGAGTTTAAAACTTGGATACCGAAAGTTAACCGACACAAAAAACAAGAAACTAAGAGGAAATCTATACTAAAAACAGCGACAGATTTTTACACCAAGCTCTACGCAACACAAAGCCAATTAGAAGATTTACACTTAGAAGAAGCAAACGAAGACGCTATACCACCAATACTCGAAAAAGAAGTAATTCATGCAGCCAAATCGCAAAAGAATAATAAATCACCTGGTCCAGACTGTATATCAAATGAAGTCATCAAATCTACCCTGTCTGAGTCAGTAACCCGGTTAACAAACTTGTATAATAAAATTCTAGAATCCGAAACTATCCCTAATTAATGGACAAACAGCACAATTATTCTCATTCACAAAAAAGGAGACCGAGCTGATATAGCAAATTATCGGCCAATAAGCCTTATGTCAAATTTGTACAAAATCTTCTCAAAAATTATCTTAAGCCGAATTACCAAGAAGCTCGACGAGAGTCAACCAAAAGAGCAAGCAGGGTTCCGGTCAGGCTTCTCTACTAATGATCACATGCACGCTTTGAAACAACTCATAGAAAAATGCCAAGAGTATGGACAAACACTATACATAGCCTTTGTTGACTATAATAAGGCATTCGATTCTCTGGAGCATAAATACATTTGGAAGGCACTCCAAAACCAAAACATTGAAAGTAAGTACATCAGACTAATAAGAAGTGTATACAACAACAGCTCAGCACAGATAAAACTGGAGTCACTTGGTGAAGTCTTCTTAATACAAAAGGGTGTCAGACAAGGAGATCCTCACTCTCCAAAACTTTTTCTGTCCGTACTAGAAGAAATTTTCAAGGAACTACAATGGGAAAGCATAGGCATAAACATTAACGGTACAAAAATTAATCACCTCCGCTTTGCTGACGACCTGGTTCTGATAGCAGATACACCCGAAACACTAGAATACATGCTACAGGACCTAGCAGTAAAAAGCAAAAAAGTGGGTCTGACAATGAACAAACTGAAAACAAAAGCAATGACAAATGGAATGGAAAACGACATTCAAGTTGAGGGAGAAAAAATACAATACGTCAATAATTATATATACTTGGGACAACTTATCTCCTTCCAAGACCAATCAAGCCAAGAAATAGAAAGAAGAGTCACCAACGGCTGGAAAAGGTATTGGTCGCTTAAAGACATATTTAAAAATAATCAATACACGGTAGCAATAAAAAGGAG
The DNA here is from genome assembly GCA_939531255.2 of Thera britannica. Taxonomy (NCBI): domain Eukaryota; kingdom Metazoa; phylum Arthropoda; class Insecta; order Lepidoptera; family Geometridae; genus Thera; species Thera britannica. The sequence goes on from OW618038.2 coordinate 1,880,077, forward strand.
ACTTTTTAACATCTGTATCCTAACAATACTTACATACGGCTGCCACACCTGGGCAAACACACAGAAAGACGCCCAGATGCTCATAACTTGTCAGAGAGGTATGGAAAGAAGTATGCTGGGATACCGAAAACAAGACAGAAAAAAAGCAACAACTTTGAGAAGCATAACGAAATTAGAAGATGTGGGAACAAAAACCAAAATCCAAAAATGGAGGTGGACAGGGCACATGCTCCGCGAAAAGTCCGAAAAATGGACTAGCTACCTAACCAACTGGACCCCTCGTGTATGCACTAAAAGAAAGCAAGGAAGACAACGAAAACGATGGTCAGATGACCTCAGACAAGCTGCTGGCCCGCTATGGACCAGAGCTGCACGAGACAGACAAAAATGGAAAGAACTGGAGGAGGCCTATGTGTCAAAAGGACACGCTGTTGCCCCGCAACAGTAGACAGGCTTAGAAATAGAAATAGAATAAATAAAAAAAATACAGCAATAATAATCCAACCATTCCAAACTATGGGAGTGCCAGAATCAGGTTGGCAGTGTGTTTCAGCCTCTATCGGCCATCGGTCAGGCTGGTGACAGCATCCATCTCGATTAGCTGGATTGACGGCTCTCAAGCGCTTGTCCTCACTGATTTTATCACAAAATCGTTTTTAAAATTGCTAGTAAGCTTTTGAAAAGGCTTTATTCACTGAAATTTTGCTGCTGGTATTTTTACAGACCATTCTAGACTTAAGATTTCCAAATGACCCAGTTTTGCAATTTAGTAGGGATGAAGGTTCATTTTATGTTTTTGGCTTAAGTTTGTTTTTTTTTGTTTTACAGAAAATACCAAATTTATATTTTAGAAACATTTTAAGAAGTATTCAAGTTATCAAATATTTTTTCTTGTCTGGATTTCTTCAGTAAACAGTTATTGGGATTTTAAAATTTAAATTCAATTTTTTTTTCAATTTACTAATCTAAACGCATTAAAAAAAATGGATAAGCACAGTTACCATTTTCCGAGAAGCCAAGTTAATAGGTCGATCTAATTAACGGCGATAGACACGGGGCTCTAGGGATGAACAACCGAGGCGTGAGGTGGAGTAGTCATGCACGAGCTTAAGATTAAACAGGCTCACGTGTTCTCCACCGTATTCTATAACCCATTATTAAATATCATGAAGAATAAGAATACATTTATTAAGAATAAGAATACATTTATTAAGAATAAGAATAAATTTAATATGAATAAGAATAAATTTATCAAAATCAAAATATACAAATCATTAGTTACTGCTGTACACTTTGTTTTAGGGTAGTACAGAATGTATTTTTGTGTTTTTCAACAGGTTTCAAATAAATAAGAAGGTTCTCAACTCGTGTAGTATTTTTTATGTTTGTTATAGCATATCTTTATCATATAAGAGCCGATTTTAATATTTTTTCATCCAAAATTTAATATTTTCAGATTGGTCCCATTGAAATTTCATAAAAATCGGTTCAGCAGTGACTGTATTTGAACCCATAACCCAAGGAATCAATTAGTCATGAAAATTAAAAAGTCAAGATAACTACAAAAATGTAATTAACTCGCACCAAAAACTTTCTTAGTCAACTTTTATTTGACTTAAATCCACTTATCATCTCCCCACATTTACCAAAGCGTCTATATACCAAAGCGTCGAAAATTTAATGGCGTTGGAAAAACAATTTAATTGCACGCCATCATCTGTAGAGCATTAGCGAGAAGTAAATAATACTATAGTATAGATGCGAAACTCCATACAAAACATATTCGTTTCTACAATAAAATATACTGCTCTAGAATAGAATGAAAACCGCTGCCATCAAATCGGCTTCCATCAAGCATATTCCCCGTCGCTTATAACAAAACATTGCCTCGTAGGTCACGCACGTCACGAACGTGCCCTAGAATGCACTGCGTTGCATCCATCAACTTGAAGCATACATATGTTCAGCCTCACGTGCCTGTAATTTCACCGGCATACCGAAACACAACAATGCTGCTTCACGGGTTCACGGCAGAAATAGGCAGGGTGGTAGTACCTCCCCGGACGAGCTCTTCAAAAAGAGCTCTAGTACTAATACTAGCGACCTGTCCCGGTTTCGCACGGGTGGACATTTATTTTTTAAATACATAAATCTATCTATCTATCTATGTGACGCAAGGCGAATGTAGCTTTCCAATGGTGAAAGAATTTTTAAAATCGGGACAGTAGTTTTTGAGTTTATTCATTACAAACATACACACAAAAATTCAAAAATACCATCTTGTCTCTTTATAATATTAGAATAGATATATCAACTAAATTTAATTTTAATTTTATCTCTGAAATGAATGAATGTATGTTAAACAATTTTGTGATCCACTTCTATTACGAACTGGTTTTTAAATGGCACAAACAAAAAGCGAAAAATAATATGAACTGGCGCCCCCTGGCGGCAGGAAATGAAAGCCGCGGAACGCTGTGTGAGAAATTCGACGCCAACAAAACAGCTTTATTCGACCAAATTCTACGTCGCTCTGATTCAGAGCCAGATTAGAAGTAATATTAAGCTGCTAAGAATAATTCTCATACCTACTTATACCTAAGTAGATAGATAGATAGAAAGAAAATACTTTATCACTCACAAATCTTATGAACAAACAATGGTACATAAAAACTTAACAACAATTTGTAAAAACAATTGGCGGTTTTATCGCTACGCAGCGATTTCTAACAGATAACCGTTGGATGGATAGGACTAATGTTACTTACAAGGGTAACATTAGTCATATCCATATAATTATTATTTAAGATTATTATATCCAATTTATTCTTCAATAACTTAAAAAATCGGTTGTCTGTAAAGTCGGTTTACTGACGAAAGTTGAAAGTTACAACGTCATACAGCTGTCCACGTGGACGCATCGCTCACTCAAGTAGGAGAGAGACAGATGTCGAACGCTGCCGAACGCGGAGGCCGATTGTGTCTATTTGCGCTCGTTCCGCGCTCTCGCTTGCACTTCAAGCGCGATGTAACGCCGCATGACTCATGAGTCATGTTTTTTCGTGCGTGCAACCGGCTCAATCGAATTACAAGACGTTGTCACGTCAAAAAATTAACGACTTCTTCTTAGCGTGCCAAAGGTTGTTTTGAACCAAGTGACGAATTAAAAATAGGAGTATAATATCATGACATGATATCCTCCTGTTTTTAATTCTCGGTGGGGATTGAACCCACGACCTACGGTGCAGAAGGCGGAGCTCCTAGTTGTATTAAAAAATGTGTCAATATAGAAATAGGTTTTAAAATGTACGAGCGTTCAAACGAACAGTATCGTTTGATCTTTGAAACGGTATCTCGTATCTATTGGCAACAATAAAATGCTTGCTTTTAAATTTTCAACAAATAAGCAAAATCTGTAGTGCAATCGGTGACAGAGAAACTAGAAGTGCTGGTTTGATTCTTGTCGGATACATACTTGCATCGTATGATTTATACCTCGATTCTGAGTTTGTTGTAGTCACTATTTTTAACCGACTTCAAACAAAAAGAGAAGCTTCCAATAATATATAAAACTAGCGACCACCCGCGGTTTTGCTCGCCCCGTTTCCGTAAAGTTTTTCCTCTCTTTTTCCGCTTACGGAAATAATTTTCCAATTTTCTTTCTTAGTGCTCTTCTATGTTATAAAAGAAACATAACTTCCATGCTCCTAGAACGTAAGAGTTTTATATATTTAGATATATGTATATAATGTCAGAAAGAAAGAATGGTTTTCTTTCTTTCTGACATTGAAAAAAAAGCAGCAAATAAGCCCCAAGTAGTATAATGTGCAATGTTCTCGATCCATCGAGTGGAGACCACGAATTAATAAGAATGCCATATTTTAAGAAATAGCTCTGAAATTTCAAAGAAAAAGCACTTGAATATGAAATCTAGCTAAGAGCCTGCACTCCGTCATGGTAGATTAAAATATTTTATAGCTAAGCTTCAGTCTTTAAGCAGCGGCCGACGCTATAAAGCGGAGAATGCTTTTAAAATCTTTGAATATTTTTATTAGAAGAACTGTAGGTAGGACACACTCGAGTTTCATTGATAGATTATTTTGTCACAAGGATCATACAAAAAATGGTCTAAACTAAACCCTGACCTTGTTGCCCGTTAATCTATGGCAAATAGATTTAAAGTGATTCTTCTGATTTAACTGAATAAAATCCTCTGGACTACTAGAGTAACTGGATGAGAATCATAAACTTAATAACATAAGTTTAAAAACTTGAGAAACCAACTTCATAGCAGAACTTTTGATGAAATTTCAATGGGAGTATTAATTTTTAGATATTTTTTCTACTCATAAATGACGAAATTATTCGATAGCAAAAAATACAACCAAATTGCGAAACTCATTCTTTGTTTTATTTCGAAGTCAGTTAAAAAAAAGGTGTAAGTGATAGATATGCCGTGCCGTAAAAATGACGGTCCCTTTTTCTTAAAGAACCAAGGCTTACTAAAACTTGCTGACAGAGAACTATAATAATTAATGGTAAAGGAGCTGTAGACTAGAGCCTTCATTTGTAATAGGCTATAGGTAAGCTATTAATAAGGTTGTATTGCCAATCAACCTATATCGTTCTTCCATTGGAGCTGACATAAAACTGAATACCTTCTCATTCGTCATGTCACTAGGTCTTTCAAATTAGTGTGGTGTAAAATAAATAAATAAATATTGTGGACAATCCTACCCAACTCTTTCTAGTCCCTAATAAAGCAGAGATTGTAAAACAAATATTTCCAGATTGGTCCCATTGAAATTTCATTAAAATAGTTTGGTCATGAAGTCAGTTTCTCAAGTTTTGTAAACATGATATATTAATAGTTTGGAACTTAATTATTTTTTTTCAAGGGACAGGCCAAGATGCTATTTATCATACACGTCAAAAAGATAGAAACCTAATTAAAAAAAATGCTTGAAGGGTCTCACCATGGAACTAGGATGGTCACACTAATTACATAATTTGCCAGCGCCATCTGTATTATTTTTTTATAAAGTGTTTTTGAGCGGCCAGAAAATCTTCCATTACAATCGAATGCCCTAGTGTACAATCTCCTCACATGCCGAACTTTAAAGATACCGCAGCAATGAGGCTGAATCGTTTGGAATTAATTCTGTACAATTGCATTTTGATGGCGACAGAGCCTTTGAACATGTACACGGTCGAGAGAGTAACGTTTTGTTATTATATCAAATGTTTTGTTATTATAACATAATAAATAATAATAATAATACATAGTGTGAACAAGGCCCACAACACTATCTAGCCCTAAATTAAGCAGAGCTTGTACTTTATGTTGTATGTACATCCAATAAGGATAACTTTTTAAATCTAGGACAGTGTTGATTAATTAACTGAATAGTGAATTTCATGGACCTTCTTCTTCTTCCTATCTAGGTCCTTTAAAGGTTCCTTTAATCAGTATTTATTAGTAATCAAAAGTATATTTATTTGAATGAACTTTTGTGAGGGCTTTTATGGAATGCTAACAAATTCATTTTTTTCGTCTATGTAGTTTATACTGTGGTAATCATTAAAATTGCAAAACTTGCATTCTCTCGACTGAATACATGTTCAAAGACTTTCATAGTCATAGTTTAAATGCCACTCAAAATCTCTAAAATAGATATATAGGTTATCTCTCTTCTCAAGTGAAAAAATTTAAGTCCTGCCGTTGCACTTTCCATCCATGCGAAACCAGGACGAATCACTAGTATAATATATTTAAGTATTATAATTATGGTATACTTTAATATACTGAATAATAAGTACTGAATAAAGGTCGTGGCTTTAATAATCTAAAGTTAAACGCAGAAGAGCATTTGCCGTGGAAGAGTAAATGCGGGGCAAAGTGTCCACATCAGTCTTTAAGTAAGCCGTAGGATGAGTGCTCTCCGTTGACTATTCAGCAAATAAAGAACGGTATTCTTGCCCCAGACAGGGTAATGGAAAATAGAGGAGAGTGGGGCATTGCGAACACTTTAGACTTGCGTAAACAAGTTGGAAATAACATCGAGATAATATGTACTGCGCACTAGAGAAGCTATTCGGAACAAAAGTCTAAGTATTTTTAACTGAGCATCGTTGACTTTGGCTTTGTCATGTTTTTATTTTTTGGCCACTCTACCAACTGAGCTATAGCTCACTATGCATACTTAAAATAGTCGCGACCAATTGTTGACATAATTAAAAAAAAATCGATAGAACTTTGTGCTGAAGTTCAAAGTAACAGTGGCCGATCATCCTGGTCGACCGAGATAAATGTGGTTAGACGTATAATTTGCACTGTTTATCCAACATTAACAATTATTCGGTCAGGCGCCTTCCATTTATTCATACTAAACTATACCGTGTAATTAATTAAGCTCATTCAGGTTTATATCCCCTGGCTTTTTAATTTATTAAGGCTTGCTAATAAACTGGAAATACCAATCTACTTTTGACGCTGACTGTACAAACTAAATATTTATTTTGTTAATTTTATTAAGTGAAAACCAATTATCAAAAACGTACGTAACTTGATGTTTGTAGAACTATGTATTCTTAGCCGGTTTTTGAAAAAGGACATCCCTACCGGGCGACGAGACACATCACTAGTCGGGATAAAAAAAAATGGCGTCGTAATGCGTAGATGTTTTGTTTGCCTTCTAGATTGAGCATTGAGTATTGGTTAAGTAAAACCTTATGCACATCTGGTCTGGTTCCCATAGTACAAGCTCTGCTTAGTTTGGGGCTAGATAGTGTTGTGTGGACTGTGTATAATATTTATTTACCTAAACGTTCTACGGTGGCGATTAGACATAGACATAGACATAGACATAAATTTATTTAAACGATTAGTGATGACGATTAGTGAAACGCTGTCGAATACCGCTGTTATATTTGACAGCGTTTCACTGATCGCTACCGCAGAACGCTTAGATCTGCGCAAGGCTTAAGCTCAAAGTCTTGAGAAGTAAGCACAGTGGCTGTCAAGAGTCCAAGTATCTTGAAGCACCTGATGATGAGAGCACTCCGCGTTGAGGCGATACCTCTTAAGGACCACTTCGACCATACTATGCAATTCTATGTATGTAACTATGCACAGTACCTATACTGTAGACCTACCACCAGCTCTTTCTGGCTCTGGCTTTGGTATTGAGTCTGCCTGAGTGTTGACTAAATAAATTCTACGCCAAAACGTCACACGCACATAGTATTATACACTGGTGAGCACTCACACAGACTCAAAACCAGAGCCAGAGACAGAGCTAATGGTAAGCCTACTGTAGATTTTGGCTTTGTGTCACTTCGAATTTTACCAGCTATTTTCATTTCATTTCATTTATTGATTGCTTACATTCGAAAATAATCGAAATTTCGATTCTTTTCTTTTCGTCGAAAAGATGTGTATGTACATCATTGACATAAATGCGTACACGTAATAGCCCCTTCCCACCGGTCTGTGATATCGCGCACGAAGGGGGGGAATTGGCTCGCACGACACACCATGGGAACGGTCTCGTGCGCCGAGGTGCGCGGTAGAACACGAGCCCTGTCTGTGTGCGTTGCCGTGTGTCGTCGTCGGCTGTGCGTGATGATCTGCAGAACCACGCACCGTAGGAAGGCAGCATAAGACGAATAAAGTAAAACACAGAATGGACAGCTGAAGATAGAAAATGTAGGTACAACAATAGCTGTGTACTTATTTATAACAATACAACTAACTTTAATAACTTTGTCATTTTATCGTAACTATAAATTCTGATTGCACATTCATAATGTTCTACCCCTACTACATTATCCTATTTTTTTTTGGTAGTCACAAAATAGTGGTGTATATCGTGTTTATTTAGATATTGTATTATGTATACATAATGTTATTATAATATTGTGTGTATGTAACATTATGTATACGTATGTAAGTTATTTATTGAAAATATAGTACTATCTTTATAAAATTGAATTAAGCTTATCAAACTCCCACCTCTCTTGTTTATGTTCAGTTCTGTCCATCCGGAGGTTGCCTGGTAGAGATCGCTATTAGCGATAAGGCCGCCCATTGTATACTTATATGTGTGTGATTTTTAAGCTTAAAACTGTATCCTATTTACCTTGTGTGTCATTGTAATCAATGAAGAGTTATCTATCTATTTATCTATCAATATCAATCAGCATCAATATCACTTCTCGTAAGGGTAGTGAGGGTACGACCACCCTAATTAAAACCACTGGCTTACTTTAAATATTCATGACAGCTTATAAAGCCTTCGAGATAAGGGAGGGTGAAGCATACCTTGAAATTTAGGCAAAGTAATTAATAGGACCTATACCAAACATTTATTTACACAAAGAAACTTCATCATCATCATCATCAGCCTGAAGAAGTCCACTGCTTGATTCCCTCCCTCCCCTCTCCTACACATTTCCAGGAAGAATGATTCTGAGATCTTCCCATCCATCGACTTCCCGCGATCTTAACAATGTCGTCGGTCCATCTGGTGGGTGGGCGCCCTACTTTTCGTCTTACGGTTCGTGGTTGCCATTTGAGAACCTTTATTCCCTAATGGTTGTCGGTTTTTCGAGCTATATAACTTTGCCCATTGCCACTCCAACTTACTACTTCTAATTTTACAAAGAAACTTACAATTTAAAAAATATTTTCAAAATGTATAAAATACACAAGAAACAGTTGAACTTTCTGCAGGCTGCTACAAGCGATCTAGAGATAGCTCAACTGATCCAAATCAGTACCAAACGAAAGCTTCCCCAAGACGCTGGCGGCATTGCCACGCTGAATAGCAATGCTAATGCGCTGCGCCAGATACCCTAGATCTCGATCAGTCGCCTAGACAAAATAATAATAGAACCTTAAATTTGACCTCATAATGTTATAATTGCAAAGTTTTCGTGGTATCCAGTCGAAGCCTAATCGATTTCAAATTAAAAGTTTATTAATATTAAATATTTGTCTAAAACGTGTCTATTTATGTAAAGCCTTGCGCACATCTTAGCGTTTTGCGATGGCGATCAGTGAAACGCTATCAAATTGACAGGTGCCACGGCTCATTTGACAGTAACCCTGCCTTCTGCGCCGTAGGTCGTGGGCTCGATGTCCACCGATAACAAATATTTGTGTGGTGATCACAGATGTTTGTTCTCTGTCTGGGGGTTGCAATGTATTCTAAGAAAGAAAGAAAGTGTAAATGTACAAAAAAATGCAAAAAAAAAGCATTGTATTAACTATATGGTTCAATAGTACAAGCTCTGCTTAGTTTGGGGCTAGATAGTGCTGTGTGGATTGCCCACAATATTTGTTATTATTATAATGTTTTTTTACCACCAAACACCATTATTATGCCAAAGTCAAGATAATCGTGCCGAGCTAAATACTTGTATTCCACCATAACAACAGCCTCTCCACGTAATATAACAAGTGCGTAGAAGCGAAATTCCATGCTAAATCGTATTACTTTTGAAATACTTATTTAGCATAACTACCTAGCTTCTCAGTTTTCTTTTCACTACATAGATAAAGTGAAAAATTAACAAGAGAAATAACTCTAAGGTTTCGGTAGGTATGACTAAGGTTGTTTATCGACTAGATCTAGTGACGCACTCGCGATTGTATCAGCACAAACCTTTGTGTCTTTTATGTTATTTTTTTTTACAAAATATTATAATATCAAAGGCAAAATGCTGGAACTTCAGATTGTTTTTTCAAACTATACAAATAAATTGAGAGCCTTCTCCTTTTTTATTTGAAGAAAAGAAAGAAAGAAAATACATTTATTTTGGACACACAACACACATAAACACAGCACAAACATAGTACCTACTTAGCACAAAAAGAAAACAAAATAGTAGACAGAACAAAAAATAAATAAAAATAAATGAAGCACAAATCCGATTTGAAAAACTGGCTTGTTTTTAGGACAAAAAGCCAATCAGTTTCACATCTCTTTCTAAATTTCCTGTACTTAGTTTGGATCGCACAGTCAGCACAACTCTTGATTAGCCGCCAGAAAAGCAACGTTTTTATTTTGGTTAATTAGAGAAGCCGGTTCATTGGGCTTTTAAGGTGCCTGGTGCCCACAGATTAGCATCTCAACACGTGCAGATAAATACAACTCTAAAACCGTGAATTAGAGTTCAAAATAACATGCGTTGCCCGTGGCGCTTAAAACTGCAAGTTCTAAAATCGAAATAATGATTTTGCTTTTATGATTTTAGGCAAACAAAACTAGGAAAATCTGTTTGCCTCAAGTTGATGGACGCAGGGCAGTGCATCGTACTTTGTTATAGGCGATAGTTTTCACTTAGCATCAGGTGGGCCAAATGCATTCCATTAGCTAGATGTATAAAAAAAAAAGGAAAAAAAAATATTTCATACATTTGAAGATATTATTTTTTTATACCATTATTTCCACTAAAACTATTTTCAATCAAAGTTTCGTAATAAAACCTACAACCATTTAATGAGTGCTTGTGTCCACTTTGAAACTTTTATTTGAAGTTGGTTAAAAAATAGTTTTTTTTCTCATATATTTTTTAACATGAAAATGAAAATAATTGAGTGTAGAAAGCTCTACAGCTATAGCAATAATAATAACAATTATTGCGGACATCTTTCACAACCCTATCAAGCCCCAAACTAAAAAAAAATGTGTATAACTAAATTTTATTTCCATTCATACTTACTATCAAAACCAATGCTTACATAGAACCTATAGATTTTTATACTTGCTAGAAGTGGCTAGGCGTGTAGCTCTTACAGTAATGTTCAATTAACGTTACCAATGCCGACAGCGGGAATTAGATCGAAGCTGATACTGGATGGGGCTTCAGGGGTCAGCTAGAGGTCAGGGGATATTGCTGGATCAAAATCATATTTACAGACATCGGTGTTTTGCTCTCCTAGATTAGGAAAGGGAATATTGCTGGCCTCTTAACTCAGTTGGTAGCTCTGCCTTCTGCGCCGTAGGTCATGGGTTCGATACCTACCGAGCACAAGTATTTGGGTGGTGACCATAAATGTTTGTTTTCTGTCTGGGTGTTAATTGTATTTTAGATATGTATTTACAAAAAAAATGTATATAACTATTATATCAGCTATCTGGTTCCCATAGTACAAGCTCTTCTTTTGAGGAGAGACAGTGTTTTGTGGATTGTTCACAATAATTTTTTATTGTTGTCTATAATTGGCACTCTAAATCTAATTTGTTGTTTAATCTTTAGTTATAAACCTGTTGGTTCTCCAATAAATATAAATAAATAAGTAAATATTTATAAAACAAAGAACTGGCGCCAGTAACTAACCCAATATAAATATACGCCAACGTTTGGGTGATCGTACCAGCCGCTAAGTAAAAACACACATTCGTGCATATTATTGGCCGGGGCTCTAATGCTTTGAGTGGTAGACGCCATTTGAGAAGAGAGTTATTTAAGGCATATTATGTACACTACGATTATATTAAATGTAACTTAGCTACGGTATACAATTTTAAATGTCATAAGAATACCATACTTAAATACACTGTATTCACCACACAAATATTTGTTCTCGGTGGGGATCGAACCCACGACTTACAGCGCAGAAGGCAGAGTTATTACCAACTAAGCTGAGAGGCCAGTCAATTAACTATAGATATATAAAAAACATTTTCATTACTCATACTCTGAAACTAAGTCTGAAGTTGCCTGAGGGGCCTAATAGAAAGTAAAACTTTCAGCCCTAGGGAGAATCGCTTTCTACTGACAGCTGTCAAATTATAAAAAAAAACTAGTTCTAATTTATTCAACCATGTTCCAACTTTGTAAAGTCTTTCTAACTGCAAGGAGGTCGTTGAACCAAATTCCAACTTTTTATTCAGCAAGTAGGTTGGAAACCCATTACAACGGTAAGAAGTAACTACTATTAATCCTAGAGTTATTATCTGTATAATGTTAATGTTAAGTGTATATTGTTTATTTATGTTTTTGTCTTTTATTTCTAATTATTGATTGGATCCATTGTATATTATTGTGATTATTTTTATTATTATTTTATGATTGATTGTAATTTGTACTGTGATTAGTTTTTTATAATTATTGATTAGTATTAGTATAGTATAATCTTTAACTGTACGAGAAAGGCCGCGCTATCGTATTAGGGTAAACCTGTAAAGATAGGGCAATGGTTGTAAATAAATAAAATAAATAAATAAATAAAAAAAGTTTATAAAGTCTGATTAAAGCGCAATGTAACATTTAAATTTAAATAACATAAAGATCTTCTAAATTACTTGATTAATATATAGCTTCAACTATTTATTTAAAATAACATAGATTTGAGCAATCAATTTACCATTTTTTAAATTATGAGAATGAAAATAATGGTTGAATAATGCTGGCGAGCCGAAGCCGAAGGCCCGCCAGAGAAAAAGAAAAAAAAAACCGGGAAGGCAGCAATTCAATTTTCATTTTCAATAATTTTTCTTTCATGTTTTTATTTTTACTTTACTTGTATTCGTAATGAAAAGCACAGTGTTTACCTCGGGTGAAAGTCTTTTAAGTCCCTCAAGCTCCATTGGCGCCCTCGCTACGCTCTGGCGCCAAACCCGTCTCGGGACTCAAAAAACGTGACTTTCAACACTCAGGTAACAATGTACTATTAAATGTTAATGCAATCGAAGTCACGGGCATTGCATTAGTCTACCTATAAAGGTATACGCACACAACCATGGGTTAAAAGATGACAGCTCTATTCATGCCGAACAAAAGATTCAGTGCTGTGCTAATAGAAATATGAACGGTAAGAGCGATTGCTACTGTTAGCTAGAGGTTCTGTATACAGGGTTATTAGTAATTATATAAGAAACCAGTTAAAGGCTCCTTCTTTACATCTTAACAAACAATATTTGTTCTATGACTTTTGCCAAAAATACACTTCCCAAAAAAAATATTTTGATGTTTTTGTGATGCTCTCTCACACTTTTTAGCTCTGTATAGCTTAGTAATCGGGCGCGTGCGCTACCTGCTTCCCGCGCGCCCTTTTCATTGAAATTGCCGCCGCGCCGCGCTACGGGCATAGAGTTATAATTATTTAGAGTGACAAGTTTGTTATTCTTAGTTTTGTATAGAATTTTTTTTTATGAATTATTGAAAGTCGTAGAACAAAAAGTTGTTTGTTAAGATGTACAGAAGGAGCTCTTAACTGGTTTCTTATATAATTAACAATAACCCTGTATTTGTACATGCTGAGGCATTGTAGTGGTAGGGAAATCTAGCGCTGGATCAGGAGCCTAATTCTCGGGCCGACCGAGATTTTCAGTGTCCCTTAAATACACATTAACATTGCACAACTCCGAACTTTTTCTACGTTTTCCGTATATCGTAGCTGTCGAGGCTTCTACGATGAGGTCGTCAATGAATTACTCAAGGAAATCATCCATTCTCTCTTCGAAATGAAGCAATTAAATAAAAATGCAAAATTATCCGAGATGAGCCGAGAATTAGGCTCCAGGATTGTTGCAATTTTTGGTAGTTAACCTAATATTTTAAAGTTTGAATATTTTTTATGTGTAAGTGCCTGAAGTCATCTACTTGCTTTGACTATGAAAAAGCTGGTCTATTTAACCAACTGTTACTTACCACACGATGTTTTTTTTACCGTTTGCCGCGGCTTAGTCAGCTCCGCACGTAATGACCATCTTTCCTGTGAATTAGGCCGACTAAGCTGTCTGGATGGTATAGGTGCTGGGCAAGCCTATTCCATCTAAAATCCTATTCCAGGCACTATAACGTCCCGTAAGTAGGGGCATGAGTAAACACCAGTTGCTCCTGGCATTATATAAATCATCTACAATAGATGCAAAGCTTTACTTTACTTTTTTTACTGACGCATGGTTTCAGTAATAAACATATTGTGGACAATCCACACAACGCTATCTAGCCCCAAATTAAGCAGAGCTTGTACTATGGGAACCAGATAGTTGATATAATAGTAATATACATATTTTTTGTAAATACATACTTGGAATACAATATAATATACCTAAACAAGCAAACATCTGTTTTCACCACACATAATTATATTTGTTCTCGGTGGGGATCGAACCCATGACCTACGGCGCAGAAGGCAGAGCTATTAGCAACTGAGCTGAGAGGCCAGTCAATAGTCATAAAAACAATAGTCATAAAACAGTGTTTTTGTTAATTTGTTAATGAATTAAGTTACAATTGACTTCCTAAATCAACACGTCAAAAAAACAATTAAGAAATTAGGCCGGGTCACATTGTTACGCAAACATACTTTAGAAGGTTCGATAGTTTACCCATGGACCCCTAACAAGCCCTTGTTATTATTGGAAAGTGAGCCCAAACTTTTGTGAGCGTAATTAAGTGTAGGAAAAAATTGGGAGAACGCAAGTCAGACGTTTTTGCTACGAGATGCGCATGCGTAGCGTGGAAATGGTGGCGTTTGGTACAAGTTGGAGAAACCAGCGTTTTTGACGTGACAACGTCCTAAAATTCGATGGAGCCACACACGATAAAATATGACGCATGCGGCGTTATCTCGCTCTGAGGCGTTCCATTTAAGGCTTGAAGTGCAAGCGAGAGCGCGGAACGAGCGACAAAGAGGCACAATCGGCCTCCGAGTTCGGCAGCGCTCGACATCTGGCTCTCTCCTACTACTTGAGTGAGCGATGCGTCCGCGTGGACAGCTGCTATACAATAATACATTTACATGTTTTCGTCAAGTATGAAGTGCAGTGAAAAGTGAATGTGGTGTCAATTGTTTATAGCAACGATAATTGCGGCTTATGACGTTGTCACGTTCAACTATCGTCAGAAAACCGACTCTCCAGACAACAGAATTTTTCCAACAACAAAGTAGACAACATTTAATACAAAAAAAAGACGTTCGGTGGTATGTACATTAGACTTGTTCCAAAAGCAAGCAAAGTAAATCATCCACCTGATGTTAAATGGTCACTATTACCAATATCTCAGTCCTATAACAAAGCCTTGTATGGCCGGTCACGCACGTTAGGAAGGCTAAAACACAAACACTGCTTTCCAAAAAAAATACACAAAGAGTTACAGTAAAGTTTATTACTTGTTTTTTTATTTAATAATATATTTAATTACAAAGAAACTTATAATTTAACAAATATAAACAAAATGTACAAAATACACAAGAAACAGTTGAGCTACATATCTGCAGACCGTTATAAACGATCTAGAGATAGCTCGACTGATCCAAATCATCAAACGGAAGCGTTCCCAAGACTCTGGCGACATTGCCACGCTGAATAGCAATGCTAATGCTTAAGTTTATAACTTAAACCAAACACAAAAAGTGATTGGACCGTGAGAGCTTGAAGCAAGAACAGAACAAAGATATTAATAGTTATTATAAAAGCATACGAAATAAAATTAACACCAGAAGTTGACCTACTTACAAGGTTGCCTGGTAGAGATGGCTTTTAGCGATAAAGTCGCCCATTGTGCTACTGTTATTTTAATGCTAAAAACTGTGTCCTACTTATCTAGTGTGTACATGTAATCAACAAAGAGTTATGTATATATTTATCTACTTACTTCTACTATTAATCCAAATATTTAAACAGAATAATAAACAAATTTAGAATTTTTAAAACAATAGTAGAAAAAATAAGTGATTTAAGTTTTACTGTAGTTTTGTGTTATAGGCAATGGCTACCAATAAACATCAGGCTATTCTTGTTCAATTAACACACACTCAGGTTTCCACGCTGTTGCTGGCTCCGAGTTAAGGAATAAACATGAAAAACAGAAAGCTTTACATAACATGTAAATAAATAGTATTATTATTATTAAGCCGTTTTTGTCTGACTGCAAAGCAAAGGCCTCCCTTCCCTCTTTCCACTCTTCACGACTTAAAGCAGTGTCAGGCCACGATCTAAGGTGGTGGTGGTGGTAAAATCCTATATTTCAGCATATGCTACCCTTTATGTTAACATGCAGTAGTGCTGGTCTTCTTAGGCCTGCGTTCACTTCACCGACATCTAGGATTGAGTTGTGGCAGTGATGTTTTATTCACTAGTTAGGAGCCATCGACTTTGCTTGCGTGGCATCAAATCTGGGAAGTGTCTTTTATAAGTGTTTTTACAGATTACAAAAACATTTTTAGGTCCCTCAAACTTATTAGATGTATCCCTTTAACTTAGACGTTTTAGAGAAAGGCCAGGTTAGGAGTACCCTAAACGGACGAGAATGTATGAAGAATGTTATGCGAGTGAATGAAGCGAAAGAGGTGTGTCAGGATCGTAGCAAGTGAAAATCCGTGATCTCTTCCTACCCCCATGGGAATAAGGCGTGATTTTATGTATGTATGTATTAAACTTATTACCGTCCATATTTCAAGTTTCATATTAATTGACTCAGCCATTACACTGTGTTGTAATCAAACCCCTCTTAGCATCCAAACCTCCATAAATTTAATAATTTCTAATTGAATATTATCTGGATAATGTTTAGCTATTTGCTTGCTATTAATTTAAAAATAAACAATCCTAAAAAATCTAGGCTTAAGATTAACTTAATTCATCAGCATTCAGCCTTCGGCGATAATAATGAATCCAAAAGATTTG
The DNA here is from genome assembly GCA_939531255.2 of Thera britannica. NCBI lineage: Eukaryota > Metazoa > Arthropoda > Insecta > Lepidoptera > Geometridae > Thera > Thera britannica. Next base: position 1,896,723 of record OW618038.2, read on the forward strand.
AAAACAAAATTCATTTGTATATAAATGAATTTTGTTTTCAAATCTTTTGGATTTCTTAAATAAAACCAATTTGAGTCGTAAAATCTCAAGATTCAATATTATCATCCAAATATTTAACTTTAAAAATTCAATTCTACAGAGAGCTATCAAGATTTTAAAAGTCGCCCGAGTTTATAGAAACACAAATACTCTAGCTCATCATTTATTGAAAACGAAATTCAAAGAAACAAATAAAATATGTACTCGAGGCGTATCTCGCGGGGTGAAGGGAGGGGTGCTACGTTAGTCGTAGCTCGAGCGTAGCCCGTAGCGCACGCTACGTCGTAGCACCTCTACGTGATTTTTAACCACGAATTGTTTTTTTGGTGAGAATTGTGTGGTGACGTGGTGAACTGTGTTGTGATCGTGTAGTGATCAAGTGAGGATTTCCTTTCAAGGTAACTGAGTGATCACGTTTGGTCCACGTTGGCCGGAGGCTGTATCAATTACAGTAGTTGTAAGAGTAGCCGAATTTCTCTTTGTAAACACACCCTTAGATTGTGTTCGCGACAATTTACGTTTTGTTGGATGCTGGTTGGACTAGATTGTGTTATGAATAATGTTTTAATTCTCAGTAATCAGTGTTTTCGTTTACAAAATGGGGTCATGATCAAATTATGATAATACGTGCCGCGCATTTTTTGTCACAATTGGTTTGGTCAAATTCAAAGTCAAACTTCTCTTATTTTTTTTATTTTTATTCATAAGAAAACTTTGAAACGTCCTAAAGCTAGGTAAGTTTAGGTGCCAGTTCCACGCAACCCAGCCTAAAAGAACGGACAACAAACTACAGCTTTGTTCTTATTTGTTTTTTCATATGATTCTTTTACAAAACAAAAATTAAAACTAGTGGTGAAGTTCCTAACTTTTCAAAGCTTTTGACAAAAGCTTTGAACTATAGTGCAAGACCCACTGCGAATCTGTAAATCTCTTACGTCTCTCTTATCTTCCTATCTATTCTTTTCTTCTTTCAAACCAAGTGTGGTGAAAAGATTTTCAAAGAGGCTCCCTTCGTGCAGTTGACACATAATATTTTCGATTTTTTTAGGTTCTACGACATGCCGGTTTCTTCGCGATGTTTTCCTTCACCGTTTGAGAGCACTGTCATAGTGTACATACATTTACTTTATGTAAAAATGTATTATTCTCTGTAAGTGAACTCTGTTCTTTGATAAATAAATATCTTTCAACCTTACCTTTCAATATTACCTAACACTACCTTTCACCTAACAATACTTTTCAATAGTACATTGTTACCTGAGTGTTGAAAGTCACGTTTTTTGAGTCCCGAGACGGGTTTGGCGCCAGAGCGTTAGCGAGGGCGCCAATGGAGCTTGAGGGACTCAAAAGACTTTCACCCGAGGTAAACAATGTGCTTTTCATTACGAATACAAGGAAAGTAAAAATAAAAACATGAAAGAAAAATTAGTGAAAATGAAGATTGAATTGCCGCCTTCCCGGTTTTTTTTTTCTTTTTCTCTGGCGGGCCTTCGGCTTCGGTTCGCCAGCATTATTCAGCCATTATTTTCATTTTCATAATTTAAATCTATGTTATTTTAAATAAATAGTTGAAGCTATACACTAATCAAGTAATTTAGAAGATATATTATTTATTTAATACTTATCTTTATGTTATTTAAATTTAAATATTACATTGCGCTCTAATTAGACTTTTTAAACTTCTTACCGTTGTAATGGGTTTCCAACCTACTTGCTGAATAAAAAGTTGGAATTTGGTTGAACAACCTCCTTGCAGTTAGAAAGACTTTAGAAAGTTGGAACATGGTTGAATAAAATAGAACTTGTTTTTTTTTTATAATTTGACAGCTGTCAGTAGAAAGCGATTCTCCCTAGGGCTGAAAGTTTTACTTTCAATTAGGCCCCTCAGGCAACTTCAGACCTACTTTCAGAGTATGAGTAATGAAAAGTAATTTTAATTAATCCAGAAGAAAATGGCATTAGTTTGTTGCCTGTTCTTGCGTCGCCTTGGCCGCGTGAAACTGGCACCTAGACTCACCTAGCTTTAAGATGTTTTGTAGTGACCCTTGCGATTCTACTTGAATATTTATTTTGTTTTTGATTACATTAACTTATAAAACAAACAAAACAAAAAAAAACATGTTAAGTGCATTCCTCTCTTCTTCTTATCGTGTCACTGATTCTTTCGAACCAAGTGTGGTGAAAGGATTACAAAGGCTCCTTTCGGGCAATAAACGATCAAAGCATTGCTTTTTGACTTTGTGTTACAAACACACAAGTAAAGTTTCATTTAGACAGCGAGCCTTTTATTATACCTCAACATAATTGCAGTCCGCGGGGATCAGACTTTTCCACGAATAGTGAACTCATTCAGTATTCGTAGAAATGCCGGATCCTCGGTTCTCCAATGATATTTTTATCTAGTTTAAAAACTGCAGAATAACAGACGATGTGTAAAAAAGCAGAATGTTACACCACTTGCAAAAAAAAAAAGGAAAAAAATTTCGACTATTATCAGTCATGGTAGATCCCCACATAACAAAAAAAACAACTTAGTTTTTTTTAATTAGTATAAATTTGGGAGAGTCTTTTGCTCAGCTAAATTTCAAACATTGTACCTATTAACATCAGTAGGCCTACCACAAGCTCTGCCTGGCTCTGTCTCTCACTCTGGTTTTGAGTGTGTATGAGTGCTCACCAGTGTATTAATACTGTGTGTGTGACGTTTCGACGTAAAATTTATCTAGTCAACACTTACACAGACTCAAAACCAGAGCCAGAGACAGAGCCAGATAGAGCTTGTGGTAGGCCTACAGGTGGGTCATATGCTTGTACTATCAGCAAGTTAAATTAAAAAAAATATATACTTATCAGAGATTTTACAAGCAGCGCTTGAGCGACCACCCTAATCACCTAGCATCCCAGCTGACCACCATAAACTACCCTATGAGACTAAAAAGACAACACATCATAGGACATATGATTTCAAAAAGAAGGGGGGAATTATCACTGGAGAAATTCCCCAACATGTCCAGCGCATACACAAAACCTGCTTATAGTCAGAAGACTGATCGCAGACGACACACAGAACAAAAAAAAAACTTTTCAGAGATGAGAAGAAAAACAAAGTTTCGAACTTTTTAGGTTTTTTTTAGTTTAAAGAAAGAAAGAAAGAAAAATTATTTATTTGCGAAGCAAAACTCACACTTACAATATAAACTTAACAACTTAACAATAGACTACAGAAGTGAGCTTTGTGCGTCGCAAAACGGACTCTGGCTCAGCATGTGTTGGTTGGCTAGCAACCAACGCTGGTCTTCCGACAGAGCCGGTTTGACGATGTCACGGACTCTGCCACTAGGTACAAAGACTAGTCAAAAATGTAACGAACAAAGATGTAACTACTTACTTTCTAAAATAATTAAAATTCGACACAAGATAATGAGATAAAATATATACTCGTATAATAGTTTAGGTTCTACGACTTGCCGGTTTCTGAAAATTTGACTGTAATAGCCCTTTCAAGTCGATTGAATATAACGTTTTGATTACATTGCGGGTATTCAAGACGCATAATTGCCTACTCTCCCTGCGGGTCGTTAATCTAGCCGCGCCAAAAGCCGTACTATGAAGTAATACGATTTAACTCTTTGAATAGCTTTCATTTAACAAGTTCAATAATTACTATGCCGTGTTGATGCGATTACAGTACAAGTACCAGAGCCAGACAGAGCTCATGGTGAGCCTTTAGATCAGTAAAAATGCAGCCAAGTGCGAGTCGGACTCGCCCATGAAGGGTTCCGAAGCATCAAGTAACATAATATACAGGTTTTTGTAGCTCGTCGAAAGGTAAATTGCGGTTTACGATTTATGACGTATAAAAAAAAATTGTAAAAAAAAAATAGATCTCGTTCAAACCGAATATCGTTGAAAGTTTGCATAGTAATGTACAACATATATTTTTTTTAGTTTTATCATTCTCTTATTTTAGAAGTTAGAGGGGGGGGGACTAACTTTTTTCCACTTTGGAAGTGTCTCTCACGCAAACTATTAAGTTTAGAAAAAAACGATATTAGAAACCTCAACATCATTTTTGAAGACCTATTCATAGATACACGTAGGGGTTCGATGAAAAAAATTTTTTTAGTTTCAGCTTCAAGTATCCCCTTCAGGGGACCCCCAAAATTTATAGTTTTTTTTCTATTTTTGTGTCAAAATCTTAATGCGGTTCACAGAATACATCTACTCGCCAAGTTTCATCAGTCTAGCTTTTACGGTTTCGGAGAAAAATGGCTGTGACATACGGACGGACAGACAGACAGACAGACAGACATGACGAATCTATAAGGGTTCCGTTTTTGCCATTTGGCTACGGAACCCTAAAAACTAGGAATCTTTCTACAGAAATAAAAAACTACGAACAGTTTTAGAGAACGATCGAAGTCAAATGCAAAATCCCAAGTTACATCTTTGCATGAAGTTTTAAATCGAGTTTATAATCTTCTCGAAGTAGGTTATAGTTCCGCGAACAAATCTAGAATATTCCACAAGTTTTAATGCTCAAATCAAATGTTGTATGAAATAAATTACGGCCGTCAGTTCAATACTAAGTTTAAAACCTTGAGATACCGTCTTCATGACCAAACTACTGAACAAAATTTGATAAAATTTATATGAAAACAATCCTTTAGCATAAACAATGTTATGCAATCTTCTTCTTCTTCCTGCTCTTTTCCCACTTTATGTGGGGTTGGTACAGCATTCTTCGTCCATTCCAGATTTCCAGAGGTTCGGAGGAGAGGTTGTAGGCATAACTGAATTGAGAACCTTTTCCTTTTTTATTTGATATCGGCAAAAAAAATGTTTTGGCAAATAGTTGTACGGTTGTAGGTTATAATTTTTTTTTTCTAACCTATATCGTCCCACTGCTGGGCAAAGGTATCCCCAAAGGTTATAATATTTCGGCTAAAATTAGCCAATGTTTAATATTTGTTGCGTATTGTAAAATACGATAAGTAAAAGTGATTCTTGTGATTTTTTTGTCTCTTGTGATTTGTTTAAAAACCTTACTGTGTAATAGAGTATAAAACCTGCGCTGTCCACTCTTGTTTAAAAAAGCGAAGGTACAAAATGAAGATTGTAAAAGCTCGGGGTCAAAGACCTGACTGTGCACCCAGTGCATAAGTAGTAACAGGTTAAGGGCCCTCTCTCTTTACGAGCTAAGAGCTGTTTATATATTCTACTTTACTACTTTCTCCCTATTTATGTTCTTTCTTTCTATTTTACGTTCTCTCGCAAATTTTCTATTGAATCTTGAATGAGGATTGAAGATTAAATCAATTCTGAAGGGGTGATGAAATCGAATCTTGTTTCAAAGTATTTTAGTAGTTATTTTTCATTGTTGAATTTATACTGGAGCTTTTTACAATCTCTTGCATTAAATTATTATTAACCAATATATTTATAAAATAAAGTCATGTTAGTTACACTATTAATAACTCAGGAACAACGGCTTAACCGATTTAGCTGAAAATTGGTGGGGAGGTAGCTTAAATCAAAGAGATAGACATAATAATATGACTTTTCCTTTTCCTTTATTTATCTCGAATCTAAAAAAATAATTTAGGGTAAAATTTTACAGGGCTTAGACTCCAAATACCTGTAGGTAAAAGTAGAGTTCTTTGTGAAGGGCTCGTCCCAAGGAATTACTACTACTTTATCTATTTCTGCCGTGAAGCAGTTGTTTGAAGAGGTGGGTGCAAGTGAAAATACTGGCACGTGAGGCTGAACTATCTATCACAGGATAGGTATCTGTGTGCACAGTTTTTGACATTCTTAAGTTCAATACATTATAAGATGCCCAAGAGAAAAAAATCACGAAGTGACAACACTGAACTTAACAAAATACTTATATAAGTGACATAGGTATACAGGGTGTAATCGTTAAGTGTGCACAGGCGATTATTCCGTAACTATTGCAGATATCAAAAAACTTTAAACTGATATCGAAAGTACTTTACCTAATGAGTAAAATGACATTAATAACTTTTTAAAAATAAAACGAGAAATATCCAAAAAAATTACATTAATCACTCCCATACATTTAGTATGAGATAGTAGAAAGGTTTTAGTTTCCTTATTTTAAGTGGAATAGTACCTACTCATTTTACCCTTGTCATTTGATAATTATGTACGATATGAAGGTATTAATGAATTTCAAGTAGATACACGTGTAGATTAATTATCTTACCACTTCAAATTTATAATAAACCTTGTTTCAATATTGTATTGGTTTGAACTAGCTGAAAAGCAACATACTAAATAAAAACAAAAAGAAAGATACTCTTTGGTGTTCGTTCTAAATTCGAACATATGCTTTGAACACAAAATTTTGTACTTACTAAGAAATAAAATGTATGGGAGTGATTAATGTAATTTTTTTGGATATTTCTCGTTTTATTTTTAAAAAGTTATTAATGTCATTTTACTCATTAGGTAAAGTACTTTCGATATCAGTTTAAAGTTTTTTGATAATATCTGCAATAGTTACGGAATAATCGCCTGTGCACACTTAACGATTACACCCTGTATAATTATGTGAATAGTAGTAATATAATATACAACAGAAGCGATATGTCCTAGATTACGCGTGGAAATTTTCTCACGGGACGCGCGGAATGTCAGACGAGATCGGTCATTTATAATTCAGGTGGGATAATTGACCGATTTTCCTTATAAGGCTTGCAATGAGGATATATATCTCATGGGGCTGAGTCAGAAATGGACAAAGCGCTTAAGAAATTAAATTATTTTTTGCTGTGCATAGCGTTTTTTATACCACTGGATGGAACAAGTATATAGCCCACCTCATGTTAAGTGGTAACCATCGTTTTTAACAAAGCATTGCCTCGTAGGTCACGTATGTCAGGAACGTGCCCTACGATGCAATGCTCTGCGTCCATCAACAAGAGGCATGTAGATGTTCAGCCCCACGTGCCAGTAATTTCACCGGCACCCACACCTTTCAAACCGAAACACAGCAAAAATACATGAATAAAAAATCGCGCCCGTTTCTTGAATCCTTTTTATGATAATTACTGTTTCCTAGCCAAAGGTCACCGAGAAAATGGAACAAGGCAAAAGATCTGAGATCTTTGTAATTCAATAACATTTGGAGCACAAAAATCCGAGGGTCCTCTTCGCATTGCGTTCCAACCACAGAACAAAGTAGAACGGCCATGTCACCGCAAAAGTGTCACCAAAAAAAATAAGCATAATGCTCCTTTCTCCATACAAATTCAACAGTTTTTTCGGGAGTCGTAAAGTGAAAAATGCCTTGCAGCAGCGCAAGAATTACTTTCCAAACAAGTTAAGCGACAAGATGAAACATAAAAATACTTTCTTACAACTTCCTTCCTTCCTTTTTCTTAGAATCTTCATATATAGTGATACTTTAAATAATAGTGGGAATGTAAAACTGGCAATATCAGTGCGTCAATTCCAGCAAGACAGCTCACTTGAGTGATTACTGAATCCGCGTTCCATTTTCAAATTTTTCAAACAAAAATTGACAACTCACATCGATTTACGCGATCGCTTCAGTGATTTGTGTTGCTGGAATCGACGCCCAGCTTCCATACAAGCGCGTTTCTACTGTATTTTGTATTCTGTGGTTCCAACTTAATATTCTCGGGTCCCGAACTCGAAAACATTTTTATTGGCATACCCTTGAGACTATTCTAATTCGGACGTAAATATTATTTTTTAATTTGCAAAATTGCCTGGAGCCTTGATTTTCCCCTGGTATTTATTTTCGCTATGCTTGGTGCTAAGTGGCCTACTTTTTGGTACACGAGTCGTTTGTTGTCGGGTTTATTCTTGATTAAACCCGGCTTGTCCTGAAGTTAAAAAAAAAACATGAGAGTATGCATAGAAAATACATAAAAATTTACAAAGGAATACAGAAAAATATCAAAGTGGAATACAATGGGCGGTCTTATCACTTAAAGCGATCTCTGCCAGACAACCTTGGGATGGACTGGGCTGAAACAAATGATAGAAGACGACGGTTTAGAAAAAATTAACGCACACTTTAAATCCTTTCACCACACTGCGTTTAAAGAGTTAGTGACGCAATTATAAACTAGATAAAGTTTTACTCCAAAAATGCCAACACAGGCCTTGTAGTGGCCTCCAAAGGCCGTCGGCGCAGACTTACAAACATAATTTAAATTTGCGTGTGTTAGATAAGAATCTTTGCAAAAGGAAATGCTACTTACCTGGCCTTTGAGCTAAAACTAGATTCCTTATTCCTTATCAACCTGTCTGATAACGCTAAGTTTCTACCTAATTTGTCTGCGCTTATCATGAAATCGGGGCTGTACTTCCTATGGCGTTGGATTTGCACACAATGGCTTAAGCTTTGGGTCTTTGAAATGCAGTGTCCGTAATAAACTGTTGTAATGACCAGGGTTTTTCAAAAAAACACCATCGTGGTTGCCAACGTAATGTACGAGGCTTTGTTGAAATGAAATGAATTGAAATATGGTTATTATTTCACATCTGATGGACCATCTGCTTATTCGATTAGCAAGTGGCTGCGTTTTATATGATTTATAAAAATCTGAATATTATAAAAAAGTTACTACAGTTTCTCTAGCTTATTTTATACATTATAAACAACTAGCTGATGATACAAGCATATGGTCCACGCGATGTTAAGTAGTAACCGTTACCTATAACAATGCCTCTAAAGTCTAGCACGCAGGAACGCGTCCTACTATGTACTGCCCTGCGTCCATCAACTTGAGGCATACATTTGTCCAGTGATTTCACAAGCACGCACACCCTTCAAACCGAAACACAGCAATGCTGCTTATAAGCTGCGTTTACGGCCGCTACAATACTGTAACAGGCTCCAAGCAAACGAGGCATAGGGAATGCTCAGTGTTTTCGCATTTGAGTACATTTCGCAGCTAATGCCCTCGTGCAGCTGACATGAGATATCGGTGCGGGCTTGCGCCGTCTGGTTGAGGACTCATTATCGTACGGGGCTTGACGCCACTGCGGTTTAATATGTATTACCACGGACGAGTAGAGTACCCAGGTACATACCAATGTATATTGACGGTATGGGTATTCTACTCGTAGAAGAACTAAGTAAATAAATAAAAAAAATACAATACAAAATTGCAAAAATTTGTATAATGTCCCAAAAGTAAGCCGAGTGGGATTTGAACCCTCGACCTTCCCCTTGGTACGGGGCTGTGCTAACCGCTGCGCCATCGAATCCTAACCACACTCGACAAATAAATCTTAAGACCGAGTTTCCTTATGCGTAGTAAACACTATAAAATCAATAAAAAGTACATAATACCAAATTGTCTTACACTTAAGTGTTTGTATTTATTTAGTTGAATTCTTCTTGTCAGTGTAAAAGAATTTTAAATGCGCCCCAAAGAGGCATGTTAAATGTTTTACAATATTACATTTATAGTTAATAACAATCTAAAAATATACAATTTCAAAACAAAATACAGTACAAAATAAGATTTATAAAAATAACAAGGCATAATTATTATGATAAATATTCTAAAAGTTTGATATAGACTGTCACTCCGATGATATGTGTCAGTTTGGAAGACTTCGCTAAATGCCTGTGCACACCTAGGTTGCTAGCGATGGCGATCAATGAAACGTTGCCAAATATCGCTGTCAAATATGACAGTGACATTTGACAGCACAGCGCCTTTAGAGAACGTGATCAAACCAATTGTGACACTAATAAGCATCTGTGATTATAGATGGCTGCGTTTTGTGTTCCATTTTTAAATGTTTCTGTATCGTGCACAGACTATACAATGATCAAAGGTTTGACAACGCATTATTCTGCTGTCAGTGTCCATTAACAGATTGCGTCCGTCATCGGGCCTTTTTCAATCTGTCTATGAAGCACAGTCCATTATTGGGGAAGCTAGGATAGTTTGAACATTTCAATTATTGTCAAATAAGGGTGGTTTTACTACCACAGAGTAAAACCACAAAGATTTTATAATGTCCCAAAAGTTAAGAGCCTAGCGGGTTTTTTTTTTTGGGAGTGTAGTATAGAATTAATAAAAATACCACAGAGTAGGTAACGACATTGTACAGAGTAGGTTGCTAACAAATTGGTAAATTCTGTTTACAAAAACTCATAAGTAGTAGTAGCCAAAATTAATTGCCAAAAATTTTTGTAGCTCATTATATGTATAAAAAGTGTTTTTCAACTATATGAAATCTGCACAACCTTAATACTCAGAGGTAACAAAATACCCTAGGGGTAACACAATATGCTAAACTACATAAAATAAAATAGAAGCTCTCCATATTTAACTAAGTATAAACCAATTAACTTTATCCACAAAGTAGCTTTGAGAATCTATGAGATTAACCCGTGAGCCATCCTTAACCCTTAGCCTTTGAACTTTGTAGTTTATACAGACGGACACGCATCAAACTAAACAGTTTAATTTTAAATTGTTTGAAGTTGAACGCTGCAAATCGTTGGAAGAGTGCGGTTTAGTTGTTGCTATTTCGCTTGCCACCATAACGCGTTTATACCACTGCGCCGTCTTAGTGACTTAGTTATACATTTACACCGCTATCTAGCCCCAAGCTTAGCAGAGCTTGTACAATGAGATCCAGGTAGCTTATATAATATACTTATATCCTTTTTTTTCGTAAATACATACTTAGAATAAAATATAGCACCCAGACTGAGAACAAAGATCTGCGTTCACCACAGAAATATTTGTTCGCGGTGGGGATCGAGCCCACGACCTAGGGTTGGTAGTAACTAACTGAGAGGCCAGTTATGGTATAAATAACCTAGCTATTTCGCAAAGACTGTGTCTATACTTACAGTTACACCAAAGGAGGTACATCAAAGGAAGGTATATCGTTAGGTATACATTTAGTAGGAATTCAGACTGTTTCCTACAAGATTTGGACTGTGTTTGAGTTCGTAAACCCACTTCAAAGTAACCGGCTTGAATCATTATTTAGACGGAATCATTTTATCTGTGGAGTTGAATTTCTGACACAAATCAGTTTCAGTCTTTTGTGATCGTGATATGGTTTATTTTGTAACTTGATTTGCAAATTCATTATAAATTGTATATAATTTAATGCTATAATAATTTGGCTACACAGTGGGTCACTCATTTCAAGATCGTCCCGCCATCTTCTCCTTGACGTTTAAGTATATATCTAATATTGAATAGAAATAGAAATGTTCTATTCAATACAATGCTTGCAGCGTATGCAAATTAAATGCTAACTTATGAGTTATTTTAGTGAGAGTTGTATTATTGAATGCAATGAAATGGTTGATTGTGCGAGGGTGTGTGTGGGTGTGTGTTTGTAGGAGTTGTGTATACTCTAAAGGCTGGTTTACACTTTGATTACTGCGAGTGCAGGTGATTAGTGCAGGTGTTTAGTCACTAGGTGTGGACAGCGACTGATTAGTGCAAGTGATTAGTAGGCTGTGTAGTAAAGTGAATAGAAGCGTGTTCTATTTTTTTGCGAGTGGACTGCGAGTAGCCGTCCCGCGCGCCCTCCCTTCCCCCTCACTCGCAGCGTGCCTGCCACTAAACACGTCTGGACAGGAGTGTTTAGCGTTTAGTGTGTAGCGTCGGACGCTTGTTGTTGTAAAAATTGGTAAAGTGGACCGAAGACACTCGCAGTGAATTGGACACTACTCGCACTACACACCTGTATTTGCACTAATCACCTGCACTCACACTAATCAAAGTGTAAACCAGCCTTAAGATCAAGTGGTCTGGAAACAAATGAAGTTTAAATCACATGGAGAAACTAACTTCATGGCCAAACGGCATAGCCGGTTTTGATGAAATTTCTATGGGACTTATCTTAACTTTCGGATAAAATATATTTTTTAGTATCATCTTTAAATAATGAAGTTATGCGATAATCAGGTCACCATGTGCAAACATAAAAAACATAATACAGCTGAATTGAGAACCTCTTTTTTACTTTAGGTCAGTTAAAAAGGAAGAGAGGCTGTTGCCCTGAGAAAGCAGGGTTTAAAGTAGTAGTAAAACCACTCCTGCCATTTTTGCAAAATCACCATCCTGTACAGTACAAAAAAAATAAGACCTCAAAACCTTTACTAGATTTATAAGTTTATTTTACTGATCCAATAATGCTTTAAGTGGTATATTATATTTGTGAAGGCAGACAGGGCACGCAGAGGGTACTTTTCTAATACAATAATACCTACTAGTGAGCCTCAAGAGCCTACTCGGCTCTGTCATTGACAGTTGTAGGTATATTCTGTTCATACAATGCGAGGAAAATTTTCCGACATTTATATTGACAAAAGATGAATAAAACTGGTTCTACGATAAATAAGCTCATTCTTATATTATTAGAATTATTTGTAGATTTGGCCTATATTTCTGTTTTCAATGCGATCAAAGATATTAATCATTTCTTCGTATTTATTTATTATTTTTTGAACGTTTGAAATACTGATCTTTATCGGCCGCCCGCGGTTTAGCTCGCCCCGGTTCTGTTACGTTCACGTTACTTTTTCGGGATAAAAAGTATCATATTTCCGCTTCTTGTTTCTAAGCTCCCACCAAATTTTCAGCCAAATCGGTCAGCCTTTCACGCGTGATGGCGTGACCAAGGGAATTACAAAAAAAAGGTAGGATAGGAACCAAGCCGTAGTTTGTTGCCTGTTCTTCTAGGCTTGGTCGCACGGAACTGGCACCTAAACTCACATTATCTTTAAGACGTTTCAAATTTTCGATCTTCGTGATATCATTTAATTTTAATAAATACATATTTGGCTTTGACTTTGAATAGGGGTTTATTTTTATACACGTAGATTATTATGCTTTAGGAGGTGGACTTAAGGTCTAAAAAAACAAATCATGAAAGCCTTATATTTTAACTAAAACGGCGACAGAGAAAAAAATTGACTGAGCTAAATAAACGACAAGTCCTTCATTTTTAAGTTTTTCATAAACATTACAAAAATGTATTATATTACAAAGTCATTAAAATTGTTCAATAGTTGCGTGACGCCCACAAGTGGTTAAAATTTCTGGCGTGTTCCACTTTCGTGACAAAACGTCATTTGAAAATAATCAGAGTTAAAAATGTTAAAAACAACGTTTCATACACAATGTGAAATCGTGTGCATAATTTACTAGGTGGGGCTTATTAGTTTGATACATTATTGCTATTACTACATAATATAAACAGAAAATCACGGTTTTATAAGTGTGGGAAGTCTATTTTTAGTCTCTAGCACGTGTCAAGTTTTTTTTTTTTTTTTTTTTTCTCGAAAAAGGTAACCTTATTTCTAGGGACAATTAAAACTAGGTAGGTAACTAAATTTCTAAGAACTAGGTATGCACAAGATGTACAATTATTATAGGTGAGGTTTATACCTGTTTTGCGAGAGACTGGTGCCTGAGATAGGTTTTAAAAAAAAACCTGTAATACAGGTCACCAGGGCTCCGCTCCGCGGGTTCAACAGAATTACAATCTATGGATTCCTAGGTAAACTTAATAATGTAAAGATTGGTTTTGTGTGTGTATTTGGAGTTTGTGCGGTTCGTGGGTGTGTGGGTTGGTATAGGAGTAAGAATGGAGTATAAGTTGGTACGTGTGTGGGTGGGTGTGTGCGTGTGTGTGGCTGGGTTGATGATGTTGTGATATGAGTTGGAAGTGTGGATGAGTTTTTACTGTGTTATGTATGATATGTTTTATATAAGTAAGAATAAGTAAATTTTGAGTGGGTGGTGTGAATTTGGGTGAGTGGTGGAATGTGAGTGAGTGCAGTGAGTGAGTTCTCGCATATTATGTTTAGGAAGTCCTTCTTAATAGGAATCAACATATTTTCAGTCTCGTCGTAAGTCAAGGATTTGAGATAATTAGATACTAAAATTTTGCATTTACGTTTGGGAGCGTTACAAATGCACGAAAGGAGCCCTTTTGAGGCGCACTTAATAACCTGTTTTGTCTAGTTTGGGACTAGAATGCGTTGAAACGCCCACAAAAGCTATATAGCTTTGTATATTCTGGTAATAAATAAAAAGTAACTTATTAGTAGAATATACAAAGTTCCATGGAGCCTGTCAAAGATTACAATTTTGAGAGTTTCGTGTTTCAAAATTGTTTACATTAATTAAAATTGTCTTCTCAAATTCCACGGTATCAAAACCCCTTGAAATATAATAGGTAATTATGGCTCGTTTTCGGGAGGCGATAATGTACATCACGTTATTGTACACCCCGTTATTACGATGCCAGTTAAGCCACATGCACACTGGAGCAAAATTCAATCATGGATTAGACACTGGATACTTATACCTTGTCCTTGATACTTTGTAGGGCGGATCCGACTTGGATTATGTCCGACTTGGTTAGGTTATGTTAGAACATAAAAATTGCCAGAAAATTGTTTTTTTCAGTACAACCCTCCAACGAGCTGTCCCGTAGGTCAATTAACCATCAATAGATAAAAAATAAAAAATTGAAATATTCATCCGCGACAATGTATAAAGGCCTTAAAAATTTGACAGTGGAAAAAAGTGGATGCGTTTTAACTGGGTGTATATAAACTGGCCGTACATTAACCGGACCCTCGTCATCGTATCGACACAACATAAATAGCCTACATAAAGCTGTCAAGGGGTAATTGACGGCCATTGATGTCTTAATTAACGAGGTACAGGATTCCAAGACGGCTAATTATCTTGAATTACAATACTCTATTACCGCTGGTGTTGTACTCGTCATGTTACTGTGTGATTATTTTAGTAATGAACGAGAAAACATATTCAAGGAAGATTAGATAGTGTTGCAAAGGTTTTTTTTATTATGGAGCCGAGCAGGATTTAAACGGGCGAGCTCCCCCTTGGTAAGGGGCTCCGCTGACCGCAGCGCCTCTCAGGACTGGCCTCTCAACTTAGTTGGTAGTAGCTCTGCCTTCTGCCACTTAGAACAAAAATTTGTTTGGTAAACGCAGATGTTTGTTCTCAGTCTGGGTATATTGTATTCTAAGTACCTATGTATTTACCAAAAAAAAATTGCATACGTATTATATTAGCTATCTGGTTCCCATACTACGCTGGTAGTAGCTTTGCTTAATATGGGGCTAGATAGAGTTGTGTAGATTGTCCATAATATTTTTTTATATAAAGATTTTTATTATGGAGCCGAGCAGGATTTGAACGAGCGAGCTCTACCTTGATTCGGGGCTGTGCTGACCGCAGCGCCATCGGATCCTAATCACACGACGAATCTTAGGCACTGTTAATAAGGCACTACCAACAGTGGCTCCATCTACAGGTTTGACGTTACAGTCAAACATTATAAAAATCTCTGTGAAGTGTAGTAAACACTATAAAATCAATAAAAAAGGATTATTCTTATATTTTTAAAATATTCAGTATCTAGAAAGTAAGGAGTCGGTTGTTGAGGAACCATGAGGGTGCTCAGAATATCTAATAAAAAGTTTGGGGCACTTGAGAATTATAGCAATTTAACACAAAGATTTCCACTCCACTTTTGACTATTTTTGCGTTTGGTAAACGAATAGTATATCAGCTGTCTGGTTCCTATGGGGATAGCTGATATAATACTATATACACTTAAGGCCTGTGCACACCTAGTTCGCTGGCGGTAGCGATCAGTGAAACGCTGTCAAATATTGCTGTCAGATTTGAAATTTGACAGCGATATTTGACAGCGTTTCACTGATCACTACCGCCAGCGAACTAGGTGTGCGCAAGCCTTTATATACCTATTATGCCCGGGGCAAGCTTAACGTAAAGTAGATTTGCTCAGTGCCTGTTATCATTTCTCCCGACTCGGTCTAATTCACAAGAATAACATTGTCAATACGTTTGGAGCCTATAATAATAAGTTTCAAGGTCTGTAGTTACCGATATAGCCCAAAGGATTAACAAGTTTAAGTACGAGAGGGTTATACATATAGATTGCTTGGGCAGAGGGGTACTTTAGTGTAGAGAACGCAAGGCGTTGCGTAGGAAGTTCGTCCCCCCGATAAATCATTAAAAATAAAACTGTCAATCCACACAACACTACTCCAAACTAAGGAACTTGTTACATACATTTTCTATTTCTAAGCCTGTCTACTGTTGCGGGGCAACAGCGTGTCCTTTTGACACATAGGCCTCCTCCAGTTCTTTCCATTTTTGTCTGTCTCGTGCAGCTCTGGTCCATAGCGGGCCAGCAGCTTGTCTGAGGTCATCTGACCATCGTTTTCGTTGTCTTCCTTGCTTTCTTTTAGTGCATACACGAGGGGTCCAGTTGGTTAGGTAGCTAGTCCATTTTTCGGACTTTTCGCGGAGCATGTGCCCTGTCCACCTCCATTTTTGGATTTTGGTTTTTGTTCCCACATCTTCTAATTTCGTTATGCTTCTCAAAGTTGTTGCTTTTTTTCTATCTTGTTTTCGGTATCCCAGCATACTTCTTTCCATACCTCTCTGACAAGTTATGAGCATCTGGGCGTCTTTCTGTGTGTTTGCCCAGGTGTGGCAGCCATATGTAAGTATTGGTAGGATACAGATGTTAAAAAGTCTCCTTTTTATTGCTACCGTGTATTGATCATTTTTAAATATGTCTTTAAGCGACCAATACCTTTTCCAGCCGTTGGTGACTCTTCTTTCTATTTCTTGGCTTGATTGGTCTTGGAAGGAGATAAGTTGTCCCAAGTATATATAATTATTGACGTATTGTATTTTTTCTCCCTCAACTTGAATGTCGTTTTCCATTCCATTTGTCATTGCTTTTGTTTTCAGTTTGTTCATTGTCAGACCCACTTTTTTGCTTTTTTGCTTTTTACTGCTAGGTCCTGTAGCATGTATTCTAGTGTTTCGGGTGTATCTGCTATCAGAACCAGGTCGTCAGCAAAGCGGAGGTGATTAATTTTTGTACCGTTAATGTTTATGCCTATGCTAGCCCATTGTAGTTCCTTGAAAATTTCTTCTAGTACGGACAGAAAAAGTTTTGGAGAGAGAGGATCTCCTTGTCTGACACCCTTTTGTATTAAGAAGACTTCACCAAGTGACTCCAGTTTTATCTGTGCTGAGCTGTTGTTGTATACACTTATTATTAGTCTGATGTACTTACTTTCAATGTTTTGGTTTTGGAGTGCCTTCCAAATGTATTTATGCTCCAGAGAATTGAATGCCTTATTATAGTCAACAAAGGCTATGTATAGTGTTTGTCCATACTCTTGGCTTTTTTCTATGAGTTGTTTCAAAGCGTGCATGTGATCATTAGTAGAGAAGCCTGACCGGAACCCTGCTTGCTCTTTTGGTTGACTCTCGTCGAGCTTCTTGGTAATTCGGCTTAAGATAATTTTTGAGAAGATTTTGTACAAATTTGACATAAGGCTTATTGGCCGATAATTTGCTATATCAGCTCGGTCTCCTTTTTTGTGAATGAGGATAATTGTGCTGTTTGTCCATTGATTCGGGATAGTTTCGGATTCTAGAATTTTATTATACAAGTTTGTTAACCGGGTTACTGACTCAGACAGGGTAGATTTGATGACTTCATTTGATATACAGTCTGGACCAGGTGATTTATTATTCTTTTGCGATTTGGCTGCATGAATTACTTCTTTTTCGAGTATTGGTAGTATAGCGTCTTCGTTTGCTTCTTCTAAGTGTAAATCTTCTGATTGGCTTTGTGTTGTGTAGAGCTTGGTGTAAAAATCTGTCGCTGTTTTTAGTATAGATTTCCTCTTAGTTTCTTGTTTTTTGTGTCGGTTAACTTTCGGTATCCAAGTTTTAAACTCCTGCAGTTCTTTTAGTGCTTTTTTAATCCCACCTGTTTTCATAATATGGTCATTGATAGAGTTGATACGTCTTTGTGTTTTGTCTTTTTTAATGTTTTTACTAATTTCCTTACTAATTTTGGTAATTTCTCTTTGAGTTTTTTTGTCTTTTTTATTCTTGAACATTTCCTTTCTTTCTAAAATCAACATTCTTGTTTGTGGGCTAAGTTTTTCTTTCTTTTCATCTTTGTTTCGTTGTTTATTTGTGTACAAGTCTTCTATCACTTCATCATATAGGTTCTGTATTGGATTTACGTTTTGATCTCTTATAAAGTTCTTTTTAGGTATTATGTCCTGACAATTCAGGTGTTGGTTCTGACCAAAGTGTTTCCTTGTTTTTTTATGTTTATCAAGCTTCATGACTGCACGGACCATGCGGTGGTTGGTATTGAAGTTAAACTGTTTGACTACGTGGACGTCTTGGAACAGCATAGGTTGGTTGCTTGCAATATAGTCTATTTCGTTGCGGGTGTATGCGTCTGGTGAAATCCAAGTCCATTTGCTAGATTTTTTTTTCTTATATAGGCTGTTCATGTACACCAAATTGTTTTCCATGGCAAAGTCTATCATTCTTTTTCCATTGTTGCTCCTTAGTCCTGTTCCATGCTTTCCTACCGCAGTTTCTTCGGGATTTGCTTGTTTTCCTATTCTGCCATTAAAATCGCCCATGACGACTACGTTTTTATTAGCTGTTTCTAGCTCGTTTGAAAGTATTTTGTAGAATTCATCTTTTGTTTTGTCATCTGCTGCTTCTGTTGGCGCGTATACTTGGACAATGGACCACTTGTTGTTGTTTCCTGGAAGATTGAGGTTCAGTACCGCAATTCTGTCAGATATTCCTTTAAACTCTAGAATATGCTTTTTTAGCTCTTTCTTGACCATGAATCCTACTCCATAGTGGCCTTTGGTTTCCCCTTTGTAATATAGGATGAAGTCATCATATTCTTCTATTTGATCTCCCAACCTTCTGACCTCGCTCATTCCGAGGATGTCCCATTTTATTTCTTTGAGGGCTAGTTCTAATTCTTCGAGTCTTTCATCTGTTCGTAAAGTAAGTGTATTCAATGTTGCAATGTGGATGCAATGAGAGTTTTTCTTGAGGTTAAGAATTTCCCTGGAGTTCAGGGTGTTAATTTCTGGAGGGTGTTGGTCGTAATCTCCCACGGTGACCGGCCGGCTTGGGAGTTACATACATAATTAGGCAATAAATATACTGAATACTGAGTTTATGCCTTAAAATAACTGTATTCAACTACAATTGAAAAGTTAAAATGACAAAACTCTGTATTGCCGAAGCCCGATTTATTTGTTTAACATTCCTTTGGAATTCGCGCGTACTGTGGGGAAGTTTTTAACCAAACTCAAACGGTATTTACAAAGTTAGAAGCTATAGGCATTTCAGCAGCAGTATTAGAAAAGTCGGAAAAACACACTTTCTATACGATTGTACGATGCCGGAAGATGCACATATATTTTGTAGACGAAGGAACAAAAAAAAAGATTGCCATTATATAAATTTTTATCTTTTAGGTTTTTTAATCGATTCTCGTGAATTATTAAAGCCATTGTCACCTAGCTAAGCAAATACCAAGTGATTCTTTTGAATAAGAAAAAAAATTGTCTGGGCTGACTTGACGGAACGACTGACTTGATTTGACGGAAAAGTATTTTATCTATGTAATATAATAAATAATAAATAAATAATTAGGGTATGCCTGTGCTGTGGTCCATTTTTCCAGAAACTTTAAGTGCTTTGGGCGTAATGTATTTTGTTTTGCCGAAGCTTGGGTGGTGTGGGTAAATGGTTGTCGCTCGTGTGATCCCAGGACTTGCAGTATTGGTGGCCTAGTGAGCGCTGGTGGCCCAGTGGTAGGTCCCCCGCCTTTCGATCCTATGATCGTGGGTTCAAATCCAGTTGTGTTACAATGAGTTTTTCTACCCCAAAATACCTACACTACGTCTCTCAACCGTGAAGGAAAATATCGTGAGAAAACCGCCATGTAGGTTCTACGAACCTAAAAAATTCGATGATATGTGTCAAGTGCACGAAAGGAGCCTCTTTGAGGCACACTTAAAATCCTTTCTTTTCGCTTCTGTTTATTACTGCATACCTCCGTCATTTATGAATCGATTAACTAAATTATTTCTTTATCTGAAAGGATTTTTTTCCAGATTAGTCCCTTAAATAAATCCTACGTCAAAACGTCACACACACAGTACTCACTGCTGAGCACTCATCACAGACTCAAAACCAGAACCAGAGACAGAGTCAGACTGAGCTCATGGTAGACCTACAGACCAATTCCCATCATGCATCAAGTGACACAGATAGAACCCGTCGTTTTGACCTTCACTTTAGAGTGCACTGTATATAATTTGAAAATGTAACATGATAATCATATTTGGATGACACTGAGCCTGCCTATAAAAACAAAAAAGTCTCTAATCGAGTAGAATAATCATGAATTTAAACACCCGACTTGTTTTTGTGTCTTAAAAAAGGAACAAGTTTTTTTTTGAAAATGGAACGATCTTTTTGGTAAAATGCATGCAATGCGTTGCAGGGACAGAAAAAAAAAATTAAAAAAAATACATTGGCGCGAAATCTTTTTTTTCTCGTATTGAAAAGGAGAGTGTAACAAACGGCACTAAAATCCATTAAAACTACCTCATAATAAGTATGATGGTGGGTCATTTTAGCTCATCTACTATTAAAAGCACGACAAACCCAAAATTTTCTCGCATAGAAAAGGAGAGTGTAACAAACGGCGCTAAAATCCATTAAAATTACCTCATATAAGTATGATGGGTCATTTTAGCTCATCTACTATCAAAAGCACGACAAAACCAAAATCGAATATCTTCATCACACAAATGTTGGATTCTGTTAGTATAGCGAGTTGGAAACTAGGCTATCTCTGTGATCAAGCATTCTACTAAGCAACACTCACATACGCCACACGCCCAATACGTACTACGAGTAACACGGTAACACGAGCAGGATTGTAACTAAGAAACGTTATAGCACATAAACACACTGTTTCGGCACGTTCGTCTTTGCAAATTAAACAGGAGGAATTTCCCTTTGAAGCAAAATGCTGGATTAACGCGTTCGAGTAGTTTTGGATTACGTGGGTTACAAGGGGAGGCAGGAATTGTGGGTTGATTTAGATTCGGAGACTGTCGTCGTAACAAAGACTGCGGTTTTGTTATTGTGAATACGCTTTGTGCTATTACACACATTCATAAAGTAACCTCTTTAGCATGGGAGTAGGCAGAGGTCACGGATTTCCACTTGCTACATCTTCTTTCGCTTCATTCACTCTCACAACATTCTTATGCTGCCTTTCTACGGTGCGTGGTTCTGCAGATCATCGCGCACAGCCGACGACGACGCACGGCAACGCGCACAGACAGGGCTCCTGTGCTACCGCGCACCTCGGCGCACGAGACCGTTCCCATGGTGTGTCGTGTGAGCAGGGCGTCGATTCCAGCAACTCAAATCACTCAAGCGATCGCGTAAATCGATGTGAGTTATCAATTTTTGTTTGAAAAATTTGAAAATGGAACGCGGATTCAGCGATCACTCAATCGAGCCATGTTGCCGGAATCGACGCACAGATCCGCCTCCGTGCGCGATATCACAGACCATGGGAAAAGGCTATTATTAGATAGATAAATAGAAGATAGAAAATACTTTATTGCACACCACATAAAACTAACAAAGGAATACAGAAAACATGAAAGTGGAATACAATGGTCGGTTTTATCGCAAAAAGCATCATGCATTCATTTATTTTTCCTAGATGCTTGTCGGTTTAGTGTACTCTTGACCTGGCCTTTCTCTTGGTCTGCTATCTTATCGAGATACATGCGTCGAGGTCTTCCCCTTCCAGCAGTTCCATTCAAACTGGCCTGTTTTGTTAATCTCCTTTTATCCATTCTCTCTACATGTCCAGACCATCTTAGACTACCTTTCTCTCTACTCCTAACACATGTATTTCTCTCTTATCACATCACTGTTCTTCACTCTATGGCTCAACTTACACCACACTATTACATTGTAATAGGACTTCCATTAAGTAAGTAGAAAAAAAAATACAGCGAAGCCCAGACCCCACCATATTAAAATATTAAATTAAACATTATTGAACAATAATATGACGATATCGTACCAAAAGAAAACTAGACGTTTGACAAAATTGAAAATGTTTCATGCTTCGTTGTCCTCCAAAGTGAAAATTACGCTGTAAAAAAAGATATAGTAGAAAACTAACAAAAATGTTAAAGTTCTAAAGAAGAAAATAGTCTAGACATCTCTGCAAATACAAACGGAGAGTTTGATCGTAGCTATGTTAACTTATAAGGATGATTATACTATTTATGTACCTCGTGAAAAAAAAAATGCGAAAACTGTCAACTAAAACAGTTTTTTTAACAGATAGCTAAGCATTTGGTTGCATTTTAAAATTACACTTAGTAAGGGTTATTTTTAAGTAAATGTAATTTGATTGAATCTATCTAGGTAGGTATGCTACATTTTAAGCCCCTCAGCCTTTTCATGTCGGAAATTAAGGAAATAAACTGCCTTGTGGACATTTAAGCATTCTGCGGTGGCGTGGCGATCAGTAAAACGCTGTCAAAAATAAGAGCAATATTTGGCAGCGTTTCACTGATCGCCACCGGTGAACGTTAAATTTGAAATTTATTACATGTCCGGGTTCAAAGAAACACCGTGTTTGATATAGCTATCTACGTGGTTATTGGTGTTCCTAGTTCAGACATTGAGGTCAGCACGAGATGTCAAAACCATTCCCACGGCCACGCTCCGACCGCAAGTTACTGGGCCTATAACCTGATTCAGCGATGTTTGTTTTAAGTAAATCATTTGTCAAAATATAGGCTTAAAAAACTTGAGAAACCGACTTCATGGCCAAGCGACTGAACCAATTTCGCAAATCGGCTAATAAATGATGAGTTAATGCGATAACAAACGTGAAAACAATACAAACGAATTCAGAACCCCTTCCTTTTGACGTGACAACGTCTTATAATTCGATGGAGCCGGCTGCACGCACGAAAAAACAACTCATGCGGCGTTATCTCGCTCTGAGGTGTTTCATTTTGAGGCTTGAAGTGCAAGCGAGAGCGCGGAACGAGTGACAAAGAGGCACAATCGGCCTCCGCGTTCGGCAGCGTTCGACATCTGTCACTCTCCTACTTGAGTGAGCAATTCGTCCACGTGGACAGCTGTATGACGTTGTCACGTACAACTATTGTCATTAAATCGACTTTACAGACAACGGATTTTTTCACTGTCTTCTAATTTAATATCACTTTTGTGTTAGTTTTAAGATTAGTATTCAGTATTCAGTATATTCAGTATTCAGTATATTTATTATTTCAAATACAATTAGTTAATTGTTTATGAATAAAATGAAATGAAATCGCTAGTGAGCCTCCGCGGCACGGGAGCCATCGTGAGCCAGAACAAAAGGCTTTGAAAACTTTAATAGTGTGCAATAAAGTTTCCTTTCAAACTGTAAAACAACTAACAAGTAAAACTTGCAAAGGTTGAAGTCGTCTTTAATTACAAAAATTTAGTTGCAACCTTTGTTCTTGTTTGAATGTACATAGTTTGTAATTTTATATATTAATCTTGAGGGTGAGCCCTTGGAGGGTTGTGGTGTCCTTGTTAAGTTCCAACTTCTTGGAAGTTAACATTCATTACTTAAACCTTCGTTACAATGCTGCTACTGACAGACTATGACAGCTCTGTAACGGTGGCACAAGATTTTGAATCCTATTCTGAAAACTTTGAAAGCTTTGTAAGGCGTCTTTGTTTTTGATAAATCTAAAGTAGAGATGGGGATATTTTATTTGACGGGTAGCGAAACTCTGAGATGGAAACACCCACTAGTAGGCCTACCATGAGCTCTGTCTGACTCTGTCTCTGGATCTAGTTTTGAGTCGGTGTGAGTGCTCACCAGTGTAATAATACTTTGTGTGTGACGTTTTGACGTAGGATTTATTTAGTCAACACTCACACAGACTCAAAACCAGAGCCAGAGACAGAGCCAGATAGAGCTTGTGGTAGGCCTACAGATGTCTATTATTTTAAAGTAAGATAATTTTGTGA
This sequence comes from Thera britannica, assembly GCA_939531255.2. Classification (NCBI taxonomy): domain Eukaryota; kingdom Metazoa; phylum Arthropoda; class Insecta; order Lepidoptera; family Geometridae; genus Thera; species Thera britannica. The sequence continues at coordinate 1,920,764 of OW618038.2, forward strand.
TATTTTGACCAACATCTTCATTCTAGCTTAATCCATCAGCTAATTACATAAACAAAAAAATACATTAACTATTGGAGTAACCCGGTCTAGCTCTTTTTTTTATTATAATAATTATGTTTCCTCAAAAAGTATTATTTATCGAAACGTTTCAATAAAAAATTGTTTGTACTCGTAGATGACGTAATAATATTATCTACCCTATCGATTCTCTTGGTCAATATAATACATCTCTCCACTCATCTTCAGTGAATGGTTCTTACTGCCAAGCTGTTGGTTTATGGAACCCTAAAACAGAACTACGTCATCAAAGGCTGGCTCGGGGCAAACGTAACGTTATCCTTTGGATATTTTCTTTTGATTATGCTATCGAGTTGGCGAAAAAATGTTATATTATTTTTACAAGCATATTTTTTTTTGAATCACATTTCGTTGAAACTATGTATAAAACATACATGAAAAAGAGAAAAGCAAACAGGTACAATTAATGTATTTTTTTGGTTTTGTTGAACATTTGCTTTGAAGCTATAAAACAAATCTGGAATTTACATTTTATTTATTCTGGATGTGAACTGTTTTTACTTTTGACATAAACAACCTCATGACATTTTTCATTACTCATACTCTGAAAGTTGGTCTGAAGTTGCCTGAGGGGCCTAATTGAAAGTAAAACTTTCAGCCCTAGGGAGAATCGCTTTCTACTGACAGCTGTCAAATTATAAAAAAAAACAAGTTCTATTTTATTCAACCATGTTCCAACTTTCTAAAGTCTTTCTGACTGCAAAGAGGTCGTTGAACCAAATTCCAACTTTTTATTCAGCAAGTAGGTTGGAAACCCATTACAACGGTAAGAAGTTTAAAAAGTCTAATTAGAGCGCAATGTAAAATTTAAATTTAAATAACATAAAGATAGTATTAAATAAATAATATATCTTCTAAATTACTTGATTAATATAGCTTCAACTATAGATTTGAGCAAACAATTTACCATTTTTTAAATTATGAGAATGAAAACAATGGCTGAATAATGCTGGCGAGCCGTAGCCGAAGGCCCGCCAGAGAAAAAGAAAAAAAAAACCGGGAAGGCGGCAATTCAATCTTCATTTTCACAAATTTTTCTTTCATGTTTTTATTTTTACTTTCCTTGTATTCGTAATGAAAAGCACAGTGTTTACCTCGGGTGAAAGTCTTTTAAGTCCCTCAAGCTCCATTGGCGCCCTCGCTTACGCTCTGGCGCCAAACCCGTCTCGGGACTCAAAAAACGTGACTTTCAACACTCAGGTAACAATGTACTATTGTCCATGGTGCATGGTTTTGGGTGTTAGGAATGGCCTTTAATTTTTTGCTATTGTCAAAATGCATGGAATTAAAGCCCCATTTAGTATATCCCCCAAATATGGACATATCTTAGGCGTGGGCTACACATAAATATCGGCGGGCGCGGATATTGCTAGGGTGACATTCATGTTTGGTGGATATACTAAACTACACTTTATTTATATCCACCAAACATGGATATACTATATTGCAATATTGATGCAGTTTTCTCCAATTAAGCCTTTCGAATGCGGCCTCCTTGACTTCTTTATACGACATGACAGTGACCTTTTCTTTCATCTGGCTCACGTTACTTATTCTTGGCCTTCCTCTTCCCCGTTTTCAACCTTTCCTTCAATGATGTGTTTTATGTAGCTGTCATGTCGTAGAAGATGTCCAAACATTTTCCCTCCTAGATTGGTGAAAGGTGAGTCGACTCACCTTTCACCACTATATCACTGTTTGGTGATAAAATGCCTTGGTTATAGAAGCTTTTGCTACTTGGGTCTATATTATATTATTTATTATATAATAAAGAGGAAAGATTTGTACCTATTTTTGTATGTTCGTAATGAATAGGCTCAAAAAGTACTGGCCCGATTTAAAACATTTTTTCACCAATAGAATGCTACATTCTTCCAATTTGACATAGGCTACATTTCATTTTGAAACAATTAGGGATCCTTGGTAAAATTTGAACAATGTAACCGAAGGTGTAGAAAAATGAGTCTTAAAATGTCTTTCGTCGAATGCGCTGCCGAAACTATTAGCGATAGAACAAAATAATGTACAACAATATCTCTGTATAGTCTACCCCGTGCGAAGCCGGGACGGGCTGCTAGTTTATTATATTATAGCAGATAGTTAGACTTTACAAAAATGTTCATCTCCTTTTATTCAAAATCCTGTGAGAATAATAATTTGACCTATTATCTAGATGCGTAGTAACAATTACACGAACAGCGGCTGCAGGCAGCAAGAATACGAACATTTACGAACGCAAAGTTATAATGGTGCTCGTTTGTTGTATCTTTTCCAAGATCTAGAGTATACGACCCGATTATTTACCGAAGTGACCTACAATATAAATTTTAACTAATAATATTGACGTGACAACGTCTTATAATTCGATGGAGCCGGCTGCACGCACGAAAAAATATGAAGTCATGCGGCGTTACCTCGCTCTGAAGCGTTCCATTAAAGGCTTGAAGTGCAAGCGAGAGCGTGGAACGAGCGACAGGCACAATCGGCCTCCGCGTTCGGCAGCGTTCGACATCTGTCTCTCTCCTACTTGAGTGAGCGATGCGTCCGCGTGGACAGCTGTATGACGTTGTCACGTTCAACTATCGTCAGTAAACCGACTTTAAAGACAACCGATTTTTTTAATGCATGTTTAAATATGTGAAGGTCGCGTGGAACTGGCACCTAGGCTCACCTAGCTTTAAGACATTTCAAAATACATGATCCTTGCAATTCTACTAAATAAATACATGATTTTAATTCATTTTTTGTTTTTTTAAGTTTTAAAAACTTGAGACCGATTTCATGGCCAAACTGAATTCTGATTTTGATAAAATTTCTGTAGGAGTAATCTGGAAGTACTTATTTTAAAAAAATCATATTGTCTAATTAATGACAAAGATATGCGACATAAAAAAATTGGAAAATATCCTTCTTTTTGATTGGAAGTCTGTTTAAAAAAGCAGGATATTTCTTGATGTCATTGGTGTTGATCAGAAACCATGGCATTATGTTCCAGAAAGTATTGTACTTTTCTTTGGTTTGATTGATCCGGCATATTCAACATAGTAAAATGATTTTCCTGTTTTGAATCCTACATAAACTTCGGCACGAGGTCGACATCGAGGATAAAGAAACTTTTTTCAAAACATTGATCAAATAAAATGTTTATCCTGTTAATCCTTGCGCATATCTAATGCTGCCTTCCTACGGTGCGTGGTTCTGCAGATCATCACGCATAGCCGACGACGACGCACGGCAACGCACACAGAAAGGGCTCCTGTGCTACCGCGCACCTCGGCGCACGAGACCGTTCCCATGGTGTGTCGTGCGAGCTGGGCGTCGATTCCAGCCACAAGGCTCGATTGAGTGATCGCTGAATTCGCGTTCCATTTTCAAATTTTTCAAACAAAAATTGTCAACTCACATCGATTTTCGCGATCGCTTGAGTGATTTGTATCTTTGGAATCGACGCCCAGATCCGCCACCGTGCGCGATAAGTGTTCTGCGTTGGCAATCAGTGAAATGCTGTCAAATAAGACAGCGGTAATTGACAGCGATGATCGCCACCACAGAATGCTTCGATGTGCACAAGACTTTAAGTACAGCATTGCTGCAATGCAAAATCGTATGCAATTCGATCGTGTCTGAATCGTGTCGGATGTATAAAACTTAATAGCCAATGTTTGCCTTTATGTCTCAGTTTGCCGAGCACTTTTCTTGTATGAAATTACGTTTGAGTATTTGTTTTTCTTTATTAGTTCGTCCGGCTCGCTTCACTCGCTGTTAGATAATCATGTTGTTTGCTGAGGCGGATGGATTGTTATTTGTTGATGTCGTATCTTACCTAACCAGAAATAGACTGATATTAAATTTGGCATTTCTGAGTGTTATGGTACAGTATCAGTATAGATTTTCAAGGTATGATTTTGCCGATGCTAATATGTATAAGCCAGATAAAAGAAAAAGTCGCTGTCATGTCGTATAAGGAAGTTAAGGATACCTCATTCGAAAGACTTAATTGGAGAAAACTGCATCAAAACCCCGACCAGAGCTATGTTCTTAAAACATTTCCTATATTTCCATATTTTGGTTATGTGCAGACATAATTATGGTCATTGCGTAATGTAATGGATATACCTATATCCATTACTTAAAGCGTTATTTCAGTCCACTTTTTCAGGAAAAATAGATATCCATTGTAAAATTAGCATTAATGTAGATTGTTTTTTAGTTCTAGTGAAATGGAAATTTATTTTTTTATATTTCGCTATAAAAAGTATTTCCTCTTTTACTAAAATCAACACGAATTTTAAAGCACTTTGGCTCTACCGATTTCCATCACATTTTTACACCGAAAATTACTTTAACGCTAATGAATTTAAGCAATATAGGCGCCGGCCTACAGCGTCAGCGTGGGCCGGCTTTTAGGGACAAAAATCACCGATTTAGGGTTCTCTGTGAAAGGAAAATTTAATAAAATTATACACTTCGATAATTTGATATGGCAATTTATAAACTGTCACAAGAACGACAGTAAGAGCATATAAAATAGTTGGTTAAAGAAGCGAATCTATAATGTTTCATTTTTTTTTACAAATTATGTTTTTTTTTTGTTATTTAAGTTGTAATTCAATAAAAAAAATTAAACACTTTTCTTGTAATATGACTTTTATCCCTCTTTACTCACAAAGTTTTCAACTCGAACCCACCCTTTCCAGATTCCCGTCAAAAATCCGCGCTTCAGTTGGTAAATGCACGTTTCAGGAATCAAATTATTAAAATCGATGACCGCTCCGTGATATCATGATGCAATTATGCACCGATATTGCCTGAGGTTCAAATCCATTAGCCATCATTTCCGCCCCTAAGTGGTAGCGTCGGCAGAAAAGGTTTCTAATTAGGTAGTAGTAAAACACTTCGGGAAGGTCTCGTCCGGGGGAAGTACCATCATGCCTAATTCTGCTGTGAAAGAGCATTGATGTTTTGATTTGAAGGGTGTGGGTGTCGGTGAAATTACTGGCATGTGAGGCTGAACAGTGAACATCTGCATGCTATTTTGGTATAAAAGGTAATTCAGAAAGGTCTTCCAGATTAGTCTCAGGCGTCAGTTTTTCCGGAACGCTATAATTTGGGAATTTTCAAGACAAGAGTGAACAGGTGGATTTTGGCTAAGCATGCTCCATCTTAGGCTGCATCCTCACTTTCCATAAGGTGTGATGGCAGCCAAATGCTTAGATATCTATTATAAAAAAAAAAAAAATCAGAGAAATGTCATCAACATCTGTTAAGAGGCCGACGGAGGGCGAATTTTCATACAAACGTAATACCAAAATTATTACTAGTTTTAAGAGTAGAGTGAACAGCTATCTTATAGGTAAGCGTGCTATACACCGTCGACCGCATCATCACTTAACAGCAGGTGAGATTGCGGTCAAACGCAAGCCTATAATATGTACAAAAAAAATACATTTACCTATGATTTTAAGAATGATTAAATAGCACTTCAGAAATAAAAATAGTTTTCGAAAGCAAAAGAAATCAACGTATCTTTGCGGAAAGTAAAACTTCTACAATTAAGTTTAAGAACTCATTGAAGCAAGTTTTTCAATGAATAAAACGACTTTTGTTTAACCGACAGTGGTAGCAAAAGTGGGCAAATTATGAGCATTATCAGATTTTGCGTCTAATCACTCGCTTAACTTTACTGCTGTGCGAGTAATCTGTCTCGTACCGTTTTCAATAGAGTAGATTCTTCTTCTTCTTAGGCTGCCTTCCTACGGTGCGTGGTTCTGCAGATCATCACGCACAGCCGACGACGACGCACGGCAACGCACACAGAAAGGGCTCCTGTGCTACTGTGCACCTCGGCGCACGAGACCGTTCCCATGGTGTGTCGTGCGAGCTGATCCGCCTCCGTGCGCGATATCACACACGCGGTGGGAAGGGGCTATTAGTCGTATCACTTTTGACAGAGTGGTCGTGGTCGTCAAGACAGGACAGTGGCTTATTGGTCAATTTTCCACCACTCCTCGCATACCACTGCTCTCCTGGCGCATTCGTTGAGAGGGACTTTTATGGTTGCATTGATTTGGTCCGCCCATCTCATGGGTGACCTGTTTTTCCGGAAACCTATAACTTGGATGATTTTATGTGAGAGTAGAGTGAATAGGTAGAGTGGTTAGGTGGGATCTTCTAGGTCATCATCATCATCAGCCTGAAAAGTATACTGCTGGACATAGGCCTCCCCTACACATTGCCAGGAAGAACGATTCTGAGCTCTTTCCATCCATCGATTTCCCGCGATCTTAACAAAGTCGTCGGTACATATCGCCCACTTGCGACGACAGTGTGACATCTCAAAAACATGGATTTTACAGAAACCGACTTTTAAACTTTTAAATGAGCTTAACTTTTGAACTGTTGTCAAAATAGCTTTATTATGTATGAACAGATTAGACAATAACTAATAATGAAATGAAATATTAAAAAAGAAATACACTTATGGAACAAAATTAAGTTAAAACTATAGTTTTAAAAAAATAAGGAAAATTTGTCACGTTGTTTCAGACAAAAATAAAGTTTTCAAAGTGACAAGTTCAGTTGTCACGTTGAAGATGATGTAAAGATTTACATTTATCTATTTTATTTATTTTTTTATTTAGTTATGTCAAAATAAAACGATATTCTTGAAAATCAGTTTCTTAATTAAGGAATAAAATATTCATTTGACACAGTGGTAACTATTTTAATCGTACATTTTGTTACAAAAAATTACATGTTGACATGTATTTAATTAGGCACATGGGTATTATACTACGCACACAATATTTATTTTATTTCAATAAAATACAAATTGGTATCAAAACACCTCCTCCTCGCGTCGTGCTCCTCACTGCTGAGGGTCGTGACCCCCTCCATGGATCAATTTGTCCCTGACAATGTTTCGTTACCTGGATCTGTCACCGGCAACCTAAATAGCTTCATGGACCTTCACGTCGAGAGTGGAGCGGATTTGGTCGGACCAACGTATCGGGCTTCGGCCTCGTGGTCTCTTGCCCTCAATTTTGCCAGTGATGACAAGTTTTTCCAGGTTGTCACCCTGTTTCCTGGCTATATGCCCGAAATACTCAAGGAATCGCTGGAGGCAGATGGTCATTGTGATAGCCTAGTGGTCACTTTAGAGTTCCTTGAGTATTGATACATTGGTCCCACGCGCTGTCCACGGGATACGGAGCATCCTCCTCCAACACCACATATCAAACGCGTCCACGCGTCTGCGATCATGCGCTTTCAGAGTCCATGTTTCTGCACCGTAAAGAAATATGGAGAAGACTAGACTCCGGATAAGTTTCATTTTTAAGATAAAAAAAGATGAACAACTGAAAAAGCTGCTACATGAAGTACTCGAAGAAGATGAACTCGTTTATAGGCTACAATGGTGCTACTTTTGTGGCGTTTGTTGATTATCCATTTATTCATCCTCTTAAACGTTTAATTACGTTTTATTATTCATTTCCTTGCGTACAATAAAGGGTTAATCTATCTATCTATCTATCTATCTATCGTTTGTTGGTTAGACTGTTTGATAAACAAACAGTTTTTGAATGAATTCGTGTTGTTTCAAGAAATTAGGTGCTACTGGGCAAGTCCTCGTCCATTTTTAGTTTGTGCTTATCGTAAAACTAGTGTAGACCTTGTCGCCATCTGGAAAGATAACTGGTGTTTTGTTTTGCTGTTTAGTGTTTACAACGTGGCAGATGGACATACCACTAAATTTTATCAAAAGGTATTCGGCAACAACAGAACATCAACAAATGACCCACTACTTATTTCCAGTAAAAGAAAAACAAGTATCATCTTCAACGTTATAATTCAAAATGACGCAATGATGCTGTGAATTTCTTACAAGAACAACGTGACATCATTAACATTTCTCGTTAACTTTGCTTTTTGGTTTGCAAAAACAGTATGATAAGTTCATCGTACCACGTTGTTGAATAAATTAAAATTATTAAAATAAACTTACCTTTTTCACCTAAATCGTGGTATCCTCGTGATGTCACGTTTTTTATGAAAACCGAGAGTGCTTCACGTCTCAACGCCCAGGTGACAACTGAACTGTCGCTATGTAGAAGCCAATATGATCACCAAACGAGACAGTGCTATATTGTGATATTTTGTCTCATTCTCTCATTCCTTCGTTGTTTATGGAGCAAAAATTATCCCGTTTTTGGAGATAATAGAGCGCGCGATCGCGATTCCGAATATCAGAAAAACGAAAAATCGTATAACTTGAGATGTCACACTGTCGTCGCAAGTGGGCGATATGGTGAGTGGGCACCCTACGTTTCGTTTTCCGGTTCGTAGTCGCTATTGGAAAACCTTTATTCCCCAACAAAAAAAGTTCTTCTAGGTTTCTACTCAATTCTTATAATGTATATGCGTTATAAATTTGTATTCAGTTGCATTTTTCTGCTGACTGTACTTAGATATTTGTGCATCGAAGGGTGGTTATTCACGGCTGTTTTATTGCTCCTAATTGCACTTGCTCTGACAGAATTTTAAGTGTAACAGTTTGACAAAAGTAACAGTCAATAAATATTGGCTTCTAAAGTTTTACGCACATCTAGATCACCTGCAATGGCGATCAGTGTATTGCTGTTAAATATTACAATGTCAAAGTTCGCGGCAGTTTGTGCGGTTGTATGAAAAACTCTATGCTGAAACTGATTTCCACCGCAGATAACCTAGATGTGCTCAAGAGAAAATACGGTTGACATTGAGTCTATACAAACGAAGTCCTCTGTTTCCCCTCTGGAAATTAGAACAAAAAATATATTTATTTGGTATAACGTCTATAGTTTTGCTACTCAATTATGTATAGGTACCTACATAACTCAAGAATTAATAAACATACACCTAGAAAGAAAAATATCAATTCTTATCATGCAAATGTTTTTTCTACGAAATAAAATGCGTATTAACTTTAAACTTTCAAATTGTAAAAATGCAATCGTAGGCGCAGCCGTTTCAGGTAGAAAATCAGACAAGAAGAAGGAAAAGTACTGCCACTACAGAAACTAAAACGGCCCCACAAAAGTGTTGCAAGCTTATAACTAAATGTACTACTACTATTTTCTTTAACACAAAAATATTAAACTATGTATGTATACAGGGTGTAATCGTTAAGTGTGCACAGGCGATTATTCCGTAACTATTGCAGATATCAAAAAACTTTAAACTGATATCGAAAGTACTTTACCTAATGAGTAAAATGACATTAATAACTTTTTAAAAATAAAACGAGAAATATCCAAAAAAATTACATTAATCACTCCCATACATTTTATTTCTTAGTAAGTACAAAATTTTGTGTTCAAAGCATATGTTCGAAGTGACGTCCTCCTTGTGCAATACAATGACGAGCTCTATTTACAGTTTCTAAATGAACTTTCTGAAGTGGTAAGATAATTAATCTACACGTGTATCTACTTGAAATTCATTAATACCTTCATATCGTACATTATAAAATGACAAGGGTAAAATGAGTAGGTACTATTCCACTTAAAATAAGGAAACTAAAACCTTTCTACTATCTCATACTAAATGTATGGGAGTGATTAATGTAATTTTTTTGGATATTTCTCGTTTTATTTTTAAAAAGTTATTAATGTCATTTTACTCATTAGGTAAAGTACTTTCGATATCAGTTTAAAGTTTTTTGATATCTGCAATAGTTACGGAATAATCGCCTGTGCACACGTATATGCTTAGATTGTTCTTAACAACCAGTATTGTCTATAATTAATTTACAAACAAGCAAATCACATCTGTTTTCAAAAATAACAAAGCATTCAATGATTATTTATGCATGTTGCGTGATGCATGTATAATTCTGTATTAGTCTAGTTAATTGGACCCTCTGGTGCGTGTCGACCAATAAACGAACGGCAATGAGCTCTGTTCAACCAATAGATTATTAGCATTGTCATGCTCCTATTGAAATTCTGAATACAAAAAGATGACCAATCAATTTTTATAATATTAATTCAGCCTGAAGAAGTCCACTGCTGGACAGGCCTCTCTTATCAAGAAGATTCTATCCACTGACTTCTCGCGATCTTCACAATGTGTCCATCGGGTGGTGGGCGTCATAAGTTTCTTCTTCAGGAGCCTAATTCTCGGCTCATCTCGATCATTTTGCAATTTTATTTTATTGCTTCTTCTCGAAGAGAAGAAGCAATCAAAATAAATGAATAAAAAAATAAAAAAAAATAAAAAAATAAAAAAATAAATGAATAGAATGGATGATTTCCTTGAGTAATTCATCGACGACCTCAACGTAAAAGCCTCGACAGCTACGACATACGGAAAACGTAGAAAAAGTGCGGGGTTGTGCAATGCCAATGTGTATTTAAGGGACATTGTAAATCTCGGTCGGCCCGAGAATTAGGCTCCTGGTTCATGTTTGCCATTCTACAACCTTTATTTCCCAACGGCTGTTGGTTCAACGGTCTTCTTATCAAATAAAACAATCATAGTTAATTATACACAAAGAAACTAACAATTAAACAAATATTTACAAAATTTATATATTACACAGGATACCTACAGTTGAGCCATCTGCAGACCACAAAGCAAACACGCAAACGATCGAAAGATAGCTCAATCTTTTAAAAACTAAAAACAGTGATAACATTGCCATAAATATAGATTTTATTTTAATAAACCATCAACGCCTGATATATAAAAAAGCACAATGTGTGTAGAATTGGAAACTAACAAATACCAGTTTAGCGTTTTTCAATCAACTGTGCAAGTTTGAATAAAATAATCCCAGTAGGTTTGTATTCCTACTCCCTATTCCAAACATTCAAACAATTTTAGACTTTAACATGTTCAGTACTAAAGCGATATTCGCATGAAGTAAAAGTTTTAGCATTGATAACACGAATGTTGGGTATGACATACTGTAAAATATTTTTAAATTTCCCGCTGTCGATGTTCTGAGTTATTTTGTTACCGAGTTTACCGATTTATTAGAAATGTTTCCAAAGTGCCACTTAAATTCGAATTAATCTCAAATGTATAGTCTACAATTAGACCTTTTGCGATTTTTAAAATGTCTCTTAGTTATTTAGTTATGAATTTTTAAAAACGCATCTCAAATTTTCGCACGACCCGCTCTTAACTAAAAGTGCCGTGACTACCTGCAATCAATATTTGCTGTAAGCACTTGAGATTTTATACTATACGCAACATTTTAGGTATAATGCGATGTTTTAGACAAAATGCATGAGTTTTACGACGTGGACGTGCTAGACAGCTTAATGGTAGGTAAAAACAGAATGTCGTACTACGTACTTTACGACCCTTACTTCTGCTTACCTTCCACCGTCATGCTAGTGCCCTCCAATGTTGGAGGCATCTCAGGAAACAAGTAGGTATAAGTATTACAAGGGTGACTTTACTACCTATCACTTATAACTTATACAATTATGTAATTAATTTTGATTATGCATGTGCCTATGCCTACCCACGGATTTGACATGCCTACAATTTTATTTTTGTCAATTTTAATATTATAATGTACATATGTACCTCCTCCGAATTGAATTTTGGCACGCCTAAATGGTAGAAATATGTGATACTTTTGACATCTTTGTTCTTTCCCATACCATGTTTTTATGAAAATAAACAAATAAAATGAAATAAATATTGTGGACAATTCATATAACACAAGCTCCAAACTAAGCAGAGCTTGTACGATGGGAATCAGTTAGCTGATATAACACTTGAATACATTTTTTAAATACATGCTTAGAAAACACTATGACACCCAGTTAAAGAACAAACAAACCAAAGATCCAATAACTCAAGTTCAAGTTTAAAAAAGAAATAACTCGAGTTCAAATTCAAAATTTCTTCACTCAGTTGTTTATCACAAGGATCACTTTAAAACGTCTTAAAGCTAGGTGAGTCTAGGTGCCAGTTCCACGCGACCAACCCTAGAAGAACAGGCAACAAACTACGGCTTGCACTTCTACCATTTTTTGTATGATCCTTTTACAGAACAAAAGTAAAAATGTTCATGGACAAATGCAAATTCATAAAATACATTCTCGTATTACGATTGTGCACAGTCCGATTGCAATTTCATTTGTTGTCTGTGAAATTAGATCGCTTTGTGAGTAGATAAATGAGCCTGAGCCGAACAAAGGGCATTAAAAATAAACGTGACGTCATTCCAAAAAAGCAAAAAAGAGTTAAAATAAATCGGAAAGAGAAACTTTAGTGCTTCTACGTAACCAGATTTTGTATCCAGCTACGCAGGTTTTTTTTTCTTAGTTCGTAACCGAGCTCCGAGCTTGGGTTCTGGTTATTTAGTTCTGAGATCATAACCGGGCTATGAGTTAGTAAAAAATAGTTGTGCCTCAGTTCTTATTTTGTAACCAGGTTACAAACCAAACCGTAGTTTGTTGCATGTTTTACTGTATGTGGAACCCATAGGTGCATCTAGCCTTAGGACGTTTCAAAGTGATCCATAGGATACAACTGAATAGAGTTTTTTTTAAGTTGGTTTTAATTAAAAAGTAAAAAAAACACTTTAGCGTTTCCACACAAATTAAAAGCTTTTTAGCTTAATCCCGATCATAACTTATTAATTACACATCTGTGCAAACCAATTAAGGAAAATATTTGCGTGTTTTAACGAAGAGAAACGAGATATAAAAATAAACGGCATCTTTTCCGACTTTACGTATATCCGATCGTGTATAAAAAAAAATAGAATAAAGTTATTTGCGAAAAACTCTCAATCAGTGAAGGACACTCATACTAGCGTCGCCGACGGGCCTGCCACCTGTCATGTATGGAAAGCAATTACTGTTCAATTCAATTACTGTAACTTTTAACTTCTTTATTACGAATTGTACGAACAAGACTGGCCTCTCAGCTCAGTTGGTAGTAGCTCTGCCTTCTGCTCCGTAGGTCATGGTTTCGATCCCCACTGAAATAGTACATTGTTACCCGAGTGTTGAAAGTCACGTTTTTTGAGTCCCGAGACGGGTTTGGCGCCAGAGCGTAAGCGAGGGCGCCAATGGAGCTTGAGGGACTTAAAAGACTTTCACCCGAGGTAAACACTGTGCTTTTCATTACGAATACAAGGAAAGTAAAAATAAAAACATGAAAGAAAAATTAGTGAAAATGAAGATTGAATTGCCGCCTTCCCGGTTTTTTTTTTTTCTTTTTCTCTGGCGGGCCTTCGGCTTCGGCTCGCCAGCATTATTCAGCCATTATTTTCATTTTCATAATCTATGTTATTTTAAATAAATAGTTGGAGCTATATACTAATAAAGTAATTTAGAAGATATATTATTTATTTAATACTATCTTTATGTTATTTAAATTTAAATTTTACATTGCGCTCTAATTAGACTTTTTAAACTTCTTACCGTTGTAATGGGTTTCCAACCTACTTGCTGAATAAAAAGTTGGAATTTGGTTGAACAACCTCTTTGCAGTTAGAAAGACTTTAGAAAGTTGAAGCATGGTTGAATAAAATAGAACTTGTTTTTTTTTATAATTTGACAGCTGTCAGTAGAAAGCGATTCTCCCTAGGGCTGAAAGTTTTACTTTCAATTAGGCCCCTCAGGCAACTTCAGACCTACTTTCAGAGTATGAGCAATGAAAACAAATATTTGTGTGATGAACACAGTGTTTGTTCTCTGTCTGCGTGAGATGTATTCTGTGAACCGCATTAAGATTTTCTTACAAACATAGAAAAAAAACAATAAATTTTGGGGGTCCCCATACTTAGAACTGAAAATCAAAAAACTTTTTTTCATCAAACCCATACGTGTGGGGGGGTATCTATGATATTTTTATTCTAAATATATATTTACAAAAAAATAATATGAGTATTATATCAGCTATCTAGTTCCCATAATACAAGCTCTGCTTAGTTTGGGACCAGATAGTGTGTGGATATTAAAATGTATATCTACCGAGTCGTAGAAAAGTCGTAAATGCTATTTTTTCTGTTTATAAATTGCGTATCTCCTGGCTCGATCATTCCCCTATTCCCGGTAATTCCCCTGCCGGTATTAATCTCTTGTCGATACCCCGATAACCCGGTAAAATAGGGTCAGGGTGGAATATTATAAAATAATATCACATTTTATTGAATAAAACTGATATGTCTGGTTGATATGTTGGCAGTTTTTATATTAATCAAATTATACGTGACTAGCGGCCTGTCCCGGCTTCGCACGGGTGGACATTTGTTTTTAAAACACATAAATATAGCCTATGTTACTCAAGGTGAATGTAGCTTACCAATGGTGTTTTTTTTTTTAAATCGGCACAGTAGTTTTTGAGTTTATTCATTACAAACATACACTCAAAAATCATCAATTTTTTTCCTCTTTATAATATTAGTGTAATGAATAGAGGACACGTCAGATTTAAAATCTTAAGTCTCAAAGAGATAGACAGATGACATGTCTATACATCAGGTTGTTTTTATACAACTAGCTGATGGGACAACTATATGGTCCACCTGATGTTAAGTGGTAACCATCGCCTATAATAAAGCATTGCCTCTTATATAGGCCCTATTATGCGTCCATTAACTTGAGGCATACAGTTCAGCCACACATGCCAGTAATTTCACCAGCACCCAAACCCTTCAAACAGAAACACAGCAATGCTGCTTCACGGCAGAAATAGGCATGGTGGTAGTACTTTGCCAGACGAACACTTCACAAAGAACATGTGAACGAACATTCGATAATTTTTGATCTCTATATGTATTATGTACTGTTGTATTATTATGAGTTATACAAGTAAATATGTATACAGGTGGGGAGTGAACCCACAACCTACTGCACATAAAGGCCTGCGCACATCTAGGCGATGGCGATGGCGATTAGCTAGAGCTATTACTCACTAAGTTGTACTAATAAAACAGCAAAGATTGTCTATTCACGCCTGTCACCACCATGTCGTGAGTTACATAATCAAACTGCTAAAATCCGGTCGAAATAGGTCTTAAATAAAGTCACGGACAAAACGTAGACCTCGAAATATTATGAATGACCCAGAACCTTTTTGTAATCCTTTAAATCTAGGGTTTTTGCGAAGGGGTACAGGGATGATATTAATTTACCCCCAGTATTAAATGAGAGTCTTAAATAAGGGATGATTTATTACATTTTGGTTAAGAATTGACGCAGTGTAAAAAACAGTTGATATTCTAGTTGCTGTGATAGGCTTGCCACCTGTCATGCGTTTGATAATGCCTTAAATTGTCTCTGGCTACATAAATTTTTGAGATAATACCTTACCTGGTCGTTAGGATGACTACCGTGCCTTGGAATTGCAGTCGTGGGCATTTTTTTTGTGCTGGTTTATTTCAATACTACAAAGACAAAACAATCATTCTTCTTATCGTGTCACTTATTCTTTCAATCCAGTGTGGTGAAAGGATTTCAAGTGCGCCTCAGAGAGGCTCCTTTCGTGCACTCGACACAATGTTTAAGATATGCCTGTTTCCTCACGATATTGTCCTTCACCGCTTGAGAGTACTGGCATAGTGCACATACATTTTTCGAGAGTTTAATGTTTTTTTTTATTTTTTGGAGTTTATTTTAGAATCATTGATTGTTTCAAACCAGTGTGCTGAAAGGATTTTAAGTGTGCCTCAGAGAGGTTCTTTTCGTTCACTTAACACCATGTTTTCGAACTTCAAATAATCATTACCTTAATTTTACAAGTTTTTGTCCTGAGTTGGAGTTAAACTCATGACTTAAGCAGAGCTACCAGCTGACCTGTGAGGCTAGTTCTTTATTACCAACCAAAAACACCCCCGAAAATATCCGCCATTGTATGTAAACCGTATAACAAAACCCTACGCATATAATAAATTCTAATCAAATCCAGAATTAAGTCCGTCACGCAAGAAATGGGGTAGCATCCCTACCGTGGGGGTAATTTTTCCAACGCCCTTTGGGGGTTGTTCTTTACACGTCGACATGCATTTGGTTGTGATTAACTAATTCAGGAGCAGGCACAGGTGATTTATAGGGTGAATATTTCAAGGGCTGAGTTAGGGGATGATACGATGTGGGACGTCTTGGAGCTGAAATGAAAATACTGCTTCAAGAATTAAACGTTGTTACTTTTTGTTTTATGAAAAAAAGGAAGAGGATAAAATGAGGAGTTAGTTACTCAATTTAGTTTTTGACGTGACAACGTCTTATAATTCGATGGAGCCGGCTGCACGCACGAAAAAACATGACTCATGCGGCGTTACCTCGCTCTGAGGCGTTCCATTTAAGGCTTGAAGTGCAAGCGAGAGCGCGCGGAACAAGCGACAAAGAGGCACAATCGGCCTCCGTGTTCGGCAGCGTTCGACATCTATGTATTTTCTTATGATGTTGTCACGTTTAACTATTGTCAGTAAGCCGACTTTACAGACAACCGATTTATTTTTTATTTTTTATGCTAGCTTTAGTATAATATCGTCTTATAAGAGCAGATTTTTTTCAAAGCTAAATGGTTATGAAATAATGAACTTCTCACTGGAACAATACTTTGTTTGCTTGTATGTAACCGACCCCTTTGAGCTCGATTTTGTCCTACTTTGAACGACCAGATTTGATTCGAACTTTGCAGACCTGTCAAAGGTCGATGACAATGCAATAATATCAAGAAAAAAAACTATTGTTTTTAAAACGCTTTTATTAGCTTCACCTGTACCTATGTAAGTTTGATTGCTTGTATGTAACCGACCCCTTTGAGCTCGATTTTGTCCTACTTTGAAAGATCAGATTTGATTCAAACTTTGCACACCTGTCAAAGGTCGATGACAATGCAATAATATAAAATAAAAAAAACTAAAAAGTACAAAAAAAATGTAGTTTTAAAAAACTAAAAAATCACGTATTGAACTAAAAAGTTTAAAATAAAACTGTAATAATCAATTGAAAAATTTATATTATTGTACAAAAAGCGCGGGGGGCTTGATTTTGATTGTTGTAAATATTTTATCAATAGTTCATTATATCTGAAGTTATTATAAAAAGCACCCCACGCTTTTTTTTGTACAATACTATAAATTTTTCAATTGATTATTACAGTTTTATTTCAAACTTTTTAGTTCAATTAGTTATAAAAGCGTGATTTTTTAGTTTTTAAACTATAATTTATTTGCTTATCGAGTTCATCTCCCAATCTTGTTCTGCCGCGACGCCTTGGCTCTTCTGGGCACCACTCTGTTGTAAACATAATTATTAAACAAAATTAATTTGATCCTTAAATGACTTGTGTTCAGTTTTATATGGTCTATTATCCAAAATAAAAGACGCAGGCATTTTATTAAGATAAAAGTTATTTTGGTAAAGTCATTTTCATGTTAGTGAAACATGATGCCTGTCTGCTAAGTTTTTAATAATGTAAAGTAGATTTTCAGAAAGATTTGTGACGCCAATCTCCTGACACTTTATTCATTTAAGAAGTTCTTACTGAGTTTGACAGGTTTTTAAGTAGCTTGAAGTTATTTTTGATTAAAAGTTAGTTATGGATAAAAATACATAATTATTATAGCACGCACGTATGTCACGTTTTCAGTTGACGTGATCTCTGTTAAGGTATTGTCAGAGGTTAGCCGTGGGCATAATGATTTTTTTCTTTTTTCAACCAACTTAAAATATAAGACGAGGTTCACAATTCACATAACTTCATCATTATAAGAGCTGTACGTGATTGGCGTGACTAGTACGTGAATATTAGAGTGGCTGCCTAACTACTGGGTTTCTATGCGAATATTAGATGATTTCAATGAAAAGATGCTTGTGAGTTCAAAATGACAAAGCGTATATTAATCGGCCATTACAGAATTCATGGATGGAGGGAAAGGAACATTAATTTAACCTATCGCAGCTCGTAGTTAAGTGGTCACGTGACGTCGGGCAGTATCCATTGGTGTAAAAGAAATATCGCTGGTTAAATGCTAAACTGCCACATTCCAAAATATGATTTTTTTCAGTAGAGCCATTTTAAAGTTTCAAAAGTTGTTTTTTTTAATAAATGAGCCTTTATTTCTTTTAATACCTGAGTTATTACCTACCAATCGACGCGTAATTTTAATTGGAATCAAAGTGCATTTATAGTTTTTCCGTAACTATAACCCAAAGTCTTAAAAAACTAGATAAGTTACTTTAGCATATAAAAATTAAGGCACATGTAAACAAAAAAATATCAATAAAGGACCTCATTTCATTAAAAAGTTATGATTTATTATTAGTTGATTACACTTAATCAACCTTTTTTAGAGTTTTGAATCACAAACTAGTAATATTATGCAATATAAATGCTACACGAACAACAAAGTTTTAAAAAAATACTAATAAACCAATTTTTTCAAATTTAAACACAAAGAAAAATAATATTCCTATCAAAATAAAATGCAACTACTACCATTAACATAGTTTTAATCACATCTCTTTTCAATTTAAATTCCTTTAGGGTCTACCACAGGCTCTGTCTGGTTTTGAGTCTGTATGAGTGCTTACCAGTGTATTATACTGTATGTGTGTCGTATCGACGTAGGGCTTGTTTAGTTAACACTCACACAGACTCAAAACCGGAGCCGGAGGCGGAGCCAGGCAGAGCTTGTGGTAGGCCTACTGTTCTTGACGTATGATGTTTTCTATCAACTGTGGTTTATTTATTGTTCCTTTACATTTCAAATAACGTCTTTTTGTTCGCCACTTAGCGCATTTTGAAAACTCTTATATGTCTCCAGCGATACAGGCTTCGTATTAGTCTATTGTGTATTTTAGTTTTCGTAAAACTGAATTCTCGAATAAATAATTTGATATTTTTTGAACTGCTGGAGCCAAAGCTTCATAAACATCATAATTCCTTGGTTGAGCATGATTTGAAACCATGCTTAGTATTATTTGTGCTGTGCTTTTCATTCTATGAAAATACAAATAAAGTAAATAAAACAAAGTTGTACAAGCAATTGGTTTTCTCAAAAAATATAGACGTTGTAAATAAATACTTTCTTCATTTGATTTAATTAAATTTAAGTAACTTTTTAAAAACTAAAGACCCCGATAGGGATAATTTTCGAATTTGAGAGAGAATTTGTACAACTTTGTCTAATTTTATAATTATACCCAGTGACGCTCGCGTCATCAAAATGAATTGAATTTCGTGTAGGTTTTATATGCAAAATAGACGCATTTTATATCATGTAACATAGCCTATGTTACAGTTTAAACAGTACCTAAAACCCTTTAAAAATATTTATAACAAGCACGTCATTTCAAAAATTACATTAACGTGCTAAACAATAATGGTAGCCTTCACACAAAATTTGAAACAAGTAAGATCAAGAAAAATTAATCTTAAAAACTAAACTTTGGCTTCAAGAAATATGATTGAGTTCACCTTAAACTTATGTGCAAAGCAAACACATCTCAAAAATTAAACTTAGGCTCCAAGAAATATGATAAAGTTCACGTAAAAGTTATGTGCAAAGCAAACACATCTCAAAAATGTCACTTAAGCTCCAAGCAATATAATTAGGTTCACGTAAAAGTTATGTACAAAACAATCGCATTTCAAAAATGACATTGTTGAATATAAAAACGATGTAATTACAATAAGATTTCTCGTGCTAAGGTACCACATTTTAGAATGTGTTACCTTAGCACATAAAAATAATTATTATGTCTTGACGTTGATTTCAAAAGGACCACATTTCGAAATAAGACACTTTTGAATATAAATCTTAGTTAACATAGCTTATTTTTTTGAGATACGGCACTCTAGCTTATAACTTGCATGCGATTCTGCCAACCACTCAACCACAACTCACAAAGTGGCTGCTTAGCTCTGAAATTTGGCGCCAAAGTGTATAAATGCTAAACAGTCATATCTGCTTTTTTGGTAGTTTTTAATGCGAAAATGAAAGGTGTCTTTTACTCATACTATGAAATGGCTATTTTAAACGCCATTTTTGTAATAAAAACGATTTCCTAAAATTTTGAGATGTGGCACCTTAGCATTTAACCAGCGATATGGTATCGAGAACTGTCCAATTTTAGCTTAACCACAGCGTAATCGCGAACAAGAGCTGATCTGAGATCTGAAATGTAACACTCTCAGATTAGGGCCATATAACTTTCATACAATCTTGTTCAGCAGTTTGACCATGAAGTCGGTTTCTCAAGTTTTTTAAACATATTCTATTGTTATGTTTTAATTGTCTGCTCCACTTTGTAATTGTATAATAAAAAACTGTGACTATTATTAAATTATTTTTATTTATAACTAATCTTTACCTAATATAATACAGCCGTCCATTATCATATAATTACATATTTATAATGATACATTACAGCCAAAAAAATTACAAAAAAAACATTTTCTCCGTTTACATTTCATCCTCAGCAGGACTACCACCAGCTCCATATGGTTATGGCTATGGCTGTCAAATTGTGTATAGATAGGCTGACCCACACATTCATTTTCTTCTTGGGTTTGAATGTGTTGACACTGTTGACACAATTTTGACAGCCATAACCATACCTAACCTGAAGCTCATGGTAGGCCAGCAGGGGTCGAAAAAAGCTCAATGACTAATATAATTTTTCCCCCGCTCCTATCCATCTCCATCAAAGCACGCTCGTTCATATCCGCAATGACACTGATCCGCTAATACTAGTAATCCGATAATCCTCTGCCACGCCGCTCCACCTGCTCATAGCTTAATTAATATCCCGAACAAGATGTCATACAATGTAGTCAATGTACGACACCTATATCTATATTATTATGTATCGTATAGCTATAAGGCTGAAAACTGGCCTCTCAGCTCAGTTGGTTAGTAGCTCTGCCTTCTGCGCCGTAGGTCGTGGGCTCGATCCCCACCGAGAACAAATATTTGTGTGGTGAACACGGATGTTTGGTCTCTGTCTGGGTGTTATATTGTATTCTAAGTATGTATTTACAAAAAAAAAATGTATCTTAGTAGTATATCAGCTATCTGGCTCCCATAACACAAGCTCTGCTTAATTTGGGGCTAGATAGTGTTGTGTGGATTGTCCAAAATATTTATATTTATAAGGCCATATAACTCAAAGAACCGACAACCGTTCGGGAACAAAGGTTCTCGAATAGCGACCATGAACCGGAAGGCGAAGCGTAGGACGCCCACCCACCAGACGGACCGAAGACATTGTTAAGATTGCGGGAAGTCGATGGATGGAAAGGGCTCAGAATCGTTCTTCCTGGAAATGTGTAGGGGAGGCCTATGTCCAGCAGTGGACTTCTTCAGGCTGATGATGATGAATATAGGATAGTTCTATAAACGCCCTTAAACTGCAGGTCTCGGCTATAATATCTTTAAGTTATTTACCAACTTGATGTTATAAAGTTGTTTCAAGCTTTGGAGTATGGAAGTTCTGATTGTGTTTAACATTATAGTACTATCAAAGTTAAACTACAAGTATACATGATACACACATTATATTAACACCTTGTAGAATAAACAAGCTTGAGGCTATTTGACTGGCCTCTAGCTCAGTTGGTAGTAGCTCTGCCTTTTGCGCCGTAGGTCGTGGGTTCGATCCCCACCGAGAACAAATATTTGTGTGGTGAACATAAATGTTTGTTCTCTGTCTGGGTGTTATATTGTAATCTAAGTATGTATTTCCAAAAAAAAATAAAAAAAATCATGTATTATATCAGCTCTCTGGTTCCCATATTACAAGCTCTGCTTAGTTTGGGGCTGGGTAGTGTTGTGTGAATTGTCTACAATATTTATTTATTTATTTATTTTGGCGGGTTGTAAAATAATTCAAATAAGCTTTTTAATTGTTACAAAACCTCTTTTACATAGGCCATTCAGTAGAAAATTAATTATCATAATGCAAGTTGTTTATGATACATAAATTATGATTGACGAAATCCGTGTGCACATCTAGGCAATGGCAATGCGATCAGCTGAAACGCTGCCAAATACCGCTGTCAAATTTGACTGCGTTTCTCAGCTGATCGCCATCGTTTAGATGTGCGCAGGCCCTTAACTTGATCACCTTGACCCAGTATTTTGTTAAAGAGTGTAATCATAAATTATCTTATTTAATAAATAACAGCCCTCCTCCCATCCTCCCTTGGAATTGATTCACTGTTGACTGTTGATGTGTTATGATCGCAGTTTAAAAGTACTAGTGGGCCTACCATGAGCTCTGTCTGGCTCTGTCTCTGGTTCTGGTTTTGAGTCTGTGTGAGTGCTCACCAGTGCATTATACTGTGTGTGTGACGTTTTGACGTAGGATTTATTTAGTCAACACTCACACAAACTCAAAACCACGTTTTGACGTAGGATTTATATGGTCAACACTCACACAGACTCAAAACCAGAATCAGAGACAGAGCCAGACAGAGCTCATGGTAGGCCTACAGTATTTTCATTTCTAGAGTAAACACCTAGGGTCATATTAATAATCCTGGCGTAGCGTTGGACTAGTTAATCCGTGTTTTGTCACATTTGTTCGAGTTGACAATTGCATGTCAATGCAAGAGACAAAACATGGATTAACTAGTCCAACGCTACGCCAGGATTATTAATAAGGCCCTAAGGGTGTTATTAATAATCCTGGCGTAGCGTTGGACTAGTTAATCCGTGTTTTGTCACATTTGCTCGAGTTGACAATTGCATGTCAATGCAAGAGACAAAACACGGATTAACTAGTCCAACGCTACGCCAGGATTATTAATAACACCCTTACTGTTTATAAAGTTTGCTGTTCCTCTCAGAAGCTCACAAAAACCGTGATGAACTCCACAACTTCAGAACGAACCGAGAAACCGTAATGAAACCATAAAAGTTTACAGCTTAAGTTAAAAATTCAACATCCCACATCCAAAACTTTCCCCGTAAATTTACGGAACGGCCTAAGTAGAAACACCTGTACAAGGAACGGGTTATTCCCTGGATTTATACGGGAAGTAAGATTTAGGGTAGCTTCGGTATTTGTCTGCTTAATGGAGAGATAAGTTGCGTTCCCGTTTTATAGTCTTCCGATGTTTTAGTATTAAAAAGTCGGGAGGTTTTGGATTTACGGAAACACTGACAGCGTCGTACTTTTTAAACTTTCGCGATCATAACACATAATGAAACTATTACACTGGTATTTATCGCTTTTAATACCTTATTTTATATATTTTCCCGACGTTTCGGCTATGTTCTACACCATGTACTGCACTGAAAAAAAATAGTTGTTGAATTTACGAAATTCCTAGTATTTTATACGAAAATCAAGGGTTAATATAGGTCCTACACACATCTTTGTTGATTTTACTAAACAAAAATTGTTGAATATTTACAAAACTGGTTGAGTAATATTAACACAAGAAATCGTAAAATTCGTCAAAAGTCATGGTAAATTTAAATAGAAAATAAAACACTGGTTTTGTAATATTTGCGAATCATGTTTAGTATTTCTTACTAAATAAATTTTGTGTATACAACTCATTAATTTTGTACATAATAAAATAGTTATTTTGTAGCATTTACTACATTTTGTTTCATAATATTTATGAAACAAGTTTAGTTTTTCTTACTGAATCAGTTAAGTATATTTTACGCTATTTATTTTGTACGTAATACTTTTCTAATGTTGTAGCATTTACTATATCGTTTCGCAAAAATAACGAAACATGTTTAGAAATTCTTAAAATCAGTTTCGTATATTCTACACTCGTAATTTTGTACATCATACTAAACTAGTTTTGTAGCATTTACTCATAAGATTTCGTATAATTTAAAAGTCTTGTTTTGTATATTTTATCAAAATCAGTTTTGTAATTTTGACGATTTGCTTTCATATATTTTACAAGTATAACTTTGGTATATTCTACAGAATAAGTTGTAATATTTTACCCTATAATATTATATTATAGCAGTTTATATATAATATATTATAAGCAGTACTATAATAGTACTGCTTACAAAACTGCTTATGTACCATTTACTTATTCATTTTCGTATAGTAGGTATTCCACGAAGTTTGGATTGTTTCATACCTACGTGTTTTAGTTACCTGTTAACCTCTTAGATGAAATAAAATTATGTGTGTCGGTGGTTATGTTTTTTTTTGCGGCTATACAACACATAATATATTTAATTTCATGAGTAGATCCAATCACCTAAGAGGTTACAGGCAACTAAAACATGCACGTAGCAACATCTTCAAAATTGGTAGTGTTCGTAGAGTGCCTACTCACCTGCTTATAGCAAACAACCAAATAAGCAAATGTCACAAAACATTTTCAGAAACAGTACAATGTTATAGGGTAAAAGCACACAACATGAATAAGAGAAACATACCAAAGTAGACTAAAATACACGAAAGCAAATGGTGTAAAACAACCTTAAGTAAAAGCAAATACACAAAGAAAAAATACAAAATATGACCCTTATAAAATACACAATTAAATCACAAATCAAAAACATTGAACATGCATGCAGTCATTTCGATATTAGGTATATTGTTAATTAACCACATGAACAAATGTTACAATTTATAGAAAAACTTCTTTGATTTGGGTGGATAAGGATTCAATAATAACAATGACTAAATGAGTAAAAATTCCAACATTTTATTTTAAAGGCATTTGTACTTAATATGTTATTTACTACCTAATATATATTATTTACTACTAAGACAGTTTCGAAAGGTACGCAAAAGTCCATAATGTCTTTGATCGATGGCTCTATCAACGGTTGGCACGTAAGTCCTTTGGCCAGGTGCTCCTCTTGACGAAGTCTGGTTTTTGTTAATATTTCACTCTGGTTCTGTAACAAAAAAATAATTAAAATTAAATACGTAATAATGATGACCACACGGATCATAAAGTATAATGACTTGGACATAATCGACAAATGTTTGTAAGTACGACCTGCAAATATTTATCCCGAGAGTTCTGGGTTTTTTCTATGTATAATTAATAATATACATATAATATATTATTTTATTTATAATTTTAAATAAATAAATAATGCTACTGAACCAATTCCAATGAAATTTGGTATGTAGATAGCTGGATCTTTGGAATTACACATAGGCTAACTTTTATCAATAAATACTTACCAACTTGTAGCATAAGCTTGCCTTGAGCCACTCGTTAATTATGTGCTTGATATTTGTCTTTTGCAGACAAATCCTGGCTTCGTAATCTTTGTCTCAATTTCCACTTTTTCGTTATTCCTGTCCAAAGTTCTCTATTGAATATGAGAAACAATTTCATGGATACTTCTTCCTCTGTCGTTAATATAGACTGGTGTTCTGAAATAAAATCAAACTGAAGTGGGTAGGTACTGAGCGTTAATGACAAATGGTAAAAACATGGTTCATCATACCTTCAACAATGTTCATGAGCAAGGGGCCCTTCTCAGCAGGATTTTTTTCTCAATGAGGCCAGATTTTCTCAACAAGCGTCGTTGGTTGTGGTATCGGTCTACAAGTTTGCCTCTCGCAGGAATATAGGTAGGTATGTCTTTTTCACATATTTTCTACTTCACTAAATTGTTTTATGTTGTACCCTAGCCGCCTAGCGTCGGGGAAACACCAGAGTCACTTTATAGAGAGTTTATTAATATTATGTTCACAAGACAGTCACAATAATAATTAGTCATAGTTAGGAGCTAGGCATTTACATTATAATGACGCGTGTCCCGGGCGCAAACGGGCGTGCTCTTAGTGTGAGGCTAAGTAGTACACTGCGGGTCGCAGAGTGGCGCTGTTATCCCGTCGGTCGCTGCGCTCACGCCAATCACGTGCGAACGGCATATTGCGTTCACTCCGAACGCGCAGAGATGAACTCGCAGCAGGGTGGATGCTTTTTGCCTTTATATGGAGTCCACGCAGACAAAGTTGTGCTAGTGCCCTAATACGGCAAAAAAATGCCTTACATTGTAACACTACGCTATGCTTGCTTCCGTCAAGACACTAAAACGACAGACAAATAGATCTATCCAATCATCACTTATCTTTTACTAAACAAAAATGTTAAATAAACTAAACACGAGGGTCGATTGTACAATATCACTTTAGTAAGAACAAATAAGGTTGTTTTTTGGCGGGATGAACCTGACTTTCGCATGCGAATGGCGATAAAATATATTACCTAGCTAGGTACCTATTATAACTATGATAAAGTAAGTTTTTTTGCTAGGTACTCCTCGTTTTATAATCGGACGCTGAATATAATTAAACAGGGTAGGTTACTAACTAGTAAGTTTCTAACTTGCTAATAGAGACAGTTACTTGCATCGACATAGGTAATATTTTTAATACCCGCTAACAGGGTGTTAAAGTATGAGGCCATAAAGTAGAGCCATTATAGTAGGTCACATTTGACATCTGTGAGCCTCATACTCATAGCGAGGCGACCTGCCTACAGTTATCGATTAATTTGTACGAATTTTCAAACATCAGTGAATACAAAACTTCAATGGCAATGAAATATGGCAAACTTCATGGCAATCTTCAAGAACTACCTTCAGCTGGCAGCTGGCTGTTGTTTTGTTGGTAAAAAATGTGGTGGCTTTATAAGCGAGCGAGCATAGACAATAGACATATAGGTATTTTACAAGCACTTAAATCAATGCCAGCGAGAACAAAAATTGTTTCTGGTACGCGTTTACAGTAGGTATACAGCAGTACAGTAGGTAGCATCCACCTGAGTACTCAACACCAATACTGCGATCACTAATCCGTCTGCCTAGAGTAGTGATTATGGCAAAGCCATTGGAGGGCCTCAATTGCTTTCCAACAGTGGACGTTTAAAGGCTGTGACGATGACGACGATGGGCCGGTGTAATGAAAGTTTACAGAACGTAGTCGTGTCAGAAAAAACTATTTTTTACCTTGCCCTTGACTTATTATTCTGCCTAGTTTTATACTTTCACGGGTCCCAATCTAATGATGTGCACGTTGTGGTTACCTATAATTGAAGGGACACTAGGTTTAAGGCCTGTTTCACAACTTCCGGTTAGGCACTATCTGGAGATGTTTTAAATACAAAACAAAAGGTAACAACAAGCTGATACGATTTTTTATGAGAGAATCTTGGTCGATAATGCTTGCCAAAATAAAAATAGTTACAATTCTTGAAACAACGGTCTTTTTACGACGGCTCTTTTGTAATATATATATATATATACGGTTAATTTTACAATTAATTATTGTAGTTTAATGGGTGTTGAATAGTGTTTAGTAAAAAGAACAACCATGATTGATCATTTTACTTTAGTAGCGATGCATGCGACATCAGACGGTTCTCACGGGAACTATCTTACAAAACAAGAACGTTGTTTCTACGAAAGCTCGTTGTTGATTACATCGACGTTCATGTGTAAATTTTACAAAGTATTGCTGTTGAATATACTAAACCGTAGTTGTAGTATTAGGTTTAGTATAACCAACATTGAGGATTGTTGTATATGCAAATGACTTTAATAACGATGCATGCGCCATCAGACGGTTCTTACGTGAACTATCTTACAAAACTAGAACGTTGTTTGTACGAAAGCTCGTTGTTGATTACAACGACGTTCATGTGTATATTCTACAAGGTATTACTATTGAATATACTAAACCGTAGTTGTAGTATCAGGTTTAGTAAAACCAACATTGAGGATTGTTGAATATATAAATGACTTTAGTAACGTTGGAAGTGCCACCCTATGGCACTCGCCTACAAATCACACTTTAGTGTAACCAATACATTGATTTCGTAAATTCTACTAAGCACAAAATGGCAAGTGTCAACCTTTACTGGTTTTGTAAAATTAATAATTGTATTTTGTAAAAACAACGAAGAATTTGGTTAATTTATTGCTTGTAAGCTCAAACCATGCGAGTTTAGTAAATTCAACAACTATACTTTTTCAGTGTGACAGAGTCTTACATTCTTTTGACCTTAAGTGGTCTGGCCTAATGGTGCGGGTTACATATTCCGTGGGAGCTTGCAAAACACTGCGATTTTGCGTCACGCATGAACCAGATTACTTTAACTTAATTGTTATTCTTTTTTGGTTTCCCGTATTTTCAGTTTTTAACAATATTTGTCACAAATGCTAACTTCAAATCATGTGAAATAAGAGAGCAGACCTATTTTATTGCGAGACGATCTTACCAGCGAATTTTGTATTTAAAATGTTGACTACCTAAAACTAGACTAATGAGCAATTTTTTATTTTCAGGTAACTTTCATCCACTGAATATTGACGTAAGTGAAAGAGACGAAAACTGAATGAATAGAGACAAAATGGGACTCTTGCGGGTAGAAAAACGCGGCGTGACTAGGGTAATTTTGAAATGCAGGACCCTGATGAAGCAAAGGAAAATGGCAGATAGAAAATTGATAACTGTACACAACAACTACATCGGGGATCCAAAGGTTGTCTGGAAGAGATAGCTCATAGCGATAAGACCGCCCATTGTACTTCGCTTTAGTTTAAGTATTTTCGTTAAATGTGTAATGTCCTATTCTTGTGGTGTACATTAAAGTGTTATCTATCTATTTATCGGGGCATTACAACAAAATTCTCACACAATATGATGCCCACATGTCCGCATCGTGTCAAACCATCGTTCATTTTTCGTCATCATTATTATTGTAAGTATAAAAAGTCAAGTGCGTCCACTGATCCGCACCATGCAGATCTAGGGGGGGTACTATCCTAGGGGATAAGAGCAATCCGTACGGTGTGGATCAGTGGTGGTACTTTTGAAAGAAAGAAGTAAAAATTATTTCTTTGCGATACAAAAAAAAAACTCAACTAAGGATTTAAAACTTGTCTAATTCACTTACTGACGATTTTAAACTTTACCTCTGTAGTTTAGTTTTAAGTGATTAGTTTAGTTTGATTGCGCGACGCAAAACTTACTCTGACTCAGCATATATTATGCTAGGCTTCGAATGCGTTCGATGCGTACGATGCGGACATGTGGACGGTAACCTTATAACTGGGACGTCATAACCAACAAAGCAAACGCAAAAAAAAAATATGCCATAATTTGAGCTGTCGACCTCTTACTCCTATTTTCATATAGATGAAAAGGAAAACCTTTAACACGGCGCTTATTGATTTACGCCCTAATAAATAACAACCAACTTTGATCCGTTCTATAAATTGGAACGCTGTCAAAATCCTTTTACGTTTATACCCTTACATTCCACCCTTTATAATTGAGGAATTTTCGAAGAAATTCAGAATCCCTGTTCTTGAGATAGTGATGGGCGCCATTATAACCTTTGATTGAACACGTTCGAGGGCGATACGTGATTGTATGACAAAATATTAGCAGAGATGACAAGGCCTGCGCACATCTTTTTCTTCTTCTTAAAGAATGGCATCTGTCCTTTTCGGATCAATTTTGCCAGTGTCGAGTAGTTTAATGAGAATGATGATAATATATTACATAGATAAAATACTTTTCCGTCAAGTCGTCAGTCATCAATCACACGTCGGCCCTACCATAATTGGCATTGGAAAAAAGATGGAGGGTTTTTTCCAAAAACCATCTGAAACATTTTCGATCAAATCAGAATATCACATAATACACACAGTAAAAATACCACAGAAATTACACAACAGAATTCAAAATAACACCAGAAAAACAATTAAAATCAAAAAGCTATGTGACTTCCCGAAATGACAGAAAACGAATCCCTGCGAACATCTGAAACGCTGTCAAATATCGCTGTCATATTTGTTATAGTTTTATGTGATCGCCATCGCCATTGCCTAGATATGCCAAGGTATCTTTGTTTTTGTCAAGTCATCAGTAGAGAGACGGAACTATTATCATCAGAAACTAGCGGCCGCTCGCGGCTTCACTTATCTTGTTCCCGTTACTTTTTCGAGATAAAAATCCTATGTCCGTCTTCTGGTCCTCAGATTTTCAGCCAATTTTCAACTAAATCGGTTTAGCCGTCCTAGAGTTATAAGTAGTGTAACAAATACGACTTTCTTTTATACAATTAATGTATAGATGAGTAAACTACTCTAATAATGTAAAGCCAGCATTTTTTATCTTTGTGGTGTCACCAAATTTGCAAAAGCTAGTGTGGTGAAAGGATTTTAAGTGCGCTATAAGTAATCGATGTTTTTAAGTAAGTAGGTATATCTTCGCTCGCCCCTTTGCCGTTACGCCCCGTTGATTTTTCTTTTAAAAGTTTTTCCTCCGCTTAGGAAAATCATTTTCCAATTTTCTTTTTTAGTGCACTCCTATAAAAAACATACCCTCCAAGTTTCATGCTTCTAGGACTTACGGTTTAGGCTGAGCGTTGATTGTCAGTCAGTCAGTCAGTAACGTAAGAGTTTTATATATTTAGATTGGCCCCCTCAGAAAGAATGTACTGATTATGCTAGTACGGCAGCCTTGTGCATGTATAAAGGCATTAATGTTGCCAGCTGAAAAGTGTTTTTGACTTTCCCCTTCTTGAGGTTATTAATGATTTATTTTGAAGCGAGTTTCTTTTTGTTAAGTTTTGTTTTGACGATAAATCGTTCAGCTGGATAATACTATTTAACTTTTTGATTAAAACCAAGGCTTTTAATGTTTACTCAATTACTTTGTTGGCTTTATTTGGAAAGTTTTTCATTTCATTTATTGATTGCTCACATGTACATAAAATAAATAGCATTTGTTCTTAAAGTAGCTTAGGTCAGTACATGCACCCTGTTGGGCACTGCAATGTCATAGCAGGTTTATAATACAACTAGCAGTTGGTAACCGAGCTTCGCTCGGATTTTTTTCGTTAATTTGTATTTTTAAGAAATCATAAGAGTCACATTTATCATCTTTACTGGTTTATTCTTACAGAACAACGCCATCTGCTAGACATGCTTGCAGTTAGTTGCTCACAATCGTCAATAGATGGCAGGAGCAGTCACATATTCAGTTTATGTTTAATTATTGAATTCGGAAAGAAATAATCATTTTCTTAAAATGAATCCTAGCTAGATCGTTTTATCGTCCCCAAAAACCCATGTATACTTAATTTCATGAAAATCGATGGCTCAGTTTCCGAGATCCTAAATATATATATATATATATATATACAAGACTTTCTCGTTTAAAGGTATAAGATTAGAGGTTAACAAACTATAGATAGGATAGGTCAATCATTCATTATACATTAGTCAAAGGAATGTCAAGACAGTTAGGAATTTTACCAAATTAATAACAAATACTGATCACAATGTCAAAGTTAAATAAAAGAACTAAAGGCAATAAAATATAAGGTTAAATGTCAAAATGTTTAAATTTCAAGTCTATGTCATTTATTATCTTATCACTGGAACTTGCCAATCGATAGCATCATTTGCTAATTCCTGTTTAAGATTTTACCCCTTTACTTACACCCTTCTCTTTAAACAATAATAAATAAATAAAAAGATAATTCTTTATTGTTTACTTTTAAGAAGCACAAACCTTAGTGGTTTTTAATGCAATTTTCTACAAGAATGTGTATTTATTTTTAAATGGTATATAAATTTAAAAAAAAATTAACGCTTATAGTTTGACCTTGTCATTGTTTGGCTGTAAATTTTTGGCTGTAGCTGCATTGCTTGACTGTAGCTTTAGATTTTTAAGGCCAAAAATCTTTTAACACAAATGTTTGTCAATCAAAAATAGTTTCTTAAAGAAACTTACATTTAAACAAATATTTACAAAATGTACAAAATACACAAGAAATATCTGCAGATCGTTACAAACGATCTAGAGATAGCTCAACTGATCCAAATCAGTGCCAGACGGAAGCGTCCCCAAGACGCTGGCGGGATTGCCACGCTGAATACAATGCTTATACGCTGCACCAGATACCCACCAGCTCTTGGGTCACGCGTCGCTTCGATCAGTCGCTTAGACAACATTTTGAAGACCCGCGAGGCCTCGGTTCCCCACGGACCCAGAGTTTCATAAAAACATATCTCTGCTACATACGTTTCGGTTGTCCTTGGAAGTATTTATTTTTCTCATGCTAAGCAAATTCTAATTCCATTCTATTTTCAACACTTACTTGAGTAAAATACTCAAACGAAATACATTAACTTATCTATAAAAAAAAGCGTTATAAAAACATAGTCCTTCAAGTTTTAAGTAAAAAGCATACTTACAAAATAAAATAGTAAAGATTTTCTTATTTCATATACAGGGTGTAATAAAAGTAGATTTTAAACATTTTTTTCTATAGACCCAATAATCTTGGTAAATTAAGCACTGCACTGCACTGGGAATCAGCACTGGGAGATCAATTCGCTGACAAAATAATAACATGCATCAGTTTTGTTCTAAATATGCATAAGCAAAATAGAACACCTACCAACACACAGAACAATTGTAATTTGTTATACAAGAGTGCAAAGTTGCTTTCTAACCGCGTGCTCTATTTTGATTACCGAGCAAGCGAAATATTCTAAAATTTAATCACAAGCGCAGCTAATAATAAAAAAATTAGAATCCTGAACAATCCTTCGCTTGCTCGGTCATCAAAATTAAACACATGGTTAAAAAAACAACTTTGCACTCTTGTATAACAAATAACTATTATCATACAAATGTCTGTTCTGGGAGTTTACAAAAATACCAGCTGAATGATGATGATAAACTTATTTTTCAAAAACTAATAAAATTAAATGGAAACAGCCAAGCGTCTTCTGAGTTCAATCGACTAAAAACTGTTTACGACTCCAGCCTTTGAGCGGCTCAAATAAAATTGAAATGCACACGACAAAATCGCTTATAAAATTGAAAAATTCTCGTTTCATCGCTTTTTATTCAAACTATCTTTAGCCTCTATGTCGATGGGTTAAGGTTGAGTTTGTTTAGTGAAATCTTGCTTGTGAATAAGAAATCGGTACGACTGACTGCTTGTATTACAGCTCAGTTGGCAGAAGCTTAGATATCTCCGCTATAGGTTATGAGTTTGTCACTCTGCTAAGAAAAAAATGAGTGATTTATATACATTATCATTTAATTTTGTACTGTGTTTGATTTTATTGATATAAAAAAGGCATCAATCAGATACTTAACTCAATTTTTTTTTGTTTGTTTCCATATTTTTACTAAGATAAGATAATTTATTTACACAAAGAAACTTACAATTAAACAAATATTTTCAAAATGTACAAAATACACAAGAAACAGTTGAGCTATCTGCAGATCGTTACAAACGATCTAGAGATAGCTCAACTGATCCAAATCAGTGCCAGACGGAAGCGTCCCCAAGACGCTGGCGGCATTGCCACAATGAATAGCAATTTTTTTAATTTTCAAACTTTATTTATTAATGAACTAACAAAGTGTTAAAGTGAACACTAAAACGGCATAAGTAAAAAATGTGTCTCAGCTTCCAGTATCCAACTTTTAGCAAAGAGGAGACAGGCGTCGACAGCGTTCTTAAGTACAAGAAGTTATTACAAAAGAAATGAGAGAGCACTGGTGGTCTAGTGGTAGCGGCCCCGCCTTCCGATCCAAAGGTCGTGGGTTCAAATCCAGTCAGTCCAGTGTACCAATGAGTTTTTCTGCCCAAAAATTTATGTACACTATGCAAGTGCTCTCAAACGGTGAGGGAAATCATCGTGAGGAAACCGGCATATCGTAGTACCTAAAAAGTTAGAAAATACGTGTCAAAAATTTGTGACAGTTATGGCTCTTAAATTAATAAATAAAAAAATAATTAATTATGTAAAGGCTCGAACACACCTAGTTCGCTGGCGGTAGCGATCAGTGAAACGCTGTCAAATATCGCTGTCAGATTTGAGATTTGACAGCGAATATTTGACAGCGTTTCAAGGTCGATTTACATCAAACGAACACAGAGCTAGAGCTAGAACAAGAGCATTCCTTCGTGTTCTTTTAGTGTAAACGAAAACTTGTATTCAGCGTTTACATCAAACGAACAAAGAGCTAGAGCTAGAACTAGAGCAAGAACATAAGAACGCTTTGAAGAGACCGCTCAGGGGCGCGAGCACGTCCGAACACGCTAGAACCGTTACGGGGCAGTGGTCCAACTGATCTGTCCAACTAGTTGGACTACGGGCCTTTACTAGGGGCCGTAACGCTCTAAGCAACTGTTCGCGCGCTCTTGCGCCGTTTACATCAAGCGAGCGAGCATTCTTAGAATATTCCTAGAATCTTTGCGAATGCACTAAGAACAGCGAAGGAATGCTCTACGCCTGTTTACACTAGAAGAATTAGCTGTAGTGGGGATAGAATGAGCATTCGCTCGTTTGATGTAAATCGACCTTCCATAGTACTTAATCGCTTTTCTAATTTTGAAGCTAAATAGCATTGTGTTTGATGACCAGTAAAAAAAATACGGCAGGAGACTGAAGGTGCAGGGAGTAAATTCACAGACTATCAGTCATTTTAAAATTCTAAAAATCTTCTCACCATTTTTATTCCAACTATTCATAGCCTCTATGTCAACGTGATACGGTCGAATTTGCTAAGCAATAAATTATGCATGTACAGAGACTTCTAGACTGCACGTGATCGTAGCCAGGGGGTCTACTACAAAACGATTTACGAAGTCTATTGTAATGATATTTAAAGTCATATTTGCAGGCAACGTGATTAAACCCTAAAGGGCAGTACGAAACCAGTAGGGGTAGTAGCATCGGCATAACTGGGTCGTGGGTTTAAATTCAGTCAGAATGAACGAAATGAAGACGACAGAAATACTGAGATTTTCTGTCAAATGAAGTGCATTATGTTTTCTAAGTAGATTTCCTTAAGGCCTGTTCACATCTAGGCGATGGCGATAGCAATCAGTGAAACGCTGTCAAATACTGCTGTCAAATTTGACAGCGTTGCACTGATCACCATCGCAGATGGCTTAGATGTGCGCTACGCTTTAAACCTCGAAGGAGAACATCGGAAAAATGACATAACATGGAACCAACAATTTTACCAAAACATTGTCTTTGAGTACACCTAACATCTTCTCGCCACACAAAAATTATTAAAACCCTAGTGACACGATAACAAGAAGAGGAAGTCAGAAACGTTTTATCGTTGTTCATGTACAGAGTAGACCCCTGGATTCAGCTCAAGATTCGCACGTATAACCTAAACGTTATGACATTACGTGAGCTGCTGCCGAATGCAGGTGGGAGGCCTGTGAAATTGTAAAGTGTTGGATTTACAAATCGAAATGCAGCTGAGATGTAAGCATTGCCATTGCCAATTTTCAGTAAAATATAGAAATTCAAAAACGTTTATTTCCGTCGAGTGTGAGTACCTACAAACCATACAATTTTTGGTACAATATGTAAATGGAATCTTTATAACTTTGTAACGTTGTCGATAAAAATATGTATATACAGGGCGTCCCACAAATATGCCACATGGAATGAAAATACTTTGAATATTTAAATTTACATGGAACAATTTTTTTTTTTTTTTTTGGATGGAACATTTTACTTTTAGGTAGGTACTTTCCCTCCATATATCACAAAAAGTGTTACTAATAATCTTGCCAGTATCAAGTGAAATTTACCACCAAGGCGTTACACATGCAGGTATAAGCACAAATTAGTATTGTTTAATCCTTAACTAAAAACAAACAGTTCTGCTCCAACAACGGCATCAAAAATGTATAATAAAATTCCCCAAAGGATAAGAGATTTAGAAAAGGATAGGACATTTGAATGTAAATAAAGAGACTTATTAATACGAAAATGCTACTATGCTATCATCATCAGCCTGAAGAAGTCCACTGCTGGACATAGGCCTCTCCTACACATTTCCAGGAAGAATGATTTTGAGCCCTTTCCATTCACTGACTACCCGCGATCTTAACAATGTGCAACAATGTATGATGTTTAGTGTGTGTATTGTGTATCTTAACTATGCTATAAGCCTTACCTATAATTAAAATTAATTTAATTCTTAAGACAAACCTAACAGCTAGCCTTTTAGATATTTTTTCAAATTTCATTTATAACTTTATGACCTCACTGTGTGTAGCATAATATCTGCTATAAATAATATGAGTATCAATATGAAATAAGAACTGCAGTTTTAATTCAACTGTTTAAATATTTGTGCTAAGAATAACAATGTTGGTTACAATATCACCAAAATTACACAACAGAGCAAAATGCAATCTCGTAGCCTTCGTAGCAGTCGTAGAGCTCTGCTACGGCGTAGTAACTGGAGTGAACCGTATCGTAGCAGCGTAGCGGAACAGAAACGTACGTCCACAGACTTAGATTTATCTAGATACATTCAGACTTGCAAATAATGAACCTTGCGCGTGGCGCAAATCAGCCACAGGTCACAAGCATTCTGGGGCATGCGATATAGGTAGAAAATTAATTGCACACAACAAATTATTAAAGTATAGGTATTGTTACCCGGTTTAGGACATAGGAATAGGACCCTTGTCGGAGCAAGCAGCGAGAAACATCTCTAGCAGAGAAAAAGAAGCAGAAAAAAAGGGAAGAGGGCGTCTCTCCGTAGTTGTATTGTTTGCCGTGTAATTAAAGTAAAACAGAGTTGTATAAGAGTTTTCGCCTTAATATTAGATACATAAAAAACTTTAAACTTTTAACTTAAATTGTGCGTTCTTACTGCTAAAAAGTGATCTCTACCAGTCAAGCTTCGGATATACATTTTGTGAGGGCAAGTGCGATGGGTCCCTACATGAAGTACGAAAAAGTGAGTGAACTACTTCTCGCTGGCTCCTTAGTAACTGTGACTGATGTCTCATTGCACCGAGCTCAAGATCCTTTACTAGTGTCCCACAATTTACTCTCAAGTGAGTGCAATGCGCCTTTTCGTATGCTGTAAAATTCAATTAGTGACTTTATGGTAGATTTAAGAGATGTTGCGTTCTTTATCTTTCTATTACATCAAGCGCTTGCGGTATCTAGTTGAATCTATTTCTGTGGAAACTACCAAGACTTCTACCAGCATGATGTAGCTATAAAGGATTTAAGTGATGTAAAAATTAAATAAAAGGTTGGGTCAGTTTCAAGGAAATAAGGACATTAAATTCAAATTTTCTTTATTTAGTTGTATCACAAGGATCTTTTTAAAACGTCTTTTTAAGCTAGGTGAGTCTAGGTGCCAGTTCCACGCGACCAAATCTAGAAGAACTGGCAACAAACTACGTCAGTTTCTAATGTTCTTCTGTATAAGTAATCTTTTTACAAAACAAAAGTAAAAGTATTATGAAATACAACTCCACAATTTCGCATGGCATTAATTCTTGCCCAAAAATATGATAAATATAAAAGCAAAAACAATATCCATTACAATAATGATAATTATGTTGAAAACATTCATATATTTCCCATTTATATGTAAAATTCATTTGCATTTATCCAATGAAGATAGCGTGTTATAACTGAAAATAATTATAATTTTCACTGGATTTTTACATTTATTGGTTTTCATTACGATGCAGTAGGCTTACCATGAGCTCTGTCTGGCTCTGTCTCTGGTTCTGGTTTTGAGTCTATGTGAGTGTTGACTAAATAAATCCTACTACACAGACTCAAATCCAGAGCCAGAGACAGAGCCAGATAGAGCTCATGGTAGGCCTACAGATTTTATTTTACATCGAAATTGCTTTCAGTTTTTATTCGCTCTGAGTTTTACTGTACAGTGTGAACCACACTTAAAACTAAAGGTGTGTTCGTAATAATAATTTGGTGGACGTTTCATACAGCATTTTTAGCAGCATAGTTCGGGGTTAGATTAAACCCACCACGCCTATTTCTACCGTGAAGCAGCATTGCTGTGTTTCGGTTGAAAGGGTGTGGGTGCCGGTGAAATGACGATGAAATGAACATCTGTATACCTCAAGTTGATGGACGCAGGAAAGTGCATCGTAGGGCACGTTCCTGACATGCGTAACCAACGACGCAATGCTTTGTTATACACGATGGTTTTCACTTAACATCAGGTGGGCCATATTATGCTTGTTCCATTAGCTAATTGTACAAAAAATCGGCTGTCTGTAAAGTCTGTTAACTGACGATAGTTGAACGTGACAACGTCATGCAGCTCTCCACGCGGACGCATCGCTCACTCAAGTAGGAGAGAGACAGATGTCGAACGCTGCCGAACGCGGAGGCCGTTTGTGCCTCTTTGTCGCTCGTTCCGCGCTCTCGTTTGCACTTCAAGCCTTAAATGGAACGCCTCAGAGCGAGGTAACGCTGCATGAGTCATGTTTTTCGTGCGTGCAGCCGGCTCCATCGAATTATAAGACGTTGTCACGTCAAAAATCTAAATTAAACAGTGAAAATGTAAAACTGGCGACTCCAACTGTTCCCAAACAAAAGGCGCATCTACCCTTTTCTGTATTCTGTGCGTCAGTGCGTGTGTAACCTTATGAAAGCTAGTATTTAGGTGGCTAAGTTCTAATTTATCGTCCGTGAAGTAATTGGCATAGCTTGGGAAGTTAGCGTTCACTGTTTTGATTTACGGTTGGAACATTCTGGTCGTTCTTAGCACTAGATGTTTTTGGTAAATTATTTTCGTTTTGTTTGTACCACAACCCGACTTCATCCACTGCTGGGTACAGGCCTTTCTCAGTTTGTGCCATGGATTATGTGCCAGTTTAACCCATTTATTTAAGCCTCGTGACTTTGACTATAACTCATAGTCAAAGTCACGAGGCACTATGACGTCGTCCATCCATCTGCGTATATTATATTTTAAAGAATGTTTAGCAGTCAGTCTATATTTAAATTTTATAGCGTTTACTACACTTAAGGAAATCACAAAGATTTTTATAATGTCCCAAAAGTTAAGAGCCGAGCGGGATTTGAACCCGCCATCGTCGTCGTCAAGTGTGATTAGGATCCGATGGCGAAGCGGTCAGCGCGGCCCCATACCAACGGGAAGGTCGTGGGTTCAAATCCCGCTTGGCTCTTAACTTTTGAGACAATTTAAAAATCTTTATATTTCAATTATCAAATTGTTAATTTACCAAGAGTGTAAAATGTTTACTGTTTACCAATTTATTCGAGTGCACTCAGTTCCAATAAGTCCGATAATTTAATCTCATATGAAAAGGTTTCAATATCTATATTTATTTTATGCCCCCATCGAACTGACGGTAATTTTAATCAAAAGTACTGACTGATTTCAATATTAATGTTAATTTAATTTTATCTGGAACCAACATGTTTGAGTGCTTTGAGTTATTTGTAAATTAAATTGTGAGAAACTTATTTCAATTCTGTTTGAACCACAAACTAATAAATACAGTGCTTTTTTAACCGGCTATCAATAAAAAGGAGGTTCTCAATTCGGTTTTTTTATGTTTGTTGTTGTAACTTCATCATTCATTATTTTCTTTTTTTCTTTCTTTCATTCATGAGCTGATTTGAAAATATATTTTTTTATTGAAAAGTTTATACACTTTTTATTTCATATTGGTTCCATAGAAATTCAATCAAAAACGGTTCAGCAGTTTGCCCATAAACTTGGTTTTTATAGTTTTTTAAACTTCATTTTTCACTTGTCTGACAGGCCTGTTAAAACTTATGCACATCTAAGCGTTCAGCGGTGGCGATCAGTGAAACGCTGTTAAATATTACAGTGACATTCGACAGCATTTAACTGATCTCCACCGCAGGACGCTTAGATGTGCGCAAGGCAGTTGATCAGAGGTACGTCAGATGTAGATCCGACTTTTAGAAACCAGTCATTACATTGTAATAAACAGTTATATTTTTCTATTTTCTTTTATTTCGAACTCGTACAGTGGGATACAGCTCAAGTTACCTAAAAGCAAAGAAAAATGACGCTTACTGCAAGGACATAAGAGCTAGCAGTGTATAGTCTGATGCGTATCCTTGTGTACGAATGCAAGCAGACTTATATATATCTGTATATCGCCGCACCGTTTTTGGCCGTAATTGATTGGATTGCCAATTGCAACTTCAACCGAGTGCGGGGTAATATGCCGCGCCCGAAACGAAACCAGATATGCATGAGCTGCGTGCTGGTACACGATATTTGTTTTTACGTGTCGCACACTTTTTATCCAACTTCAAAAAAGGAGGAAGTTCTCAATGCTGTTGTACTATTTTATAGAATCATCATCATGAGCCTGAAGAAGCCCACTGCTGGACATACGCCTCCCCTACATATTTCCAGGAAGAACGATTCTGAGCTCTTTCCATTCACCGACTTCACGCACTTCTTTGTTTTTATTTTATGTTGGTTGCAATAAAGCCTTTATTTATCTGAAATCCTGTCCCAGGCACTGTATTGTTCCGTAAGTAGAGCACTGGTGGACTAGTGGTAGTGGCCCCGCCTTCCGATCCGAAGGTCGTGGGTTCAAATCCACTCGTGTACCAATGAGTTTTTCTGTCGAAAAATTTATGTGCACTATGCCAGTACTCTCAAAACGGTGAAGGAAAACATCGTGAGGAAACCGGCGTGTTGTAGAACCTAAAAAACTTCGAGCAACACGTGTCAAGGGTCACGCAAAAAGGGCCCGCCAGTGGCCTACTTGCGGAAAAACCAGCCCGCACATCAAGTGCGCATGATAAACTAGCCCGTAAGTAGAGACATGAGTAATCACCAATTGTACTTGACGTTATATAAATCATCTACAATAGATGCAAAGGCCTGTTTTTGTTTCATAAAGCCTTGCTCATATTAACCCTGTCAGATAATGCTGTCATTTTTGACAGCGTTTCACTGATCTCCACCGCAGGCCCCTGAGATATGTGCAAGGCTCCTTCATTCTCTGTCTGGGTGTTAAATATGTATTCTAAGTATGTATTTACAAAAAAAGTATATAAGTAATATATCAGCGATCTGGTTCCCATATTACAAGCTCTGCTTAGTTTGGGGCTAGATAGTGTTGTGTGGTTTGTCCGCAATATTTATTTATTTATTTAAAAGAAATGTAAACTATTTGAAATGTATTAAAATTTCATTTTTTATTTGAAAAGTCTTTCATACTAGTCTCATTCAAATTTCATCAAAATTATTTCATCTTTTTGTTTGTTATGATGTTCGTTTTCATCTTAGTTATTATTTTATTATCATTTTTTTTTCAGCTTTAGAATTCGCGTAACAAAATTAATGAAATTGACGTTTTCTACCTACATTTCTCTTTATCTCTTCATCTCATAATACCATTCTAGTATTCCACTTATAATTCTCTTTACCTTATAAACCTACACATATTTTTCACAAAATAAATGTAACGCTGAAATTGACATGACGTAATTCGGCGTCGATTTAGTTAAATTCAAATTGACTGTCAAATAAATACGTCATACCTTCCTGGAAACAGGCCTTTATATTACGAAGAGTCTTCATCGACTACCCGCGACCTTTATAATTTTTTTTATCGTGTCACTGGTTGTTTCAAACCAGCGTGGTGAATGGATTTGAAGCGCGTCTTAGAGAAGCTCCTTTTGTGCACTCAGCACATGTTATCGAACTTTTTAAGATTTTATGACATGCCGGTTTCCTCACGATGTTTTCACCACCGTTTGAGAGTACTCCATAGTGCACATACATTTTTCGACTTAAAATCTCATTGGTAAACGAATAAATTTGAACCCATGACCTATGGATCGGAAGGCAGAGATACCATCGCTAGACCACTAGTGCTCTGATCTTTATAATGGTCCATATGCTTCTTAGTCGCTACTCGAGAACCTTTATTCTACACCGGTGTTGGTTTTACAAGCTACGGAACCTACTCATTGCTACTTCAATTGTGACATCATCATCATCAGCCTGAAGAAGTCCACTGCTAGACATAGGTCTCTCCTACATATTTCAAGAAAGAACGATTCTGAGCCCTTTCCATCCATCGACTTCCTGCGATTTTAAGAATGTCGTCGGTGCTTCTGGTGGAGAGGCAGCTTGCGTTTCGTTCGAATCGATATTTTGCTATCGAACAACGTCGCCAAAATCGAAAACTAACAATTTTCGTATCCTCAAATCAAGTTTTCCAATAACTCGCCCCAATTTATAAAGGACGTGGTCATATTCCCGCGGACGTTGATAAATAATTTCATTTCTTTTTCTGAATTCTTTTTAAGGGTGACTGTGTAAGGCTTAGATTGATCTCGGTTCTTCTGATCGGCGATAAATTGACTCGTTACGGTGGAAGTGTTTTGTCTAACGTTCAAATAATGTTCGTGGAATTTTTTCACGACGCCATTTTGACAAACTAAAGCAAATGCTACTTTTTACCGATTTAAATAAAAAAGTCGGAGGTTCTCAATTCAGTTGTTTATTTAATGTTTTTTAATGATTGTTATCCCATAACTTCGTCATTTATGAACCAACTTGAATTTTTTTTAATTTCTCTGAAAGGTCCAGCTGCCAGATTTGTCTCATAGAAATTTTATCTAAATCGGCTCCGCAGTTTGGTCATTAAATCGGTTTCTCAAGTTCTTTAAACTTCATTTTTATTATGTACTCAGACCAAACAATCATACATAAATAATAATAATAATAAACATAATCGCACATCATGCAGTGTATCATATCAGCTAAACCCCCAAACTAAGCAGAGCTTGTACTTTATTACAAGTTCTGCTTAGTTTGGGGGTTTAGCTGATATTTGGGGTTAGACAATGTCGGGTGTCTACAATATTTATATCTATTTTTTTATTTGATTAGATGAGAGTATGAGACGAGGTAACGCGATTTGAAGCGTAGCGTGTTCTGTCTTTGAAACTTTTGCTTTTGTGTTATTGCATACGTCTCACTAAGTGAAGTGCCTAATCCACAGGAAAGGCAGAATCAATATGTGCAGAGCTAACACAATGCAGTAGTTGTAATAATTGCAACTCCCTGTGAATTATATTGTAAATTCGCTGTGCTCAACCATTAAAATTTAGCTGCAATTTGGCTGGGGTGAATGGGTTCGGCATACCTCGCTAGCGCCCGGTGTAAAGGTGAAAGGTGTTATGTGTTGTTATGACCCCAATGCCAATATATTTTCTAACTTGTGAGCACGTGACTATGATTGCTTATTGTGTGATGAACATAGATCTTTGTTTTCTGTCTGGGTGTTACATATTATATTTTTTTTGTTATTTTTTTTTTCTTTATTAGAAAATCAACAGCAATTACAGAAGTTGGAAACCATAGTATTCGAGTTTATAATGCGCACTTGATGTGCGGGCTGGGTTTTCCGCAAGTAGGCCGCTGGTGGGCTCTTTTTGCGTGACACTTGACGCGTGTTGTTCAATTTTTTTAGGTTCAACGACACGTCGGTTTCCTCACGATGTTTTCTTTCACCGTTTTGAGAGTACTGGCATAGTGCACATTACATTTTCGACAAAAAAACTCATTGGTACACAACAAGTTATTTTATAGCTACAGAAAAATTTTAGCTTAGTTTGGGGCGAGATGGCTGTGTTTGAAATCTCCACCGATATAAACAACTTAGTTAAACTTTCGGTAAGTTATTCACATTTCTCCGTGAATGTAATAAAATCACTAGTTTGCTTACACGAGTAGAAACAGATTCAAATTCAATAACAGTTACTATAATCAAATCGAATGCCCGATGGAGCGATTGTATCGATAGCTACCGTACGATCGACAATCGATTCTGTTCACTCGATTATTGTACGCTTAGCATGGGATGACGATTTAATTGACATTGCCGAGTGTTCTAGTAAAGTGCACCGTCCACTGAAGCTCTGAGAGCACTGGTGGTCTAGTGGTAGCGGCCCCGCCTTCCGATCCGAAAGTCGTGGGTTCAAATACAATCGTGTACCAATGAGCCGAAAAATATATGTGCACTATGCGAGTACTCTCAAAACGGTGAAGGAAAACATCGTGAGAAAACCGGCTTGTCGTAGAACCTAAAAAAGTTCGAGCAACAAGACGTGTCAAGGGTCACAAAAAGGGCCCGCCAGCGGCCTACTTGCGGGAAAACCAGCCCGCACATGAAGTGTGGATGATAAATTTGCCGACTGTCCACTGAAGCAATTCATCATCATCATCATCATCAACCGGGCGAAGTCTTCCGCTGGAAATAGGCCTTCCGTATACATTTCCACGAAAAACGAGCCTGAGCCCTCTCTATCAACTGACTTTCCGCAATCTTTTATAGTAAATAAAATAAATAAATAAATTAAATAAGCCTTTGTTACACTGACCATAAAACACAGTTTTGCTTAACATGTCTTAAAAGAAAATATAGATGAACAGAGTGAAGGATAACATGGATAGGAAAGAGTGAATAAAGAGATGACGGCTGATAGAGGAGAATGGAAGAGAACATGTTGTGCCGACCCCACATAAAGTGAGCTAAGTGGGCCTCTTCAAGGCAAGAGTGAATAGGTGTCTTCTAGACTATCCTGCTTCATCGTCGGCTACATCGTCCCTTACCATCAGGTGAGATTGTAGCCAAAAGATGTTCTATTTAATGTAAAAAAAAAAAAAGTTTAGGAATTAGTATGGCACTGTAGGCCTACAAGCTCTGTCTGGCTCTGTCTCTGGCTCTGGTTTTGAGTCTGTGTGAGTGCTCA
Source organism: Thera britannica (assembly GCA_939531255.2). NCBI lineage: Eukaryota > Metazoa > Arthropoda > Insecta > Lepidoptera > Geometridae > Thera > Thera britannica. Next base: position 1,965,405 of record OW618038.2, read on the forward strand.
CCAGTGCATTATACTGTGTGTGTGACGTTTTGACGTAGGATTTATTAAGTCAACACTCACACAGACTCAAAACCAGAACTAAAGACAGAGCCAGGCAGAGCTCATGGTAGGCCTACTGATTTGGATCAGTTGAGATATCTCTAGATCGTTTGTAAAAGTCTGAGGATAGCTGAAAAATGTATTGTGTAGGTATTATGCAGATTTAGTAAATACTTGCATTAAATTTAAGTTTTTTTGTGTAAATAAAGGTACCTAATTATTTTTTTTCTAAAGATTTTTACGTTTGTTAGTAACTGTTACTAAAATTAATAGCCATCTGGGTTCTTACTTAGATGTTGCGGTGGAGGGCTAGCTTTACCCGTTCCGCCGAATTACTGCTGCGGTCAGAACGATTGAATTTCAACTTTACCGCCCCAATGATAAGAACTAATTACGCTGTAAAAGTGATTTGTTGAAGTCTTAAAGTTCTAAACTGTTATAGATACTGTAGATAGCGGGTTGCAGATGGTCGTAGTGACTGTTAGTTCATGTGTGGCACAGCCCAGAAGTTTCCTGATTTGCTCGAATTTGATTCGGATAGGGCGTAGTTTGAATTACTGTCAGTTTTAGTACAGTTCAGTTTTAGTTTATATTTACTAAATTATTTAGTCATCCCAACTAATATTATAAATGCGAAAGTAACTCTGTCTGTCTGTTACGCTTTCCCGCCAAAACTACTGAACCGTTTGAAATGAAATTTGGTACACAGATAGTGAAGAGCCTGAGGAAGACCATAGGCTACTTTTTATTGCGAAAAAAGGGTTGTGAAGGGTTGAAAATGGGGGTAAAAAGTTGTATGGAAGTATCTTCATTTTTAAAGCGATTTGAATTAAATTTGGTAGGTACTTTTTTTTCCACTCTAAATTAAAAATGCTACCCATAGACACTATTCCCCGCGGACGAAGTCGCGGGCACAGCTAGTAGTGTTATAAATGCTTTCGATCCCCACTGTAGAGAAATATTTGTGTTATGAACGAGGATATATTTTCTGGAAATTACCAATGGAGAACTTCGAACCCGCCTGCCGATTCTAAGGTCGTGGGCTCAAACCCAGTTGTGCACCAATGAGTTTTCTGTAGAAAAATGTATATACATAATGCTTGTGCTCTTAAAGTGAAGGAAAACATCGTGAGGAAACACGCGGCTTAGTCAGCTCCGCACGTATTGACCATGTCTTTCCTGTGGATTAGACCGACTAAGCTGCCAGGATGGTATAGGTGCTGGGCCAGCCTATTCCATCTAAAATCCGGTCCCAGGCACTATAGCGTCCCGCGATTAGGGCGTGTGTCATCACTAGTTGCCTCTAACGCTACATAAATCATCTACAATAGATGCAAAGGCCTGTTTAATTTTTTTTATGGAGAACTTCTTCAGGAGTATAATAAAAATACAGGGTTATTCATTATTAGCTGCAAATACTGAATTAGGTTCAACAAATAAAATAAAAAATATTTATGAAATGATTTTTTTTTAATTTTGATTTAAGTTTATCAATTTTTTTTTTATTTCTTTACTTTTCGATTTTCTCGAGATTATCATAACAAAACTTTAAAAAAATAATTTCATAAATATTTTTTATTTTATTTGTTGAACCTAAGTCCTGAGTATTTGCAGCTAATAATGAATAACCCTGTATAAAAACAGGTGTCATACAAGCATAAAGGGTTCAAGCTTTACAACTTTCGAGAACGAACCGTTTTAAATGCAATTTAACTTTTATTGAAGCTCGTATTTATTTTAACTTTTTAATTCACCTCGGTTCAATCTCGCCCTGGGTGTTGCGTGTACGTCATGGGAATAATTATGGCCGTGTTTTTCGTAAAACAATATGCAGGTAAAAATTTTAAGTTACTATAAAACATTTCATCATCAACCTATATCAAATCCATTATGATTTATTCAGTAGTATCACAAGAATCACTATGAAACGTCAAAAGCTTTTCTTTTTTTCGTTTTTCTTCAAGGCAAGAATGAATAGGTGTCTTCTAGACCATTCTGCTTCATCGTAGGCTAAATCGTTGCTTACCATCAGGTGAGATTGTGGCTAAAGGATGGTCTATCTAAGGTTAAAAAAAGCTAGGTGAGTCTAGGTGCTAGTTCCACGCGACCAAGCCTAGAAGAACAGACAACAAACTACGGCTGGGTTCCTACCGATTTTTGTATGTTCCTTTTACAAAACAATAATATATATCAGTCCACTACTGGACGTAAGTCTCGTCCAAGACGCGCCACTGAGCTCGGTGTTCGGCTTTTCTACTCCAGTGCTTGCTACATTTCGCAGATTGTCGCCCCACCATGCCGGAGGGCGTCCACTACGCTTACTTAACCGCGGTTTCTTAATTTTTCTTATTTATATTGTGTGTATATTTATGGACATATCAGACAAATTTCGATATTTAGGTCTTTGGAACCACTTTGCGTCAGAAATATTCATATTAATGGGATTCTGACCAAAAAGGACACAAATAAAACCAACGACCATGAAATGAAAAAAAAAAATTAAATGAAATTTTATTTGCCAATGCCAACCATGCATGGTTTGTAATAAATGATATTATATTTCAAAACATTACAATATGTACGTGTCAATGCCGTTTCTAAAAGCACATGTTGTTAAAGAAATGCGAGATGCAAGCGAGCGCTGTCGTTATTTTATATCTAGTCCGCATAACGATGCCACTATACTATTGGCATTGTATGAAGTTTGGTGACAGCTGCTTTTAGTTTTTACTAGAAATTAATAAGGGTTAATCAATCAGTTGACTCCAAAAATATGAAATCTTAAGGAGAGTCTAGAAGCAGTTCTTTGATAGTGCATGAAAACTGGAACTGGCAAATTCATGCCTTGTGAACAAAACATACTAGGCCTAACATATAATATTGTAAAATGAGACGGTTTGGGAATATAAGAGAGGTTTTATTACAAAAGAAGGTAGGTAAGTGACATGTGCGTTTGGTATAGTGCCAAACAAATGAGGGCGGGAGCACTCCTGACAAACGTTATAATTATGGTGTGTCCGCTGGTGTCGCACCCGTGTATTGTATGAACTTATCCGACTTATCAGTTTTTTTTTTTTTGAATAATCTAAATGCTGGTGATCTTCTGACGATTCATATAGCGCTACCAGACAATACCGTTGTATCCGATGTAATTAGCGGATGCAATTAGGTATAGGTATCTGCTGCTAGAAGTGGTTCAGCTGTTAAAATATTGGACAGTGGACATAGGGTGTTTAACAGGCCCTATGTCCACTGCTGGGAGTAGATCTTCCATTTATAAAACCTGTCAAAACTAACGTTATACCTTGCCCATATTCCAGCTTGAGCATGATACCAACCATAACCTTATTTTATTGAACACTAGCGACACGCGCGACTTCGCTCGGTTGCCTTTGTGATTTTATAGCTCTTTGTGAGGGAACCACAATACCTAATCATCTTTGCTTTACGTTTCCTGTTGAAAGTGGTGGTTAGCTAAACCGTAGCTTTGATGGTACACTAGATTTTCAGCGAACCAGATTTGAAGTCACGGAGTATTTTTATTTATTAATTATTCTTCAAGGTGATGGAAATAATGAGGATATCCGTAGAAGAACCAAAGTCACCGACATAGCTCTTAAAATTAGTAAGTTGAAATGGCAATGGGCAGGTCATATAGCTCGAAGAACTGACAACCGTTGGGGAATAAAGGTTTTCTAATGGCGACCACGAACCGGAAGACAAAAAGTAGGGCGCCCACCCACCAGATGGACTGACGACATTGTTAAGATCGCAGGAAGTCGATGGATGGAAAGGGCTCAGAATCGTTCTTCCTGGAAATGTGTAGGGGTGGCCTATGTCCAGCAGTGGACTTCTTCAGGCTGATGATGATGATGATGGAACAAGCATATCGCCTATTACAATGTATTGCCACATAAGTCACGCGTATCAGGAACGTGCCTTACGATTTATTGCCCTGCGTCCATCAACTTGAGGCATACAGATGTTCAGCCTCACGTGCCAGTACTTTCACCATACCTTATAAATCGAAACACAGCAAAAAAATATAAAACTTGGATAAAAATAAATTATATCCATTCTATAATATAGTTTCAAGTTACTCTTAGTTGTCTGCAATAAAGTTTTTATTTATTTAATTAAATTTTTCAAAAATGAAGCTATTAGATTTTGATCATCTGACAGTTGGACGATTTGCTACTTGGTCCTTTTGCTAATTAGTCTTACTGCTCATTAGACCTTTTGCTCTGTTGGACGTTTTGCTACTTAGACCTTGATCAGGAGGCATTTTTGGTAGCGAATTTAACAGCAAAATTTCCCCAAAACTATACTTTAAGTTTTTTTAGTAATGTAGAACAAATTCGCAATACCATCTCGGTGCCAAAGCTATCACAATTGCGCCAACATACGATATCCTTATTTTATTTTACTGTTACATATAAACTGAATGGAATTATTCAAATATGCGGTGCGATCGAGCCACAGAACCTTACCGAGATGGAGCGGCATATTTTCTTATTTAGGAATAAAATCAAATAAATGAAGAAAACTAACTAAAGTGAAATAATATTTTATTGTAAAAGTTGCAAAGTTCGAAAAACAAGTGATAGTGCACGAAAACCCCTTTGAGGCACACTTAAAATCCTTTTACCTCACTGGTTCAAACGAACAAGTGACACAATAAAAAGAAGAAGAATTAGTTGTATGTCTTACTACTACTTACTCTACTCTACTCTACTTACTCGCACTTAACTATTTAAAACTTAAGTAATGGTTGGTAGTATCACATTTAGAACAAATTTTTCCATCTACAAATATATTTTTGTCTGTCAAATAAAAATATACCCATCTAGTTACTAAGTAGTAGTAGCTCTTTGTGTGTGTCTCGTCCGGGGAAGTACTACCACCATGCCTATTTCTGCCGTGAACCAGCATTGCTGTGTTTTGGTTAGAAGGGTGTGGGTGCCGGTGAAATTACAGGTAAACTTAGCAAAATACGTTTTCATTACTCATACTCTGAAAGTAGGTCTGAAGTTGCCTGAGGGGCCTAATTGAAAGTAAAACTTTCAGCCCTAGGGAGAATCGCTTTCTACTGACAGCTGTCAAATTATAAAAAAAAACAAGTTCTATTTTATTCACCCATGTCCCAACTTTCTAAAGTCTTTCTGACTGCAAAGAGGTCGTTGAACCAAATTCCAACTTTTTATTCAGCAAGTAGGTTGGAAACCCATTACAACGGTAAGAAGTTTAAAAAGTCTAATTAGAGCGCAATGTAAAATTTAAATTTAAATAACATAAAGATAGTATTAAATAAATAATATATATCTTCTAAATTACTTGATTAATATATAGCTTCAACTATTTATTTAAAATAACATAGATTTGAGCAAACAATTTACCATTTTTTAAATTATGAGAATGAAAACAATGGCTGAATAATGCTGGCGAGCCATAGCCGAAGGCCCGCCAGAGAAAAAGAAAAAAAAAACCAGGAAGGCGGCAATTCAATCTTCATTTTCACTAATTTTTCTTTCATGTTTTTATTTTTACTTTCCTTGTATTCGTAATGAAAAGCACAGTGTTTACCTCGGGTGAAAGTCTTTTAAGTCCCTCAAGCTCCATTGGCGCCCTCGCTTACGCTCTGGCGCCAAACCCGTCTCGGGACTCAAAAAACGTGACTTTCAACACTCAGGTAAAGAAAGAAGAAAGAAAAGAAAGAAAGAAAAAACGTTTATTTGCCACACCTCCAATGGAGAACATTTTAGTGCTAAAACTAAGGGACAGCAGTAACAAAAACAGAGAACAAAAATAAAAAGGAACTAAAAAAAAAAAAAAAAAAGAAGGTGCAGAGAATGGTCCTTCATGTGGGGGGTGCGACAAACAGGCCTAAGGTAAGGTAACAATGTACTATTTTACATTTCTACTGGATGATGCAAACTGGTCTTGGCACTACAATGTAAACTGATGCTATTTTCTCTCGTCCATGACTGACACAACATAGTGATAAGTTTGTCAAGCTCTCATCCATCAGAATCTATCTCCGTGGCGAACAAACACCGCATCTGGCGCGGGTGTCATCCGATTTGTCGGCGGGACGTGCCCGAAAAATCGATTCCGGTTATCGATAACTCGATATCGTCAGTCGATGTTTGCATCGCAGCTACGTGTTGGTTTTATGGAGCTTAACGCAGTCTCGGAAATATAGCTTTTTAAATCGATTTCGATTTATTTTCTCTCTTGAAACTAAGTAAGCTTAATTTCTAGGAACAATGCACAAGGTAGAATAAATGCATTCAATAAAAGCGAGGTTTAAACCTGTTTTGCGAGAGGCTGGTGTCTGAGATAGGTTTTGAAAACCTGTAATATGGTCAATAAAAAAATATGATTCACGAGAAATGGCAAGAGCTAAGCAAGAGAGCTTACAAACTTATCTAGAACGAATAAAATATGAAGTATCTTCGTGTGCCTAACTAGAGCAAATTGAGCTTAATCAAAATTTAAAGGGAGCAGAGCGCTGGGAAATCAAGTTGGAACTTGTCTTATCTGATGCAGGACCTGCGAACATCTAGGCAATGGCGATGGCAATCAGCTACAACACTGTCATATATGACAGCGATTTGATAGCGTTTCAGCTGGTCGCCATTGCCATAGCCTAGATGTGCGCAGGCCTTGAGAGTCGGACGATATTATCATATGGTTCTGAAGTTCACGGTTAAAGGTTAAGTTTTAACCGACTTCAAATAAAATAGAAGGTTCACAATACGTTTTTTTAAACTTTGTTATCTCATATCTTCGTCATTTATGGGCCGATATGAATAATTATTTTTGCTGATTTGAAAACGGTTCAGCATTTTGACCATGTCGATTTCTCAAGTTTTTAAAATTTATACATAAAATCACACCTCATTCCCATGGGGGTAGGCAGAGATCAAGGATTTCCACTTGCTACGATCCTGACACAACACTTTCGCTTCATTCACTCACCAGTGTATTATACTGTGTGTTCAAATACTTTTCTTTTCCATACATATACCGATGTGTTTGTAAGCATTGTGACCTGAATTGTTCTCTTTTCGGTGCAAAAGAAAGAATAAGAAAGTGGCTTCTCACGTTGGACTACGACGCTACGGAAAGCATCTTAAAAATCCTGGTCTGATTCTCTCGTCGTGGTTTCTACGGTTTTCCCTTCCCCTCATTACACTATCCCCTACACACCCCATACACCCCCTACACACCCCATACACCCCCTACACACCCCACACACACTTTCAAAACTGGTGTTTATCATGTCGTGTTCTTTAGTTTGCTTACCTACATATTATTATTTTTTTTTACTTTTTGTTTCTTACTTATATTAGTTTTCTTTCTCTCGTGTCTTGCCTTGTTTCTGTGTTGTCTGCTTTTGTTTCACATATTAATAAAAATCTGAATTCTAGCACTTTGGCCTCCCGCGATACAGGCTTGTCCTAGTGCGGGGACCACCAGTAATTTAAATAAGACTGTAATATTATGTTCTTTGGTAAATAAATAATTTTAGTATTTGTATATGTATTTTTTGTGTATGTGACGTTTTGACGTAGGATATATTTAGTCAACACTCACACAGACTCAAAACCAGAACCAGAGACTGAGCCAGACAGAGCTCATGGCCTAAAAGCAGTTATTATTCAATCCAAATGTAGGCCAAAGTAAAATTATACTTTACTCAAAGATAAGGAACTCTAAAAGGGGCCGCCAATCCCATTGAGGCGGAACCCGTGAACAATCGATTTCGTTAAATGGACTGAGAAATACCGACTGACCACTGGATTTCCTGTAGCGCGGTCACTTTATACCGGTCGCTACTGTTCTTAAGAAGTATTTAGTCCTTGAAACGATGAAAGAAAGAATTTGCCATTAAGATATTTTCTTCTTCTTCTTCCTAATTATGGTAATGTTAGTTAAAATACCACCGAAATTACACAACAGAACTGAAAATAACACCAGAAAAACAGAATGAAAAAGGTATGTGACTTCCCAAAATGACCGGAAATGAATCCGAGAAGTTCTCGTTTATGATTAAAAAATGAAAATGACGTTGATTGGTATAAAAAAAACTACTAGTCAGCAGTCACGATGACAACACCAAACATCTGATTAAGGGCTGATTTTGACATGCACGGAATTATGCTATTGTCGAATAAAACATGTCGATCCTTGTTTTTCACAAGCCCAAAAAAGAGATAGATATATTTTTATCGGACATATAAGTTTATCAGAAGATTGAGAAATGTGCTTTGCCTATTTTCTTCGATATTAATTATGTCAACTTGTAAATGTATCTTCTTCTTTTTTATTCTTTCAACTGACAGCGTTCACAGTATATTTTTCCAGACATCCAGAAGTTTTTGTATTCATGAAAGCCTATAAGTAATTGGCTTATTCGTATCAAGACCATAAATATTAATAAGTTATTATCAGCTCTTGATTTTCCATTTCATATGTCTAAATAAAATCCTTACAAGAAGAAACTTTAAAACTTCAAAAACTTATTAAAAAGTTGGAGCTCAAGTGCTTTAACTAAAGTCGCAACGTTACACGAATTAATTCTTTCAAACAGTAGGAAGGTATTATATGAGTTCCTTGAACGGTTTGAAGAGATATTTTCATCCGTTACAAATGGAGCACGCTTTGAAGACTTTTTAACCGACTGCAAATAAAAAAGAGGAGGTTCTCAATTCGGTTGTAAACAACCAACTACGACTACGAAAACATAAATGCTTTCGTAGTCGTAGTACGTAAAAATAAAAATCTAATAAATATTTTAGACATAGAGTGGAGGGGATTAGGGGAGGCCTTTGCCCAGCAGTGGGACATAGAAGGCTCATAATAATAATAATTTTATACATTCCACACAACACTGTCTAGCCCCAAACTAAGCAGTGCTTGTATATTGCTAACTATTTTTGACCTTGACAGAGAAAAACATCTATGTTGAGCACGCATATGTTTATTTTCGGTAGGGATCGAACCCTCCAGCACAAAAAGCAGAGCTTTTTTTTTTTCATACAATTAGCTGATCTTCCTCTTATCGTGTCACTGATTTTTTCGAGCCAAGTGTGGTGAAAGGATTTTAAGTGCGCCTCAAAGAAGCTCCATTCGTGCACTTGACACATATTTACGAACTTTTTAGGTTCTACGATATGCCGGTTTCCTCACGATGTTTTCCTTCATCGTGTGAGAGCACTGGCATAGTGAACTAGCTGATGGAGCAAGCATAATTATGACCTGGTTGATGTTAAGTGGTAACCATCGCCTATAACAAGGCCTTCGTAGATCACGCACGTCAAGAACGTGCCCTACAATACACAACCCTGCGTCCATCAACTTGAGGCATACAGATGTTCAGCCTCACGTGGCAGTAATTACACCGGCATTCATACCCTTCAAACCGAACCACAGCGATGCTGCTTCACGGTAGAAATAAGCATGGTGGTAGTACTTCCCCGGACGAGCCACACACAAAGAGCTCTACTACTACTACCAACTGAGCTGTAAGTATTGTTACCATGTAATATCACAAATAATTATGATTGCTCCCATTTCTGATGAACAGATTAACCTTTTCCAACATCAACCGATAAAGAGATTAAGTACACTATCCACTAAACTGACAGACTATCACAACAGCTATTACCTTTAACTATCGTACAAAATAGCTCTTAACGACTCATCTGACCTTACCCTCATAACTTGTCACATAACACAATAACAGCGCTATAAAGAGTCGATGAGCCTACAATGTAGGAGCTGGTCGTAGTGATAGCGATTATAAAGAATATGAGGTTTGGTCATACATGTTTTAGTGTCTAAATAAGTGCATCAATTCAATAAAATTTATTCCAATTTGATACAGTTGTACACTCGGAAAAGTCACATTATATAAAGAAATTCACATAAAACTCTCAAATAAAAATAAAAATAAAGTTGGTAAAAAAAACTGTTACATACTAAAATCATCAGTTAAGGCTTCGTCAAAAGTATTATATGATTTTAACAATAGGAATGTCCTTATTTTAGCGCTAAACTGTCTAAAACCTAAAATTCGAGTATCTAGGGTCAGCTTAAACTACTCAAAAATAGAATGAGAACTTGCCACTTGAGCGGCCATGTTTCCTAAGTTGTTTTAGTAGTAGTAGAACTCTTTGTTTGTGGCTTGTTCGTGGAAGTACTACCACTATACCTATTTCTGCCGTGAAGCAGCATCGCTGTGTTTAGGTTTGAAAGGTGTGGGCGACGGTGAAATTACTGGCACGTGAGGCTGAACATCTTAATGCCTCAAGTTGATGGACACAAGGCAGTGCATCGTAGAGCACGTTCCTGACGTGCGTGACCTACGAGCGAAAAATTGATTGGGGTCCAAGAACAAGTTTCTGGTTTCAAAACATTTATACACAGAAAATAATATTTTTTTTAAATGAACCCTCGAAACACACGCCCTCGTGAACTAAATCGTGGAAATTCCACCCTCAATTTATAAAATAAAAAACTAAATAGACTGCTAACAACGTAATTACCCTTTATATTTGGTCATATAAACACAATAAAAGCGATATAAAAGTCGATAAGGCTACGAGTTATTCTAGTTACGTCTCTTGAGGCTACGACAAAGGAGATAGTTAAACTGATAGCAAAAATAATACACAAGGTGTGGTCACAGTGTAAGCTGTTGCTATAATTTTAAATTAAACTAGCAATTTGTGACCGGGCTTCGCTTGAGATTTTTTAATAACGTATGAATAATGAAATAATTATTTTCGATCTTACTAACATACTAAACTCGTCAATAGATGGCGTTCTCTGTGAAACATAATCCTTGAGTTCTCAGGTTCTCACAGAGCTTAGTTTTTGCTTCTGAGCAACAGATGGCGCTAGGAGTAATGATATTACGATAAAGTTGTTTGTTCTTAAGTGGGAAAAGCCAATATTTTCTAAAAATGAATTCTAGCTAGATCGATTTATCGTCCCCGAAAACCCCTGTATACCAAACTTCATGAAAATCGTTGGTGGCATTTCCGAGATCCTGAATATAAGATACAAGTTACTCCATAAAGCCTTCGCACATTTAAGCGTTCTGCGGTGGGGTTCAGCGAAGCGTTATGTATAAATCGTTAAGTTTCAAAGTCTGTTTTATACCTACTACCTGGCATACAAATTAAATTCTCAAAGAAAACTAATACGTATTTATTTAATTGAAATATATTTATTTCTCCTATGAATTAAAAATTCACTTGCAGAGAAAACTTAGCTAAATAAGTATATATAAGTGGTGTGCCTTTCAGCGTTAAGATAGGTCATAAATATAAAGTGTACAAAGTGTTAAAAAATAATCTAATAGTAAAGTCATAGTGGGTAGTTTTGTGCGTTCCGGCTCATTAGGTAGCGAGCGCGTACGCTGCGCCAATCGCAGAGCGCCGTCGCCGCCGGTGGATTGCTGTTGTTGCGATAAGGGCTATGCCCCAGCGCGCGAGTAAGATGTGATTTAGCATTGCTATAGTTCGGTTTGAGTGTAGTTATTGTTATCTGATTTCATCGAGTTTGCCAGGTTTAAGATTGCTGCGGACATTTGCGTAAAGAAAGTTGAATGCTTTTGTGGTTGATTTTATGTCTTCGTAGTTGTTTGTTATTTCGTAGGTAGTTGTGCTTTTCGGGGTTGTGTTTGTAATGTTTTGTCGTTGACTGGCTAGTTTTTAAACTGATTTTTAATTATTTTTGGTGTTCCCTTTACATACTTTATTGTGAGGTCTATTTCTCCATTTTCTTGTCGTTGTTTGAGTTCACATCTAAGATTTTCCACGATCTTTCGTTGATATGGCGTCTGGTCCGAGAAAATCCGGATACCTTCAGCCTTCATGTTATTTTTATTTCGCAGAATGGATTTCGCTGTTTCATGCGAAGAATAACTGATTTTCAGCGGCCGTGTTTTCATGGCGTCATATTTTCCAAGCCTTTGGACTCCTTTGATTATGCAGTCTGGGACGACATCTTTTAAAATATGGTGTGCTTTCCTTACATCGTTTTCTTGCCTTTCTTGAGCATCATCAGCTTCTTCTTCAGTTAGCCCTGTCATTACTATATTCTTGCTTCGCTCAGCGCGCTCTTGAACCTCAAAGATCAGGTCATCATGGCTTAGTGCCAGTGCTGCTTGCGCTGGTGCCGATGTTGATCTTAACCGTTGGACTTCATTCTGAAGTGTCCCAATTTTTTGCTCGTTTTCCTTCACTGTGTTAGTTAAAGTCATAATTTGTGACTTAAGATGACTGTTTTCAGTAACAAGATGATCAGTGGTTGCCTTAATCTCGGATAATTGATCTTTTATTGATGAGATGTTCTGGCTTATTGTATTGATATTTTCGTTGTTTGATCTGCCTGATTTTACCAATATGTCCAAGATTTCTTTTTTGAACTCACCAAATTGGTACGCAAAATCGCTTTCAGGTGTCTTTCTTTTTCGCATGGGGACTGGGACACTGCATAGTTCTGATTCAGTACGATCAAGTTTTGATAAATCAGGTTGGGAGCTACTACCGCTAGCAGCTGATACCAATTTAGTGCGAGTGGACCTTTTAGTGGGAGATGGAGCGGCACTCATTATGGGATTGAGTAAGTATAGCAATTTTATATTAATCGCTTCGTTATCGCTCTTTTCTTACTACGGCACCGTCCTTAGATGTCCGGAAGACTGCTGCCGCCGAACTTTGGCGAGAAGCACCGAGCCGCTGCCCGTCCTTTTCTGCACTTTGGCCCGAGCAACGCACGTATTAGCTTCTTTAAGGTGTAAGAACACACACACCGCGTACTCTAAACTATACTGTTTTTCCAATATAATTAGGCTCAAATAAGGTTTGTCTTAGATTATTATTTTAGTAAAAAATTTGCAACACGTCTGCTCACTTTGCCTGCCGGCTACGTCTCATTATTAAGTATCCTAAATGATTTAAATTCAATGTATAGAAATAAATATTTTCTAGCAACTCGTACAATGCAGAAAGGAATAGCCATAGCTTCTTGCCGCTATTAAACCCACCACCTTTAACGAGCTAAAGCCTTACGCACATTTAAGTGTTCTGCGGTGGCGATCAGCAAAACGCTGTCAAATATGACAGCGTTTATATTTGACAGTGTTTCACTGATGATACAAAAAACGGTAACAACCAAGCCTTGGTTTATTGCCTGTGCTTCTAGGCTTGGTCGCGTGGAACTGGCACCTGGACTTACCTATAGCTTTATGGCGTTTCAAAGTAATCCTGTGATATCATTGGATAAAAAAATGCTGGTTTATACTTCATTTATTTAAGTTGATAATGTAATTTTTCTTAAGTTTATTGAATAAATACATATTTTAACTTGAATTTGATGGCCAACGGAGAACGTTTAGATGTGCTATAATGAATGAAGCTTCTGGCTTCTTCTTCTTTCTTTCTGGCTTAAATGAATCGCCGACACCACAACCACACCTCAAAATAAAAGCACGTATAACATGCTATAGTTTGTCCATTTTCGGCACGTGCGCGCGCTAACTGCTTTCCGATTGGGGGGAATCACCGACAAAAACGGGCTGTAACGAGTGTGCTAGGATTTCATATCTCATGAGCTCCCGAAAATATTGTAAGAAATGCCCTAAAAGAAAGAAATATGTGCGTGAATTATGAGAAATATTGGAATAATAGAGAACCTTTTCAACATAACATAATTTTCATTTTCGTTTAAAATGTCTAAACAAAAGTTTTTATTTTTTTATAGACCAACATAATAATATGTTATGGCTCGGTCACGTGCGCGTAATTTCACCGGAATCAAAACACAGTGCAATACTGCTTCACGGCAGAAGTAGGCATGGTGGTAGCTATACACAAAGAGCTCTACTACGAGTACCTACTACATACTTATATTTGATAGACGTTATGCCTTTTCTATCTATTGCAGGTGATACACAAAGGGAAATTTGAACAAAAAATTTTAGTAGTAACGATTATTGTTTTGGCTATATTAGTCTTTAGTAGAGAGTTCGTGTAAATTCAGACATTTTCTTTCCTCTCAAGTAAATGTCTTTAAAACCGTTTTCTCTATCCAAATTCGCTTGTAAGAATGCTAGTAGCTTTGTAGCCCCTATTTTTGGGACGAAATAGTGATATTTCGTCCTTGTATTGCCTAGTTTACATATATTATTATTTTGGGTAGAACAAAGCCGTACTACATTTTAGTATACTGGTCACACCTTTCTGTCTGCGCCCGAAGGGACTAACAAAAATAAAGCGCTCTCAGTCAATTGCGACCGTGCGAGACAAAGTGAGCAAGTGTCGTGTCGGTTCTCATTTACATACTAATGCATTTAGATTGTACTGACGCAGAACCCAGGGTTTGCTCCAGCTACCATCATTTTGGTAGCAAGCTTCTTCGTGTTTAAGTTTATTTGTTTATTTATTTATTAGAGTCACCAACATCGTATACACCAATTCATTCATAAATTATATAAAGAAAACCAAAAAAACATGTCAAGTGCTACAATAATTATAGGGACAGACTGCATGTAATTAGAATTAGAGCTAGAGCGAGTTAAAATAAAATAGTTAATTAAAACAAAAATACAAATTAAAATAACATTAATTACAAATTTAAATACAAATTAAAATACAATTAATCCATAAAAAAACACTAACATTAAATCCATAAAATAGTTAATTAATAATAAAAAATACAAATTAAAATAACACTAAATCCATAAAAATACATTAAAAATTAAAAATTGAGAAAAAGTATTTACAATTGAGATGGAAAATAAGTCAAAGAGATTCAAATACACAGCGTTTAAACGAGACAAGGGGGTTTAAAGTTAATTGGCTAATCAGAGGTTAGGTTTCAAAAAGTTATCACTGCAAACATCACTTATTAGGGGCTTAAATATGACCATGACATGGATAAGAAAGAAGTGAATACAGAGATGACGGCTGATAAAAGAGAATACTTAGAGAGAAGAATACATGTTGTGCCGACCCCGCAAGTGGGATAAGGGCAGGAAGAAGAAGCAATGAATATTGACACACATTTTAAAAAGTCCCATCCAACCGATAACCAATGTTTTAGAACTAATTGTTTAATAATTTTATAGTGTTTACTACACTTAAGGAAATCACAAAGATTTTATAATGTCCCAAAAGTTAAGAGCCGAGCGGGATTTCCTTAAGTGTAGTAAACACTATAAAATTAATAAACAATTATGAAAAACGCAAGGTGACATCTCTCGTCGATTCAACTGAATGCAACTTCGGTTATCGAGCAGGTTAGTTGACTATAACGTCAAAACTGTAGATGGAGCCACGGTCGCGTTAGTGCCGAACAGTCCCTAAGAGTTATTCGTCGAATGTGATTAGGATCCGATGGCGCAGTGGTCAGCGCAGCCCCGTACCGAGGGGAAGGTCGCGGGTTCAAATCCCGCTCGGCTCTTAACTTTTGGGACATTATAAAATCTTTGTTTTAGAGCTACTTAGCTATTATAAAATAAAAACTATGTACCTTGAAAACAAACTATACAAAATGTTTGTTCTCGGTTGGAATCTCTCAATCTACAGAGCAAAAGGTAGAATTACTACCATCTGAGCTGAGAGGCCAATCACATAGGCGGTTGTAAAACACATCACACACTTATCATAATTGTACACACAAACAAAACAAAGTCCCACCTCCGGAGCTGCAGAGAACAACAGAAGGACATTTTTCACTCCTAGCTCCCAGTTTGAAAGCACCGGGATGCTTCTTGCATACTGGCACAGGTGATAAGCGGAAGCGGTTTAATTTAAAAACAAAAAACTAATGTCTTGGAGCGCAGTATTTTGGGAGTTCAACTCACAGACCGCGTGCGCAACAGTTTACTGCGCTCCAAGACTCCAAGAAAATCACGGACGTCGGCAAGCACGCGGAAAATTGAAATGGGATTGGGCAGGCCACGGCTGCCACGACTAAATCTACTACAGATTGGACGCCTTAAAACGGAAAATGACCTCGCGTCAGACCAAGGCAAACATGGAGGGACGAAAAAGATGCCTACCTTAAGGATTGGTCCACAGTAGCCCAAAAAAGAGATGAATGGAGAAAAGGAAGGAATTGCCCTGCAGTGGTGGGACACAGCAGGCTCTTAATAATAATAAAAGAAGAGAGAGATGTCTGGATGTCGCTAGTGTTTTATAACTTGCACCATACGCTCCCGGTAACAAATAACACGTCTGCGTGTCGCTGCGACGTTTCCAATTTAGACGCTTTGTGTATGTGTCGCGTCAAGACGCGGGCTACTTGGAACAATCCGCGTTTTACGTAGTGAGCCATATGGCGGCGACGGGAGTGAGCTATCTGTGCATTTATTAAGCTCAGTACGTATCTGCGAGACAGGTAAACACGCTGATTATGACTTTTAATACATCGTCTCAAACTTTTTCGTCTGTGTTGCATGTCGCGTGACGGTCGGCCGCAGAGTAGGAATAAAGTGAAAGGTGCTTGTCAGAGCAGCCGAGGACAATATGGCGGCGCCTTTAGTTTGCGTCAGCTGACCATGTAGTGTATAGATTCCGAAAATTTTTAGCTAAATGTCTATAATGTGAAAAAAAGTTTCACTTTTACCGTGGTTTCATAAAACCACACAATCCTTTTTTTAGGGTTCTATCTATCTGTCACTCACCGCAACATTGTCGCTTCTCATTTTCTTTAATTTCTCATAAAAACCTCTGTTTGGCATTTCTCACAAAAACCTCCTTGTTCAATGTCTTTTGTCAAAAAACTTACAAACTAGTAAGGGCCCCGCAATTAACCCCAAGCCATCGCCAGGCCTGAGTAATGCTTTAACCAGCGCGGTATTTAGGGGGCCATAACGACCAGCTCCAGTGATTCATTAACACTACTCCAGTAGTTATGACACACCATTACGTCTTTATGGCCCGTGAAGAACGCTAAATAAATAGAGGCTGTGGGTCAAAAAGAACCATGCATTTGCTTGTTTGAATCTTTTTGGTAAGCATTGAGGAAGGGTTAATAAAATAAATAAATATTGTGGACCTGCCTAAAATCCGCACAACATAATCTAGCCCCAAATTAAGCAAAGCTTGTACTATGGGAACCAGATAGCTGATAAAATACTAATATTATATATATTTTTGTTTTGTAAATACATACTCTGAATGCAATTTATCACCCAGACAGAGAACAAATATAATATGCGTTCACCACACAAATATTCTCGTTGGGGATCGAACCCACGACCTAAAATGTTGCTATCGGTAATGATCGAATATACAAAGGCAGAGCTACTAGCAACTATAGGCCTACCACAAGCTCTGTCTGGCTCTGTCACTGGCTCTGGTTTTGAGTCTGTGTGAGTGTTGACTAAATAAATCCAACGTAGAAACGTCACACACACAGTATAATACACTGGTGGGTACTCAAACAGACTCAAAACCAGAGCTAAAGACATAGCCAGACTGAACTTGTGGTACTGGGGGCTAAAATGACAATATCTGGTAATTTGGTGCATCTAAACTGATACCTAAGTTGATAACAGTATTATTAATAGTCAAACCCCAATCAAGAGTAGTCCGACTCAAAGAAACTCAATGAATTTTCAAAACAGCATCTATCAGAGTGATTTGGTACTCTAACGAATCGCGACCAACAATGAACCAATATTCTTAACTAACGAACCGTGAACATACAATTTCTGAGCGTTTCCAACCGTTTTACAGATGGTGACGATTCTGTGCTGATTACACGCCAACTTCACCCTTATTGCTAGAAGTGAAGGCATTAATTTTGGAAAAATCAAATTTGCTTTTTTGTGCGCTCCTGTGGAATTATGTTGTGAAATTGATCGGATTGCTATTTATAATGAAAATTGTGAGGAAAATTGTAAATAAAGGAACCGCTCTGAAAAATTCCACGAAACGATAATTATTGATGACGTCACAATATGAAACAAAAACCTGTTTTTCTGGTAAATATGAAAAACATTAATTTTCTTCTTATCCCTTATCAACCGTTATGCGATTTTTTGATTGATTGGAAATCAATTCCATTATTTACAATTTTCCCCGCCATTTTCATTATAAATAGCAATTCGAATAATTTATTTGCAAAAAAAGCTTGGTAAAATTTGTTTC
Source organism: Thera britannica (assembly GCA_939531255.2). Taxonomy (NCBI): domain Eukaryota; kingdom Metazoa; phylum Arthropoda; class Insecta; order Lepidoptera; family Geometridae; genus Thera; species Thera britannica. Next base: position 1,983,620 of record OW618038.2, read on the forward strand.
TTCCCATAGCAGTGGTTTGGTTACCCAGTGCTTATATGAATAAATAAATAAATATTATTGACAATGCACATAACACTATCTAGCCCCAAAGAGCTTGCACTATACAAGGTGTATCTAAATATGTGTACTAGGCGAAGGTGGGGGGGTTCAGACCACAATGGTGATCAGTTGTGGAGGGGAGATAATTAAAAATTCCTATTTTCAGTTTCCCATACAAAAATATTTAATTTCATAATGCCTAAATAAATTGACAACCCTATCCTTGTAACCCCTTGACCCCTTGACCTACTACCTCTGTAGGTCTACTACTACTACCTACTACCTCTGTAGCTGAGTTTAGGGTTGTCACTTTGCATAAAGTCAGCTGTTAATGTTGAAACTTCGTTGCAGTTTTTTTCAGAGATACCAATCGAAGTTCGAAAAGTCGTTGAACAAAAGTTGTTCCCCGGGGGGTGGAAATTCACCCCCCTTCAGAATAGTACACATATTTTGATACACGTTGTAGAAACAAGATAGCGTAAAACATTAAAGGTTTTGTACATTATTATTACGTAGTATATATATGTTACGGCTAATACCCGAAGTGCGGCTACACCTAGTTTTAGCCGGTTAGAACTAAGGTGTAGGGCTCCTCGCGAGTGTTCTGGCTGAGCCATTTCAGATTCAAACTCGGGGCACCCCGACTTAAGTCACAAAAGTAACAGTAGGTTGTCAGGTTTTTATACTTACTTAATTTCAAGAATATTGCATGACAGTACCCGAAAACAATCGGCTCGTACTAGGTTTAACCAAGAGTGAGTGGCTACACCTAATTCTAACCGGCTAAAACTAGGTGTAGCCGCACTTCGGGTATTCGCCGTAACATATATATACATACGTAAATGTATAGGTACGTACAAACGTTTCCATTCAATAGGAAATAGAAAATGAGTTATTAAATTGTATATGCACTGTAGTACCGTTTTCTGCATTTGTGGATTTTATAAAAGTGTTTGCTTTGACACATTTTAGTTCCGTATTCAAATAAGCGCGAGCGAATCGAAGCTTGCTTCACAGTTTTTTTTTTATTATAAAATGTTGAACAAGCTAAGCACCTAGAGAATATTCCGCACCTATTTATATTCGTTGGTCAATGAATTTTTTCACAATGGGTGACAGAAAACCAAGTCCGATCTTCGTAGGATACTTTTATGTGCACTTTGCTAGTACTCTTAAACGGTGAAGGAAAACATCTTGAAGAAATCGGCATGAAATATCGACCCTCAAAAATTCAAAAACATGACTGGGTTAAGTGGATGAAAGAAGCATCTTTGCGGCGCACTTGAAATCCTTTCACCACACTGGGTTGGAAGAACTAATGACACGATAAGAAGAAGGCTACTATTGATCTAGAGTCTAGTACCTACCTATTATTAAGACTACTAGGATTGGGCACTACCCCATAAAAACTTATTTTTTGGGTAATAAGCAAATAAAACAGGCATATGGTTTAAAATAAGTTCAATGGATTAAACATTTTATACTGTCCCAAAAGTTTTAAGCCGAAAGATTTGAACCCACGACCTTCCCCTTGATACGGATGGACGTACTACCGCACTAAATGCAATATAATGAAACTCAGACAATATGTAGGTAAGTCCGTCATTATCATCATCATCATGATGCCTGGAAAGTTCTAAGCCGAGTGGGATTTGAACCCACGACCTCCCTTTGATACGGATGGACGTACCTACTACAACATAATGAAACTCAGACAATATAAAAATAATAAATAAATAAATATTGTAGACAACACTATCTAGCCCCTAACTAAGCTGAGCTTGTACTATGGGAGCTGATATAATACTCATATATATTTTTTTGTAAATACATACTTAGAATACAATATAACACCCACACAGAATACAAACATTTATGTTCACCACACAAATATCTCGGTGGGGATCGAATCCACGACCTACGGCGCATATGTAACTACTTCAATTTATTCCACTGAACCACAGTTTGCAACGTTAACCCTTCATCCGGCACACTACCTGAAAATACTCAAAATTGGTACAGTCAATATCGAAAGTGATTCAATTGGAATGATGACACGTTTTAAAGCGATTTAAAGTTGAAATGGCGTTCGTTTTTCCACGCATGGAATCGTGCGTGGCATTGGCACTGTGCAATATGTTTTTTGTTGTAGTGTGGGGAAATCTGAAACCATAAAAGGAACTGTTTTAGGAACAATTAGGTTTGTTTTTTCCTTTTTCTATTTTTTTGTAATGGACAGTGTGCAGTATAAGGAAGTGTAAAAAACTTGAGAAACCGACTTCATGGCCAAACTATGAAACCAATTTTTGAGAAATTTATTGTTTTTTTTTATTTTTACCTTCCAAATAAAAAAAAACAAATCTGCCCATATAAGCTTTAAAAACATAAAAAACCAACCAAATTGAGAACCTTCCCTTTTTTTATTTGAAGTCGGTTAAAAAGAAAGTAGACATTTTTTCCCACTCAAAAAAAATTATTTCCCGTAAATATGGAGTACTTGCCAAAACAACACACTACACTACCCAGCCCCAAACTAAGCAGAGCTTATAATATGGGAACCGGATAGCTGGTACAATCAGAAGAGAAAAAACATAATAATATATTTTGTATGATTATTTGTAATGTCCCAATCATTTTATTATTTTACTTATACCATTAACTATACCGATGCAAATTCAACCCTTCAAACCGCACCCCATTCATTCTGATTAGTTAATATCTAAACGTATACTGCGGTTATAGGCAACCGTTCGTTACTGTACCCTAAATTAGGGTATTGTCTAGTTTAATTAAATTGGACAACCCTAATTCCAAAGGTATGGTATTGGCAGTCTTTGATTGAATTCATAAGCCCAATATTGTTGTAGCTAAGAGAGATGACAGCTAGTACACTCACAACTTTCTCTAAGAACCGACTCCAAATAAAAATGAGGTTCTCAATTCGCTTGTATTTTTAACCGACTTCCAATCAAAAAGGAGGAGGTTCTCAATTCGGTTGTAATTTTTTTTTTTTTTTTTAATGTTTGTTACCGCATAACTTCGTCATTTGTGAGCCGATTTGAAAAAATATTTTTTTATCTGAAAGATACTGCTTCCAGATTGGCCTCATTTTAATTTTATTAAAATCGGTGTTGCCATTTTTTAATAATTTTTTTAATGTTTCTAACTGCATGCCTCTGTCATTTATTATGAACCGATTTAGAAAATTATTTTTTTATTTGGAAGGTTATTGTTACGTCCAGATTGTCAAAAACAAATTTCATTAAAATCGGTTTAGCCGTTTGGCAATGAAGTCGGTTTCTCAAGTTCTTTAAACTTATAATTTATGTGTTTTAGCATTTTTTTTCCCAAAAACGGGTCCTACTACTACTTCGGATAAAAGCTAGTTCTAAAGAGAATTTTTAACGACACCTTTCATAAAACAAAAACCTAAACTCGTGTCAGTGGTCGGAACGAGTTAAAAAGTGTGCAAAAAGGCGAGTTTGTACATCCTGTTGTTTTTTACCACGACCCAGCGAGAGGCGGATTAGCTCAGCAAATTTAATTTGCAGCTCGCGTGGCACTGCGGTGACACTATTTTGATTAAAACACATTTAATCTTACCGTTTTGACTGGTCAGACTGCTATGACCCTTCACCTATACACAAAGGACAATAAAGGTAAACGTCCACTGGTATTCAGTGACCAAAACACATACACGGCACGCGACGTCACTTGTGTCGAATGGAATAAATTACACTAGTACTGGTTTCACCGTGCTCTGTTACTTACACTAACAGCTTGTTAGGCCTTTAACCGACTGTTATGGTTGGTTTAAAACGGGTCTTTTGTTAGGGCATGGTGGAACACACCATGCCCTAACAAAAGACCCGTTTTTAACGTGAATCGTTTTCCATACCAATAGATTTTTAGCTTTAAAAGCTAATGTAGCATTAAAGGCTAACGTAGCTAAAAGTATGCTTTTACTAAAAAAAAGACTTTTTATTAAGCTTCACTCGAATAAAAAGTTTTAGACGTTTTCTACTTCTTCTTCTTCTTATCGTAGTATCACTGGTTTTTTCGAACCAAGTGTGGTGAAATAATCTTAAGGTTTTCTACTAATATATGTATTGATAGCCGGTTTTAGAAATAGGACATCACTACTAAGACCGGGCAACGAAATACATCACTAGTCGGGAGGAAAAAAATGGCGTCGTAATGCGTAGATTATTTTTTAATAATAAAGATAAACCGAGTTCTTATTCTGTTCAATGGATATTAGAGATCAATCTTTTAGTAAAATGTCGTAAAATTTTAAAATGCAACTTTGCTAGAGCCCTAACCCTGTAAGCTTTAAGCAAGTTTAACCCATTATTACATGGTTTTTTATCGCATAATGGGTTAAAACGAAAACCTACTTGACGATAAACAAATAATCGTTTGACATTTCAATTTGCGTGCAATATCGCAATGGTACAGTCGCGCAGACTATAGACTAGCACGCTCGAATCGAATGTGTGTCGCTGACGGGCGCGCGAATACGAATGACTCTGTATTTTATAGCTTTCTGTCTGTACACTCGTGGAGAAATGTTGGAAATACGTATAGAATCTAGCATTTTTGAATACAAGTTATAGGCAAACGTTTGACCGCAAACTAAAAGATACGTAATAGGTATTCGGAATTGCAGAAGTCATTATGGAACACTTTTTGGTGGCATCTTAGAAATACGACTTTTTGCACTCCAATTATAGGTCCTGGGTTTGGGTTTTTGGAGGTTTTTGACTTGACAATGTCTTATAATTCCATCGAGTCGGCTGTACGCACGAAAAAACATGACTCATGCGGCGTTACCTTGCTCTGAGACGTTCCATTTACTTAAGGATTGAAGTGCAAGCGAGAGCGCGGAACGAGCGACAAAGAGGCACAATCGGCCTCCGCGTTCAGCAGCGTTCGACATTTTCTAGTCATTGTCATTTTCTTATGACGTTGTTACGTTCAACTATCGTCATTAAACCGACTTTACAGACAACCGATTTTATTTTAATGATTGGGCTGATGATGGTTCCCACAATAAAAGTAAGAATTTTTTTGGGACTAGATGGCGCTGTGTGAAAATATCTAAAGCTTTGCACAAAGGTAAGCGCTATCGCTACGAATATCGTCGTCATAATAAACAGCGTTTCACTGATCGCTACCACAGAACGCTAAGGTATGCGCAAGGCCTAAGAGAAGTTCATAATATTGACGACTAGCTGTGCCCCGCGGTGTTCCCCGCTATTAAATACTACGTTCCTTTATCGTTAAGAGGTCATTTTCTAAACCCTTTACTACCACTACCCATGCAAAAAAGTTATGAAGATCGATCTTATAATCTATGAAAAATGTATCCGACGGGAACTAAACATTTTCCTGGGAAAAAAGAGTAGCCTATGCGGTATTCCAGACTATAATATATTATCTATGCTGAATTTCATTCAGATTTGTCGTTATTGAGAAAAAAATAAATTGGTTGTCTGTAAAGTCGGTTTACTGTCGATAGTTGAACGTGACAACGTCATACAGCTGTCCACGCGGATGCATCGCTCACTCTACTCCTACTCTCCAAGTAGGAGAGAGACAGATGTTGAACGCTGCCAAACGCGGAGGCCGATTGTGACTCTTTGTCGCTCGTTCTGCGCTCTCGCTGGCACTTCAAGCCTTAAATGGAACGCCTCAGAGCGAGGTAACACCGCATGATTCATTTTTTTTTGTGCGTGCAGCCGGCTCCATCGAATTATAAGAAGTTGTCACGTCAAAAACATCCATCCATTCGTCCAATATTCACATGTGCTGGTTCTGTCACAATCTAGGTTTTTCATAGTCGGACCAACATATTTATAATATAAATCACTCAGCCCAAGTTCTATCATGAGCAGATGTACACCTTATCTAACAAGTTACACGACAAAATAAAATGGCTCTCAGTGTAATAAATATCTCTTTCTGTGCAGACTGTACTGTACAGACCGTAAACTCTTGTGTCTAGTGAGCCATGTATAGTAGAGACTTGGAAGAAGTGTTTTGTTTGCTGAATTTGATTCTTTATCTTGTGGCACTATTTTATTTTATTCGCTGAGCTCTGAAGCGCGTAAATTTTTATTTTTACTTACTCATCACAAAATTTCTAAGCCCATCATAAATTAAGGAATCGTCATCATCATTCATCAATATCAGCCTGAAGAAGTCCACTGCTGAACATAGGCCACCCCTACACATTTCTAGGAAGAACGCTTCTGAGGTCTTTCCATCCACCGACTTCCCGCGACCTTAACACTGTCGTCGGTCCACCTGGTGGGGAGCGCCCTACTTTTCGTCTTCCGGTTTGTGGTTGCCATTCGAGAACCTTGATTCTCCAATGGTTGTCGGTTCTTCGAGCTATATGACCTGCCCATTGCCACTTCAACTTACTAGTTCTACTAATGAGCTATTTTTACATAGTCATCACAAAATCTCTAAAACCGCAAGAAAACACAACATAGGTTCATCACAAATTAAGGATATTAGTTTTATATAATAAATGGAGGTTATGAATCGGGTTTTGTTTACGAACTTGATATAAAACATGTATTCAAAATTAATTATTGAAAGCCAGGTTAATAGGTAAACCAAATTAATTCGACCAATAGGTCGACTTAATTAATTTGACACACATTGAAGACACAACATTTCACATTGAACAACAAAATACTTATGTGTAGTACTTTACGCTATCTATTAAAATTTCATAAACTAACAGACTCAATATTAATTAATAATTAAACATAAATAATAAATAGGTAAATATTATGGACATTCCACACAACAATAGCCCCAAATTAAGCAAAGCTTGTGATATGGTTTTTTTTGTTAATATGTATTTACTTAGAATACATAGGTATTTACAAAATTTTAGAATACAAAACAACACCCAGACAGATAACAAACATCTGCATTCAACACACAAATATTTGTTCTAAATGAACCCACAATCTTCGGCGCAGAAGACATATCTTATTTATTTAAATTTGAAACTACATACATACTTAGATAAAATCATGCCTCATTCCCATGGGGGTAGGCAGAGATCACGAATTTCCACTTGCTACGATCCTGACACACCCCTTTCGCTTCATTAACTTGAAACTACAACACTCTTATAATTAAATAATGACAATCTTAAAATTACTCTTCCTTTTGTTCTCTTCCTTTTTTTAAATTTAAAAAAAGAAATTTCAATAGAAGAATAAAACTTCAATATGGATCGTAACCAGCAACTCTCAAAATTAGAATTCTAGCACGAACCGCATTTCATTTGACGCGGGAGTGCAGGCGCTCGCATTCCAAAATTGAAATTCGAATTTTAGGTCTTGACGTCAGCGTCACTATTTGTATTATGTATGTGTGTGTGTATTGTGTGTTTGCTTTGATGTGGCTTCGTCATAGACACATTATATTACAAAGAGAATTGTTTTATTATGTAGCGAATAAACTCAAAAACTACAGGACTGATTTCAAAATAATTCGACCATTAGAAAGCAACATTATCCTTGAGTAACTTAGTGTATATTTGTTACTAGAAACCCACCCCGGCTTTGCACAGGGGTAAATTAGAAAATAGAAGTTATTTTTTTTAATTTCCTTTGAATTTTTCCACCCGTGCGAAGTCCGGGCGGATCGATAGTTTTAAATTAAACATTTTAACCTTGGATTAGAAAATTGCTTCATCAAATTATTGAAGTTTTTTAATGGTCGTATTTTTTTCTTTATGCGTCCATAAAAACGAATGAAGCTTCTTTTTTTAATACCAATCGAACTTTATCTCGTTTAAATTTTAAACTTCATCTATTATGTTTTTACTTGATTGCTTTTAATTCTTAAATCACCCCAGCCAGCCCAGCTACCTAAAGCTACTTATTAGCGGAGTAGGACCTTGGTTTGATGGCAACAATAAAATAAATAAATATTATAGACAATCCACACAACACTAACTAGCCCCAAACTAAGCAGAGCTTGTACTATGGGAACCAGATAGCTGATATTATACTTATTTTTTTGTAAATACATACTTAAAATACAATATAACACCCAGACAGAGAACAAACGTAAACCATCACCTCACTTATTTGTTCCCGGTGGGAATCGAACCCACGACCTACGGCTCAGAAGGCAGAGCTACTACCAACTGAGCTGAGAGGCCAGTCGGGACAATGATCCAGTAAACCGGATGGTTTTTTATACGACTTGCTGATGGAACAAGCATTTGGACCATCTGATGTTAAGTGGTAACCATTGCCTATAACAAAGCATTGCCACGTCACGCACGTCAGGAACATGCCCTACGATGCATTTTGAGGTATACAGATGTTCAGCCTCACGTGCTAGTAATTCCACCGGCACCCACACCCTTCACACCGAAACAGCAATGCTGCTTCACGGCAGAAATAGGCATGGTGGTAGTACTTCCCCGGACGAGACACACACAAAGAGCTCTACTACTACTGAGCAGGGGTGATACAGATGTGGGTGTAGAGGTACAAGACTCAATCAGTTGTCTAACAAGAAGGGTAATGTTTTTGATGTTACTCTTTTGCGATCCAGTACAGCCTCAACAGTTTTGTAGATTTTAATAAATAATATATTTGTGGGTTTGTTTTCATCACAAGAGTAAATCTATCATACACCGCACACTTAAGTCCTGCGCATATCTAGCACGATGGCGATGGCAATTAGTGAAACTCTGTTAAAAGTGATATTTGACAGCGTTTCACTGATCGCCATCGCAATCACGATAAATGTGCGCAGGTCTTTAAAGCAGACATTTGCAATATCGAGAAGTTCACAAACAGAACCAGGTGTCACCACGGGTAAAATCAGAAAGCTCTATCGTTGCGGTTTGGAGGATGAAAAACCTCTCGATTTTTATGCATTATTTTTCTTTCTGGATTGAATTTTTGCTCAAACACTTTAAACTTTAATACTCTTTGCTTTGGTCTCACCTAGTAGCCAAGAATAAGTAAGTCTAAGTGGTACTTAAGTAAACCGTAAATGAGTTAGACAAAAACATTTCAGGAGGGTCCACTTTTTTTAGTGCAAACTGCCAAGAAGTGGAACTCTTTACCGTCGTCAATATTTCCGGAGCATTCAACCTTGGAACTTCAAGTCAAGAGTGAACAAGTGGATTATAGCTAAGCGTGCACTACCTTAGGCTGCATTTTCACTTTCCATCAGGTGTGATGGCAGTCAAACGATCATAAAAACATAAAAACATAAAAAGTGTTTTTTGTTTTTGTTATAATATTTTTTTTATTAATTGTTCAATTATTCTGTTTGATCCTTTCATTGACAAAATACCTAAAACAAGCCCACTGTCCTTTGCTTTCCTCGAAATATTATTTTCAATCTTAGACAAGAATTTCTTTGATTTCGGTCCACCAAAACGAAATACCTAATTAGAATCCAAAAATCTTTAAGCACATCATTGAACCGACTGCCTTCAATTTACTCCAGGCTTAATAACAGTTCACAAATGCCATTTACTGTGTAATTTTCCCGTTTTGCTCGACAGTAATAATAAAATTCATTTATTTCTTTTGTTTCAGATGAAACGCCGGTATCGTGAATGAAACTCGATATTTTAAATTAAAACGTCATGGTTCGTTTGGTTTATTATAATTATTTTGTTGCGTCACGGACAGTATTATATTTTAAGTGTTCATACCTTTCGTGATACAAATTGATTGTGAAAGAGGGCTGAAGGGTGCTCGTAAATTTTATTAAAAAAGTGTAAGTGATGCTAAAGGCTTGTGCCGGGGCTTTAGTAAAATAGTGTTAATTATAAATATTGACAGTGATAGTGAAAGGGGGGATGTGAAGTTGGTGATGTGACAGTGATGGTGGAGTGACAGTTGGCATCATGCTGGCCGCGTTCTGTCGACTGCTGGCCACGGCAGCGGTGCTCAGTGCTACACTCCTGGCCAGGGCTGCTAAAAATGGTAAGTTTTCGTAATATATTTTTTTTTGTTATCGAATTTTGCAATTTTTAATAAGTATCTAAAAATCATCAGTTGCAATCTGTTGTCTCAATAATGGCCGTGTTAGACTGATTAAGAATTTTATGCAAAATTAATACTTACCTTAGATTAAGTTTACTGAAATTAATTATTTATATTGTACAGTTTTAGTAATCCTAGTTAGTACGTCCTTCAAAACAAAAGAAATCTACCCATTTACGAAAATGCTCCCCAAATTAGGCTTATACCGTCCTCATTTTAGGACAAAATCTTACAAATTTTCAATTAGATAAGAATGTGCCGCCAAACAAGAAACGCGAAATTATACGGAAACAAAAAACTAATCTCAATTTACATAGTTGCATTCTCATAATAAGTATGTAATCCCCGAATTGTGTTCTTTAGCTGGTTTTACAAATAGGGTGGGGGAAAATCTGAGTAAAAGAACCAGTTGAGCTTTCAAATGTCTACGAAAATTCCCGAAATAATCGAATTGGTACGTTTTAACCTTGATAGAAGGTATCCTTCTGCCCAATGGACTGACGACATTGCAGGAATCTCGGAAAAGACGTTGTAAAATATTAGAAAAGACCAAATTCGTTCTTCCTGGCTGAAAACATGCACAGGAAATCTCTGTCCAGTAGAATTGAGCTACCTCCAGAGGTCTTTCCCATGTAGGTTCAAGAAAAATGTAAAACTGTTCCTTCCGCAACGACAACACCTTTGGTGTTGTTGGTGTCTACGGGTGACGGTGACCGCTTACTATCAGGTGGGTTGTAAGCACGTTTGGTTATCATTAGCAAACAAATTTATTCGGTTTTAATCTAGGTATAACTTTGAAACGTCTTCAAGCTAGGTAAGTCTAGGTGCTAGTTCCAAGCAACAAAGCCTATAGAATATTTTTAAGGCTGATGACAATGCATGAAGCTAAAAACAGCAAGCACGTGACCGAATGAACTTAAGAATAGCCGCGAACAACTCTAGAACAAATTTCCGAATGCAAATGTAACTATAGCGGTTCCATCGCTAGATAGAAAGGGGATGAGAGGCAGCGCTCCCTAGGGCGGTGGACGCTGAAATCAGCGGTAATAGTTGTATGCAAAGCAGCGATTCAAGCGCTCATCGGTGACACAACACCCACGGGAGCGGAGATTTTTTCTCTCGCATTTTTTAAATTAAAATTTTCTAAGGAAAAGCTCGGTTCTTAACAAGGCTTTCTTTATGCGTCTTTTTTATCGTATACCATATACTTAGACTTAATAAAATAACCGTTTACTTTTGTATGTTTTAATTAGCCTGAGTAGCTTCGTAGGTCATAAACGGAGCTCTGGCTACTTCCTGCACATATACATATAGATAGTGTGTTATTAAGTCGAACGAGAGAAAAGGATTCAGTATCCGTAGTCTGAGTAAGGGCGCTTGTACACGCTAAAAAAATTTGCCGTTCCTGCGGCAGACAAGACAAATTCTTCGTGTAGACGACAAGAATTTTGTCTTTTCCACACACGAAAACGCAACAACGTTCGCCGCGTCGTGTCTTGCGCAGATAAGATTTTTTTCGTGCACCGCTGCGAGCAGTGTACACAGTTATTTTCTAGTTACGACACGAATTCTTGGGTTGACCCGGCGTTTTTTCTTAGCGTGTACAAGCGCCCTTATACTCGATCAGTTTGAGCGTTCCTTTACGCCCACGTGTCTCTTTCTTTTGTATGGAGAAATAATGAGACAACAACTCGTTTCGATCATTTCTACCAAGTTTCTATGTTACTTATTGTTGTTGTCTCATCTTTTTTCCATACAAAGAAAGAGAAGCACGTAGTCGACGTTCAAACTGATCGAGTAAAATTCAGACTACGGGTACTGTCAATTTGTTTTAATACTTTGAACAACTTCCAACCTATAAATTGCAGCAAACAGAGTTACTCCAACTGGACTGTGAGGTCAGATTTGGTAGAAATCATTCGCCAATCTAGAGCCAACCGTCACTGAAATCCCCAAAAGTAATTAAAAACACTAAACTTTAAAACGACAGGAACGCGACGGTTTTCACCATTTCTGTTTCTATTTTCAAATTCAACTTCACCAAAACTACACCGCACTGTACACTGCGTTGCAAATAAATGTAAACTAACGGTCGCTGTCACTAGGTTCTACTCTCAAAGTTAATGGCAAAATGGATGCCATTTTAAAGTGATTCTTAAGGTTATTATTAAATTGAATGCATTTGCCTTAGGAGAAAATCAGGATTAACTTTTTTGTTTTGATGATAATTTTTAATTGAAATTGTTTTAAGTCTTGTCATGTTGTGTTGTCTTTGTGAGCTGACCTATATAGTTGACAGATTGAACCACGCACATGATGACTAAGCACCTTTACGTTTAAAATGACGAACACAAAAGGGCATTTAAATACTTTGTGAGGCGCAAAAGAAACTTCTTAAAATTAACTTTGCCATGTTTTTTTTTTTCATAAAATAACAACAGAGACTTTTTGAATATCGAATGTTAATCCGTGATATGATAGGTACACACTAGTTCACAGTAAAAATAAATAACAATACATAGAATTGCAAAACAAAAATGTAAACTAGTAATCTCGTGATAACGTCACGAATTTGTCCAAGTACCAGCAGTGTACAGACGTTATCGGAAAACTATAAAGTGGTTTTCAAACGATCAGTTTTGATTTAGCGCACATTAATTTAATATTGACGTAAATCGAAAAGTATGTCTCCCATAAGATACCGAAATCCCTCCGCAAAAATTAAGCAGGGAAGAAGTAAATAACAAACGTAGTTTTTCAAAATAAATAAAAAGAGCACATTCTATGAAACGAAATGAAATCAATGTTTTTTTTGTTTCCAAAGAGTTAAAAGGCTTCCAAGAATTTTCAGTCTCTCCATCAGTAAGGCCTACCACAAGCTCTGACTGGCTCTGTCTCTGGCTCTGGTTTTGAGTCTGTGTGAATGCTCACCAGTGTATTATACTGTGTGTGTGACGTTTCGACGTAGGATTTATTTAGACAGCACTCATACATTACAAAACCAGAGCCAGAGCCAGGCAGAGCTTGTGGTAAGCCTACTGACTTCCCACGTCGACAGCTCAACAACAAAACAACTTCGTCAGTCATTCTTCGAGAGGCGTCCTACGCTTTGTCTTCAGACTCGTGATCGCAATTCAAAAATCTTTATCCCCCCAGCGCTTGTTAGTTCTACGAAGTGTCTTATTGTTAGTAATTGTTGCATCCTTGGCTCAAGATTTAATATTTTCACTTGTAGTAGTCTCGCCTACGCTTCAACTCACTCGCACGTATTTCAGCTCCATAAGAAAGAAAGAGATAGCACACGCCATGCGGCCCCGGCTCCAAGCTTCATTCGTTTTCGTGCGCGCACGACTACCGCACGTAGTGACTAAAAATATATATAATATACTCCGTATCTACTTATGATTTTCATCGTCATGTCTAGATGGAATACAGTTAGTGATAAAGAAGAAAGGTGTCGTAAAAAGGTGTGACATGTGAAGTTAAGTGAATTCAACGGATTTTCTCAAGATGTACCCGCCTGGGGCCTTATTCGCTATTACATTGGAGATTCCGTGCCCGAAACGTGTGACTTCACAACGTGATCTAAACGCAAACGCGCCTTGGTGCGGAATCTAAAAAAGGGTATTCTGTATGCCACAAGACTAGTTGTCTACGCCCCACGTTTGATGTTTTGTTTATTTCACATGATTCGTTCAAAATCCGACGATTGCTAAACCGATGTCTTAACGTGTTCACGTAACGCGCGTGGTTTGGCAATAGCGAATAACGGCCCTGAACGGAATTTTATTTTCTCAGATCTAATACGTGATATTAGACCGTAGAATTTTGAATGCTTCGAGTCAATACGAGATATTGACCAATAGCTATTTATGAAATGAGTTAATACGAGATATTGACCAATAGTTATTTATGAAATGAGTTAATACGGGATATTAACCCTTCTTTTTTTATTATCCTGGCTCCCGTCACCACCGGCACGATCGCTAGCACCTGTCATGAAAACAACGTGCATTCCCTTGGAAGCCCAAACACGATCCGTCTGGCCACGACAACACCACCTGTGGTGACAAGTCTAGTTCAACCAGATGCCCGGCGCCCAGTGCGACAAATACAGTGACGGTAGTAGCCTAAGAGGCTAATGCTTTGCCTTTTGCTTTGTCAGAGCTTTCGCTTGCCTTCAAGACCTTTGAGGTCTAGACGAACGAGTGGGGTCCTTACACCTATGATAACCTGGAAACGATGAACCTTATGAGGGAACCTCCTACGGGATGGACTCAAAAAGAGGTAAAAGAACATTTATTCAAGGAATACCTATTTCACGAAAACTGCCTTTTGAGAAATAAACTCAATGTTAACGATTGATGTTAAAGAGTCTGCTCAAAAATCCCATGAGCCTCAAAAATCCTCAAAAAGCAAAATTGGCTATTAAGCCTGCTTGCTGTGCTTGATAAATGCTTTTGATACTTTTTCGATGCAACAAAAGTTAGAACATGTTTTCATTGATTGATGACCAACTGAGCTATCTCATTAAGTCTGCGTAGTAAACAGAAGATATGAAAACTTATATACTTTCGTGAGTTTCTTCTGCAAGTAATTCAAACTCCAAAAGCGCCTGTCGGCCAATTGTTGAGTAACCGTGGTTCATGACACTGGAACCACGCGGTGACGGCGGCCGGCAGCAGGGCGGTGCGCCCCGCTGGTGCCGTATTGTCGCCGACCGATTGCATACCGGCCTTTATCCACCCGTGGGCAGCAAGCGTCGGCGCCATCACCAACAACGACGCATCGGTACAAGCAGTCGGGGATATCGAAGCAAAAGCAGTAACCTCGCAGGTACATGCAGTCACATGAAATATTTTCTAGTTTTTTCTAGAAGTACCTATAATTATCTGATGAGAAAATTTCTTATTAAGAAATTTCTTATTTAAGACTCAACATTTTATTCTGAGATCTTCGTCTTCAAAAAATGATGTTTATTATTTTAATTAAAAAGAAATAGCTCTATTTTATACCTACTTTAGGCTATCCCTATGAAAACCGTTGGGGAGCCAAAGGGGGCAAAAGTAACGGTGGTGGCCTAAGCTGCGCCTTATGGTTTTATGGTATTACGATAAGGTATTATTATAAATCTTATGCCTAAAGATGAAAGTTGTTTTATGTAATACTTACAAAGATTGCTCAGAGCATGTTTAAAGCAGAAATTAAATTTTTTAAGCTCTCTGAGTAAAAAAAAAAAAAAAAAAAAACTTTGTCCATTTTGAGCATTTTAACTGCAGACTGTTCTGCTGTTGTCAGTTGTCAAGGCTGGGCTTTCACAACATCCTTGGAGTGCGTTTGTGTAGCGCTTTGCTTTATTACATACCTTTATTACCAAAACGAAACTAATCCATGTGTATGCAATAAATATAATATTATTGAGTATTGAGTATTACGATTCAAAAATAAACGTTACCATTTTGTATACACTATGGTATTTTTGTCGTCGGTAAATAATATTCTGACAACAGATTATTCTTACAGAAATTAAATTAATTTTGCTATTCCTATCGATTTCGATCTTGAAATATACCGATTTTATTCTATTGCCCAAAGTGCAACTTGTAAAAGAGAAAAAATCTTTATCGAATATCTATAACACGTCTTTTTGGAACTTCTGGCAGCTGTAACAGCACTACAACTGCAGTTGCTGGCGCATACATATATCAGCAGTACAGCACCTACTGCCTTGCCTTAGTGATAAAATTATAACTCGAAAGATTACGTAACATTTATTTGTTCGTTGCTTTTCTACAAATTTTGATTTTGAATGCAATGCATTAAAGCTTTAATAACAATAAACACAAATCAGAGATAGATCTATTCGCTTTGAGGGTAAATGACAAAGTCCTTAATATGTATATTCAAATCTGTCAAAGGATAAACAATGCCTAAACTATTGCCATCTTACAAATGAATGATGACAAACAGTGACATAGCTAATTTACAAGTATTTAAAAATTTGCTTTTATTACTATGGCAGTAGTAATAGTAATCTTTTGAAAAAGAGATCCTACTGTGTACAACGTGTATGCATTTACAGTCAAGGGACCTGTATTTTTTTTTCGTTTTTTATATTATATATATGCATTTTCCATGTATACGCAAAATTAAGGGTGTTACATAATTATGTTTTATCTAATCAGGTTACTGAAATAGTCTTGTTCCTTCATGCTTCTTATCTGATCTCATTCCACCTGATGGTTTTATTTTTTCGATTGTCTATAATGTTCTACCCTCTTCACCGACACCTTTCCCTGGTGCCGATGGTGTTACCCAGCAAGCCTTGGCCAGACAACAATTCCTTATACAGCAATTATTACGACTCTTGCATCTTTGTTCAATAGTACATACTAAGTCTCAATATACTATTCTAGCTTTAAACCATGGGGGGTACTGTGGAACTTAGCATAGGTATAGGTTCATACCATATCAGGGTACTATATCAGGGTATTGTGACTTACTTAACTTCCTAGCAGTTTTTACGGAAGGGATCTTCGTATGGGTCAATAAATAAAGTTTTTCCAGTTTATCCCTTATTTACTGAAATGAAGTAGTACAACATGAACGAGTTCAAACGTTTGTGGCGCTTGCAAAAAGTTTTAGTAATTCCAATAGTACTTTCGTCAGCCAGTGTCATTCCAAAACAGTTGTTTCTATCCTTGTCTTATTTAGATTTACCAAAAAAAAAAAAAAGGAAATCTGCTGAGCTCCTCCATGAGTTGCACTTAGCTTAGTGTTGTGTACTTCAGTTAACACCGTTGTTTATTTTTCAGACACCAAGTAGTTAAAATAAAAAAAAAAAAAAAAAATAATGAAAAATCCCCAATAGGTATAATACATTTTGTGGATAGCCCCACAACACTATCTTGCCCCAAATTAAGCAGAGCTAGTATTATGGAAACCAGATAGCGGATATTTCGTATGATTGAGTTCCTTCAAAATTAAACCCAGCTTTCATGACAATGACTCCACGTGTAGCACAAGTGATGTGCTGATTACCAGGCCAACTTAGACCCAAACTTGTTGTAACTCCTGAGTTCCCTGACTCACGAAAAACCTAGTCGTTTTGTTGGCTGTTCCGTGGTTTTGTTTGGTCAAAGATGCCAACCATTATCATTGACTAGAATGAAACATATTAGGATAGTGGATGAATTGTAATGTATGTATATGCGTAGTGTTTAGGTAAGCTCAACCGAAGCTGATCTTTAACTATAGCGCCCTTGCATTCGTTCTGTAAGTACACTGGTGTCCTTTATGCATAGCTATGATTTCGATCGATCAAGTAACAATGCAGGCCACATTGACGGTTAAAAAAAAAAAAAAAAAACCTCCAAGCAAGATACAACAATCCTGCTTGATCACAAACTTTAGGCGGTTGAATAAAAGAAATGCTAGCAAGTCGATGCCTCATCGACACTATCAGTGTGTTTAGTGCGCATAATACTCGTTACACAAATACTTCTGCTGCACAACGAACAGAAGGCGCCCGAGTAGATGTTATTATAAAAAACTACTGCTACTGCTCATTTCATTCGCAGACCATTAATTATGAATTTGATTCCAGCTTTACAAACTAAATTTACTTTGATTAATTTTATTTTTGCCTACAAAAAAAAAAAAAAAATTAATTGTTTTGTTTTTGAAAGAAATATTTTATTGATTTATTATTTCTAATATTCTAGTATCAACACTAGATTTAAAAAAAAAAAAAAAAATTATAATCGGTAACATTTTATTTGATTTATTTTTTCTCCAACATTTTTTCATTTTCTCTGAACATCCTACAAGTGAAAATATTAAATCTTGAGCCAAGGATGCAACAATTAAGTGATCAAACTAACTTACCAAGTGACGTTCGATCATAATTGTTGCATCCTTGGCGAAGAGATTTAAGGTCCCTCCCATCCCTTAGGATACCCCAATGTGCAATGTTGGAGACCCTGTACGTGCTTATTCTCTGAACTAAATGAAGCTTGGAGCCGGGGCCGCATGGCGTGTGCTATCTCTTTCTTTCTTATGGAGCTGAAATACGTGCGAGTGAGTTGAAGCGTAGGCGAGACTACTACAAGTGAAAATATTAAATCTCTTCGCCAAGGATGCAACAATTATGATCGAACGTCACTTGGTAAGTTAGTTTGATCACTTAATAAAATGGTATAATATCTTATCAAATAATAAATTCAAAAGTTTCAGTGTTTTTTTTTAATACCTCCCAGCTGATGGAACAAGCATATGGCCCTCCTCATGTTAAGTAGTAACCTAAAACTTATTTACGTATTACGTACTATTTTTTTTTAAATATCGCCGAAAATATGCTGTATATTTTCGGCGATATTTTAAGAAAAAATCATCTTTATACCTAATCTTCTCCGAAATGGCTGAACCGATTCGTATGAACCTCGGAATCCTGGATAAACACAAAAAACCCGGCGAGCAGATCTGCTGGTGGATGCTAGCACAGATTAATAAAGTTACTACGTAACAGATAAATCACTCCAAGGAAAAATGACAATACCTACTGCTATAATAACCTACTCCCTCTAGTAGCTAGACGTTGCAAGCCAAAATGAACCAAAGCTTACGAACATAAAGTTGACTTTGCTTTGTAGGTGCGCGCCGCCACGTGCTCAGCGTAGATTGTCAGGGCTGCCTCTTTCGATATATATGTCAGTAGGTATTTGCAGTAAACTTTATAATTGAAAGAAAAATAATTTCTTCTGTTTTAACATGTTTTATTTTTTAATTATCAAGAAATTATAATAACTTACAAATGTTTTATTTTGATGTAATGTTTAATAAATTTTTTGCCTTGGCGAAATTCTCGGTTATTAAACTTAATTGTGGAAAATATTCTGAATCGTATAAATAATTTAAGTAGGTATTCTTGTGGGAAACAAGGGCTAAGTCCGGTCACACAAAATATTTCCTCGCGTACGAACGCTCCGCGCGGCTGTCGGCAACCCACTGAGAAATAGGCAGTCGACTGCCCGGCGGCCGGTAGGTACTTATCGCGCGTGTCGTATCTAGTAGATAATAAGGGCTAAAATTTATTCAAAATAATAGATTTATTTTATTTTATTAGTATATTTTTAGAAATGAGTAATAAGCTTTATAAGTTTTGAAATGATTGATAAGAAATTGGTTTTTATAAATAGTTTAATTTGATATTTAAATGCTTTTAGAAATCTGTATTAAAATAATAATGATTATTGAAGTAAGAAAGAAGGATAGTCTTTAATGTTTAAAATAAAAAGCTATTTTACTTTATTTAATTTAAGAACATTGTAGTTGCTTTAAAACCATTTGATAAATAATATTATATTTTATGATTATTTGTTCGAAATTAATAACAATTTATTATATCAATAAATTGTTATTGGTAGTCAGAAGCTACGCAGAACGGATGACGATATTGTCGATAGGGGGCGCTGTCTATCAACTGTCATGTTGGTCGCCTGACTGAGGCGAGGCGGGGCAGTGGATTATTCTGGGCTTGAGACTCGAAGGAGAAGGTTATCGTTTCGTTCTGGGTACTGTCGATGTGATTCGGCTCTGAGTACACCCCTTGATTGTTAAGATAAGTACCTAGTTCTCTTTATGTAGTTGGTATATTTTTACTGTAAGGTAGTTTTGTGTTGAATAACGTGTCTAAAGCTATAATTTAGTTAAATAAAGTGTAAATTGTAAAGATATTGGTGTAATTAAATCATTTACTTACTATTCTATAATTTCTTTTTAATATAAAGTTACCCTGATCTAATACGCGCAAGTACATGGAGTGAAAGAGGCCTGATGCTAGTCAGTAATAAGTAAGCAACTATCGTCACTGCGCAAGTGAAACCGCGGCCAACTAGTCTAAACATAAATATAATCCACCGTCTAAAAGCTGCTGTACCGGAAAACTATGAAGCATAAGGCCGTGTCCCCATTTGGCGAACTGTGAGCGGCTGACTGTTCGCTAGCTAACTCTGAGCGGCGTATCTGTAGCGTATTAGACGCGAAGCGTTCGCGAACTCTTAGAAGGGAAGTATACACAAACTCAACCACAGAACCCATATACCTACTCAAGAGATGAAGTCTCCGAGTCAATACAAAAAAAGCAGCCAAGTGCGAGTCGGACTCGCCCATGAAGGGTTCCGTAGCATCAAGTAACATAATATACAGAAAATAAACAGGAAACAGGTTCTTGTAGTTCGTCGAAAGGTAAATTGCGGTTTACGATTTATGACGTATAAAAAAAAACTACTGGCTAGATCTCGTTCAAACCAAATATCGTTGAAAGTTTGCATAGTAATGTACAACATATTTTTTTTTTTTTTTTGTTTTATCATTCCCTTATTTTAGAAGTTAGAGGGGGGGGGGACCAACTTTATTCAACTTTGGAAGTGTCTCTCGCGCAAACTATTCAGTTTAGAAAAAAAACTATATTAGAAACCTCAACATCATTTTTGAAGACCTATTCATAGATACCCCACACGTATGGGTTCGACGAAAAAAATTTTTTTGAGTTGCAGTTTGAAGTATGGGGACCCCCAAATTTTATAGTTTTTTTTCTATTTTTGTGTAAAAATCTTAATGCGGTTTACAGAATACATCTACTCGCCAAGTTTCATCAGTGTAGCTTTTATAGTTTCGGAGAAAAATGGCTGTGACACGGTCGGACAGACAGACAGACAGACAGACAGACAGACATGACGAATCTATAAGGGTTCCGTTTTTGCCATTTGGCTACGGAACCCTAAAAAGAACGGAACGCCAATTAGTTCATGGGTAACAAAATAGATGTTTAAATAATATTTTACCAATAGATGGCGTTGGTTTTATTTACAATGCAAAAAGACTAAATTTCGGGGTTTGAACCAGGGTTTTTTACCTTGATATTAGTAAGCTGCAGCCGAGAGGAGATTGATTGCGCCGCGGAGAAAATAGTTGAAGAAGGTAAAATTATCGATCATTCCCAGAAATATATTATTTGCCTTCTAGCTCACCACTTGCCACCCATGTAGGTGGTCTCCATTCCCTAGCCACAGTCGACAAGACCTGGGCGTCAATTCCAGCAACACGGTTCGATTGAGTGATCGTCGAGTGATCGCTGAATCCGCGTTCCATTTTCAAATTTTTAAAACAAAAATTGACAATTCACATCGATTTACGCGATCGCTTGAGTGATTTGTGTTTTCAGAATCGACACCCTGTATTGAACGCGTAACGCTGCGCGGAACCGGCATAGTAAGCGAACTGATCCGCTGATCGCGAGCTTCGTTTGCTGCGACTCAACCGCTGACTGAGTGAGACAGCAAGAGAAATGTCAAAAACTGTATACATTACGCGCTATTTTGTCACTTCACACAAAATATATATAATAGTACATTATGATATAAGTGCGGTAAGTTGAAAATTACAGCCGAGGCGTTATTGCAAGCCCGAGCCGTAGGCGAGGGCTACAAGAAAGCAGAGGCTGTAATTATCAAAGCGCACGTATGTCATACGACGTTTTATAACACATTTGCGAGGAAACAAATAATACTCGGACTTTCGGACGAACTTACTTACTTGTAGTAATTACTTACTTGTTAAAACAGTTGAAAAAATTTGAACAATTTGTAAAGTTGATTATTACGTTGCCACCACAATGAGCTTGACTTATATTTTTAAGAAAGTTCCATGAAATAGGATAAAAACACACTTTCTGTGAAAATGAATTGGCATCTTTGCTTGTTTTCCATAAGATGAAGTTTTGATACGCTTGTAAGTATCTATCGTTCGATTTTTCAGGCAAGAGGCTTAAAGTAGCCTTTTTCACTGCCTCTGAGAATTTTGGCGGTTCGAATTAATAAATTCATCATTACTTGACGACATTTTCAAACAAAACTAATACAGCGAAAAGAAAAAGCGCGCGGAATAACTTTTTACTTTTTCACAAATTAGCTAATTATTTTTTTTTAAGGCAAAGGCACAAAAACAGCCAGTAGAGCTAATAGAGTAAATTAATATTTTTTTGTTTTTGTTACAAATAAATGGTATTAATTTATTGTTAAAATTCATTAAATTAAAGAATAAATGTGTATTTTCTATATTTTATCTCCCAGAGTTAATTTTATTCATAAAATGTTTACCACAAAAAAATCTTAGCAAAGAGTTTTTATGTCAGTTTTCTGACATAAAAACTCTTTGCTAAGATTTAAAAAGGTACCGTTCGTGGATTGATAACCGTGCGTTTTACATTACGATAACGCACAAGTACGTAAAAACATACATAACGATATTGAAATCGGTGAAGTAGGAAACCCTTTATGAGCAAATGTGTTATAAAAAAATAAAAATATTATAGACAATCCACACAACACTATTTAGCCCCAAACTAAGCAGAGCTTGTATTATGGGAACCAGATAGCTGATATAGTACTTATAAACATTTTTTTTGTAAATACATACTTAAAATACAATATAACACCCAGACAGAGAACAAACATCTGTGTTCACCACTCAAATATTTTTTCTCGGTGGGGATTGAACCCACGACCAACAGCTCAGAAGGCAGAGCTACTACCAACTGAGCTGAGAGGCCAGTCATAATATGTAGTAGGTAAATGGAGGCGAACTAGAAGCAAACAGTTAGACGCTCACAGTTCGCCTAATGGAGCCACGGCCTAAGCCGTTTGGTTGCGATAGCCGGTACGTTGTCGGTTTAGTTCGCAAATCCACGTCGAAAGCGAGCTTTTATGCGCTTTTCCGAGCCTTGGCTTTTGTCTTTGTAAATATTTTCAACATTTTTATTAAAGCAAGTGGGTATTTGAAATTGAAAAGGTTTGAGAGTCAGTTCCATCTCGAGGTCAAAAAGGTAAGGCTCATAGCTTTTCAAGTTGAATCATGTTTGAAATTGTACATCAAAGTGACTACTACACTATGTGATAGTAGACTGGGTAAATTATGTGATATTAGACTGGGTAAATTAAAGATATCAAATAACTAAACTTATTTAAAATCGTGATTGAATCTTATTTAAAATAAAAATAATAATTGAAATAATCGTTGCAATAACTTGCTTTCTGCAAGAAAATTTTAAAAAACTAAAGAAACCGACTTCATTACCAAACTGCTGAACGGATTTGGATAAACATTTTATGCTGCTGATATTATGGCGACTGGCCTCTCAGCTCAGTAGTTGCTCTGCCTTCTGCGCTGTAGGTCGTGGGTTCGATCCCCACCGAGAACAAATATTTGTGTGGTGAACATAGATGTTTGTTCTCTGTCTGGGTGTTATATTGTATTCTAAGTTTGTATTTACAAAAAAAATGTATTTATGTATATTATATCAGCTATCTGGTTCCCATGGTACAAGCTCTGCTTAATTTGGGGCTAGATAGTGTTGTGTGGATTGTCCAGAATATTTATTTATATTTATAATATTAAAGGACTATTCGAATGAAAAAAAAACATAATTAAATGACGAAGTTATACAATAACAAACATTAAAAAAATTACAACCGAATAGAGAACCTCCTCCTTTTTATTTATGGTCGGTTAAAAAGTAAGCTTCGTGACAACTAAGTGTAACTTTATTACTTAATCCTAAAATATGTAAATCCTTTAAAAAACGCGACCGCAATGCGACAGTACACTCAACGCCATTAATAAATGAACAGTACACCTCGAGTGTTGAGGCCTCGACTCCAAACACACGCACGCAATTGCTTTTATGGTTTTCATTCCATTTTGAATTGTTTGCTATGAGATTACATTTTTGTGCACAAACTGTACCAGCTAGTACGTATCCACTTTTTAATAAATTTTGTTAAAACTAAAAAAGCTTTACTTATCAAACACTAACTTGGTACTAAGAACTGAATGACAGAAGTTTTTTATTGATTGGTAGCCCAGTTACGAATTAAAAATATTTTGCTTAGTTGGTTACGAAACCTGGGTTACGTAGAAGCACTAAAGGCTATTTTTATCATATTTAAACTCGTCCATGAAGAAATAGGCTTTCTTATAGGCTATGATTACCACTTAACATCAGGTGGGCCATCAGCTAGTCGAATAAAAAAAATTCTATACAAATGACATCACAAAACACAATCACAATAGCTGAAATTCCTATAGGTGAATGAATACATCACAGTATGGGTTGATCTTGAATGCACGCCATTTTTCATATAGTGACGATATTAGTATAATAATTTTATTATTTATACCAATTTGTTGTTTTTATTTTAAGTTTCGCGTGTTTTATTTACCGCGAGTGTTTGATATTTTAAGTTTCTTTAAAAAATATCAAAGTAGGTACATTATAGCTCTAAAATAGCAAAAATTTACATTTTAAGCACACAATATTATGTAATACAAATAACCCATCCACCAGATGGACTGACGATATTGTTAAGATCGCGGGAAGTCGGTAGATGGAAAGACCTCAGATACGTTCTTCCTGGAAATGTGTAGCGGAGGCCTATGTCCAGCAGTGGACTTCTTCAGGTTGATTCAGATTATATTTTTTGCTTGAAATACATGTTGAAAAGATGATAAATTATAATAGGTAATGTACAATGTATTCTGTTTATGTCTACCCAACTAACAATTTAACGTCGTACAAAAGTTTAGTAAACGTTATCATAATTGCATTGATCGTAATACCTAAGTCACACTAACGTTATAATAACGTTTACTAAACGCGAAAATGGCCCCAGTTATACAACCAACATTGTCGTATAATGGACATACAAAAGTCACAAGCTGACTTCGTTAACGTCATTCAAAAGTCGTATGAAAGTTATGGAATTACTACTTTCGTCGCGCAGAAGTCGCATCATATCTTTATAACGACTCGTTTGTTGTATTGTCGTCATGCAGGTGTTTTTGAATGACTAAAACGTTTTATTTGAGTCAAGGAACCAAACCTTTATTCATCTTTCTTGTTGACAGTGTTTGTGCTGGTTTTGTTTCGAGATTTGAGTGCAAAATAAATAATTACAAGGAACTAAAAGGTGAGTGTTATATATCTCGCTAATAACTGTATCTGTCTCTCATGCCGTTTAGTTCGACTGGGTATTAAAGTTTTATGATAATATACCTATGTGTATTTATTTCAGATTTTCATGCCCCCTCGCAATTTTGTGTTTAAATTATTATATTTTTATTAATAAAAATATGTTTATTTCTAAAAATGTAAAACATGTTGCTTTTGTCACACACTTATCTCTTTATGACGTTGTAAAGACATAAAGTCGTATTAAGGTTATTTCAAGACCATGCAATACGCCATGACAGCTAGCTATTAGGGTTCCCCATAAATTTAAAACCCTTTTCATATTGCAGGTCACAGTAAAAGTGCAGTGCAGATGTCAAAACATTTTAACATTCCAGTAAATTTTATCTGAAAATATGAAGAAATAAGAATGGAATAATGAAATAAGAAATCACACACAATATTTTTATAGAAATAAAATAAATATTGATACTGAACCTTTTTGTTGTTCGTGTGTTGTACACTTTTTTTCTTCAACATTTGTTTTTAATGCCACGGTTGTTGGCGTTGTACTTTTTAATAAAAGGAAATCTCGATTTACTTTCCTTTTGAAAGTTCCACTACGTTTAAGTCTTCTCCACACATTTTTTGCTTCAATTCTTCGTAGTAAATTTAATCAAATGTTCCGTAAATATGGAGGCCTAGACGTTTTAGAGTCAAAACCTGACTTAAATGCGCCTAAAAGTTTTATTAAAGTCAGGGCATGACATTAAACGGACATCATGTAATATATAGGTTATATTTGAGTACTATATAAACAACCAAGTCATTTAAGAGCCTCCAATTGACCGCTGTAAAACAGGATAGTGATCTTTATATAAACGTCACTGTGAAAACGTCTACACAACTGCTACGTCATATAAATGTCATATAAAGGTTTTTCAAAGACCTAATTTGGTCAGTTCAAAACGTTTAATGGACTCGTAACGTTAGTATGACTATTGTGTCGTCGTACAAACGTTTTAGCTAAGACTGTAATATAACGTCGTTTAGTTTACTCTTAACAACGTTGCTAAGACCAGCTTATTATGACATATTAGTCGCACGACTAATAAGTTAAATTAAAGACGTCTAAAGGACCTAGTAGTCATCTCACTATCATTATGAGACTGCTATACAACTTTATGTCGTATAAGTCAAGACTTATATGACGTTTTTGTTTGTTGGGTAGGCATGCAATATTGAGATTTACAAGGAATTGTCATGAAATTTATAAATTATTAAATAAAATTAAAAATAAAACCATTTTTATTTTTAATGATGATGATGCCTCTAGCGGAACTAGCATTTAAGTTAATTGGTAACCATCATCTATAACAAAGCATTGCTTCGTAGGTCACACATGTCAGGAGCGTGCCCTACAATAAACTGTCCTAAGTCCATCAATTATAGAATTTAAATTAGCTAGGTATCAAAAACTATTTTCATCTAACATTGAGCCCTAAGTCCTAAAATTCGTGGTAAATGTAATTTCTGAAACACGAACTTCAAAATGAAAAGCGTTTGGATTCATATTTATACTATTAGGGCGCTTGTACACGCTAAGAAAAAACGCCGGGTCTACCCAAGAATTCGTGTCGTAACTAGAAAATAACTGTGTACACTACTCGCAGCGGTGCATGAAAAAAATCTTATCTGCGCAAGACACGACGCGGCGAACGTTGTTGCGTTTTCGTGTGTGGAAAAGACAAAATTCTTGTCGTCTACACGAAGAATTTGTCTTATCTGCCGCAGGAACGGCAAATTTTCTTAGCGTGTACAAGCGCCCTTACACGGGTATTTATCGCGTATATTACCTTATTTTATTTATTTTCCCGACGTTTCGGCTAATATGTTGCAATAACCGTGGTCGCGGGCTGACTGGAGCATTGACATGAGTGCTACCGTCGTTGAAAAGTGGAGGCAGCATCACTAACTACCCTCACTTGATCTTCTTTGTGCGTTTGGATTCGTCTTCATCAAAACTTTAATAGAACAAAGTTCTTAGCAAGATCATAAGGAATGCGCACAAGGCTAAGTAAAACGTCTCCTACTGAAGAGATCCAGACTAAGCCATTTTGAATCTTAGATACCTAGATATAAAGTTAAGAACAGTCTAGCAAGAACTGTCAACTGAATCCAAAAGTTTGTAAATGGTGTACTAAACTTGTACTAAATTGTGTTCCTTCTAGTGTAAGTTTTTTTATACAAATAGCTGATGGAATGTAGCATTTATTGGCTTACCATTGCCAAGCATTTCCTCGTAGGTCACGCACATCAAAATCGTGCCCTACAATGCACTGCCTTCGTCCATCAACTAGAGGCATATAGATGTTCAGCCTCACGTGCCAGTAATTTCACCGGCACCCACAACATTCAAACCGAAACACAGCGATGCTACTTCACGGCGGAAATAGGTATGGTGGTAGTACTTCCCGGACGAGCCCTTCACAAAGAGCTTTACTACTAGGTACCTACTTGTACCAAGGTGGCCAAGAGATGCTTGGCCTAGAGGCAGACTACCTAACTGTTGTTCGAAGGGCATTTGTTGTATGAGTTGTAAGAGTAGGCATTTGAATAATGTTTTAGGTATGTAGATTGCTGCCCAAACTTTCAAATATGGAACGGTAAAAAAATGACAACACGAATCCCAAACTTTCAAAAATCGAACTAAGGAAACAGATAAAAAAATGACTGCAAAAATTCATGCTAAGCTACGTACACGATTGAATTTCGAATCTGCGACTACTGTAAAATCAAACAAAAACTTTATTTCTAAAACGCAAGGTTCTTTCTACGTATAGCATAAATCATGAGTCGTTGGAAAGAAACCGGTTCAACAGATAACACTTGTGCCCAATCGTATTTTTCTTCCGCGCGGGAAACTTACAAAGATTGACTGCCTTCCACTGAACTTCCAGATAGACATAAAAATCCCGAGGGTTTTAGAATACGATTTGCGTATCCTTGATAGATGGCGCTGTTCTAAACTTAGTAGTGCATTGACTATCACACTTTTTTTTACACGCTTTATACGAGTATAAGCCTTACTTGTATGTTTGTAACCGACTTCTTATGACGCAATTTTGACCCACTTTAAACGACCAGATTTTATTCAATTTTTGCACGCCTTACAAAGACTGATGACAATGCAAAAATTCGATATAAATAAATTAAAAAAACTAAAAAATCAAGAAAAAAGTGTAAAGTGGCACTACACTGGAATTTCGCTGTCTGTTTCACTGGAATTTTTATTTTTGTTTTGCAAAAGTACAAAAAATGGTAGGAACCAAGCCGTAGTTTGTTGCCCGTTCTTCTAGGCTTGGTCGCGTGGAACTGGCACCAGACTCACTTAGCTTTAAGACTTTTCAAAGTGATCCTTGTGATACTATTGAATAAATACATTTAGGCAGACTTTGACTATGTTTTCCAATTTGGTTTGCTTGTAGAACTGGTTATTTCCGCACATCTAATCTTTAAGTGGTAGCGATCAGTGACATGCTGTCAAATATCACTGTCATATTTGACAGTATGAATTCCTGGCACGTGTGGTTAAGCATCTGCATACCTCAAGTTGATAATCGCAAAGCAATTCAAGGGCACATTTCTGACGCGTGTGTCCCACGAGGCAATGCTTTGCTTTATGGGTCCGACTCGCACTTGGCCTCTCGTAGAGAGTATTATATTCCTTGCACTTGGCCGGTTGCTTTTCTATACTAATATTATGAAGAGGAAAGATTTGTATTTTTGTGTGTATGTTTGTAATGAATACACTCAAAAACTACCGTGCCGATTTCAAAAACTCTTTCACCATTCGAAAGATACATTTACCCTGAGTAACATAGGCTATATTTATGTGTTTAAAAAGTAAATGTCCACCCGTGCGAAGCCGGGACAGGCCGCTAGTACATGATAGACCTGCAGTTTCAACTCCTGTTTCTAAATTAAACTAAAGGGTTATCAGTTCGAAGTTTGAGAAACTCTAATCAGGCAAAGACGAGGGTTTCAAGAGTCTAATTATGAAGTTCTCTTTGCTAAGTGCAAGTTGCAAGTTTCATGCCAGCTCCTGTTGTTTTGTTGATATGAGAACTTTAGCGAGGAGCACTCGAAAACAGTTAGAAGAGTTATTATTACCCAAGTAATTAAAATAAATAAATATTGTGGACAATCCACACGGCACAATATTAATCAGAGCCTTAAATTAAGCAGAGCTTTGGAAACCAGTACGCCTACCATGAGCTCTGTCTGGCGTTGTCTCTCGTTCTGGTTTTGAGTCAGTGTGAAAGTTGATGCCGGCAGTGTGTAATTATTGTATCAAAATAACCAACGTAAGCCCTTCTCCATAACAGTGGTCATAAAATTAATATTTTATTTTACAACATTGCGGCAACCATTATAAACGATACTCCAGAGTAAGCAACATTTCCAATTATTAACCTTTGTTTATAAAGCTCAGATCGTGGGGTTAGTTCGACAGCCCTTCAGGTAGTGTTCGGGGTACGCGACCGAGCAAGTATGTATGTAAGCAAGTATGTATGTAAGAAGATTTAATTTCCTACGTCAATAATCTACCAAAGAACAGCAATCAAAAATGTTTTTTTCAAAACCGTTTGATACAGATCCTTGTGAGCCTAGTCTACTTGCTCCTAGCACTTTAAAAAAAATAAAGTCAGGTTATCTCAAGTTACGTTGCCCGAACCGAACCCTATGTATTATCTACCAATTATAATTACAAAACAGTTAAATTTAAAAACAGCGCTGAATGTACACACTTCTAGAAAAAGCTTAATTTGCACCCTTTGGTATATTTTTAGTTTAAATTTAATTATTATATTGTTCTTTCTGGGCTTGTAACGAGGCAATTTATTTTTGCCCGCTACGATCGTCTTTGGTTGTTTTTCCAAGAACTAGCCTTTAACTTAGGTACGAAGTTCGTTTACCCCTCAATAAATTGCAAGCTAAAACCCAGCGCTCCTATCGTGTGTGTATACATTACAATTACAAGGGATCTATTCCGTGCTAGGGGATCTAAGTTTCAGTTTAACCTTCGTTGGTATAAGGTCAATAGTTTTTTAAACGGAATAAGAGAAGTCTGCTCGAAGAACCGACAACCGACAACTAATGGTTCTCGAATGGCGATCACGAACCGGAAGATGAAATGTAGGGCACCCACCCACCACATGAACTGACGACATTGATAAGAAAGCTGGGAAGTCATCCACCGACTTCCCACGACACGTACAGTTTAGAAAAGAAAAACTTTTTACTACAGTGACCGAAGAAGTCGCCTGGAAAAGTAATGCTCATGTTTGATATACCCATGGTTTTAAAATAAAGAGACGCAAGTGTAAAAGGTGTCCTCGACGAGTCGTAGCACAATTAAAACTCTTCGGATTTGTAGAAACATTTTATTAGTACATTGTTACCCGAGTGTTGAAAGTCACGTTTTTTGAGTCCCGAGACGGGTTTGGCGCCAGAGCGTAGCGAGGGCGCCAATGGAGCTTGAGGGACTTAAAAGACTTTCATCCGAGGTAAACACTGTGCTTTTCATTACGAATACAAGGAAAGTAAAAATAAAAACATGAAAGAAAAATTTGTGAAAATGAAGATTGAATTGCCGCCTTCCCGGTTTTTTTTTTATTTTTCTCTGGCGGGCCTTCGGCTTCGGTTCGCCAGCATTATTCAGCCAAAATTTTCATTTTCTTTAAAAAATGGTAAATTGTTTGCTCAAATCTATGTTATTTTAAAGAAATAGTTGAACGTACGAGTACGAATATAATAATTAAGCCGTTTAAGGGATCAACACACGAGGATAGTAGGCAGTTCTAATTTTTATCATATTTTTTATAAATATTGTTGACATGGATGATATATTAATAAAGTAATTTAGAAGATATATTATTTATTTAATACTATCTTTATGTTATTTAAATTTAAATTTTACATGGCGCTCTAATTAGACTTTTTAAACTTCATACCGTTGTAATGGGTTTCCAACCTACTTGCTGAATAAAAAGTTGGAATTTGGTTAAACAACCTCCTTGTAGTTAGAAAGACTTTAGAAAGTTGGAACATGGTTGAATAAAATAGATCTTGTTTTTTTTATAATTTGACAGCTGTCAGTAGAAAGCGATTCTCCCTAGGGCTGAAAGTTTTACTTTCAATTAGGCCCCTCAGGCAACTTCAGACCTACTTTCAGAGTATGAGCAATGAAAAATCTTTTACATTACACATAGCACCATAAATCCCATAACCTCTGTCTGACGTCTGTTTCCCCCCCAAATCCGGCCTCTTACTGTCAACTCGTTGACATTATACTGTGCATGACAGGTGACATAACGGACGTAAGGTGATTCTATCTATATCATAGAGCTTGTAAATAAAGCTGCGTTACACAAGCTACATAGTGTGGTCCAGCCTTACGTAGTAGCATACTACGTACTAGCCCGGGTTTTTATGTTGTGCGCTATGGTTATAAGGGTTTGGGTTGACCGGCAATTTAAACTGCGATGTAATTTGAGCTGTGATGAAAAACTGGGCTTGAGTGAGCGGTGAGCATTAAGAAAGGTTAGCCTGGGCGTGGGTAATATCTGAGGTTTTTTTTGACATGACAACGTCTTATGATTCAATGGAGCCGGCTGCAGGCAAGAAAAAACATGACTCATGCGGCGTTACCTCGCTCTGAGGCGTTCCATTTAAGGGTTGAAGTGCAAGCAAGAGCGTGGAACGAGCGACAAAGAGGCACAATTGGGCTCCGCGTTCGGCAGCGTTTGACATCTGTCTCTCTCCTATCTGTCTACGGTGTGGACAGCTGTATGACGTTGTCACGTTCAACTATCGTCAGTAAACCGACTTTACAGACAACCGATTTTTTTCTAGTTGTATAGAAACTCTGCCACAAGTCCAGTTTTATTTGCCTATCACCACCTTGCCTGAGAGCGTCATACGTCACTTACTCTAAGCATATTAGGCCTGCGTGCGTAGCGTATAGGTACTAAGCCTGAGTAGTTTTTAAAAAAACATGCGTTATCGATATATGAAAAAAATAATCTTTATTTCCTTTGGTCATGCCATCACGCGCGAACGTCTGAACCGATTTGGCTGAAAATTTGTAGGGAGGTATAGCTTAAAAACAGGATAGGGTCATAGAATACTTTTTATCCCGAAAAAATAACGGGAACGGGGCGTGTGAAGCCATGAGCGACCGCTAGGTTAGAATAATATAGAAAGAAAGAAGAAAGAAAGAAAATCTTTTTTTTTTTAAGACTACTTTCCATTCGGGTACTATCCTTCTATTCTATGCACGCGAGCGTTACTTCTTCTTATATAAGATGCTGCAATGCTCTTGTCAGCGTAATGTATGCATTTTTCTACAAAAAATATTTTGAGAGTTGGAATTAAAATTCTAATAGCCCCTTCCCACCGGTGTGTGATATCGCGCACCAGCTCGCACCAGCTCGCACGATATCATGGGAACGGTCTCGTGCGCCGAGGTGCGCGGTAGCACTGGAGCCTTGTCTGTGTGCGTTGCCATGCGTCGTCGTCGACTGTGCGTGATGATCTGCAGAACCACGCACCGTAGGAAGGCAGCATAAAAAGCATTTTCATTACTCATACTCTGAAAGTAGGTCTGAAGTTGCCTGAGGGGCCTAATTGAAAGTAAAACTTTCAGCCCTAGGGAGAATCGCTTTCTACTGACAGCTGTCAAATTATAAAAAAACAAGTTCGTTTTTATTCAACCATGTTCCAACTTTCTAAAGTCTTTCTAACTGCAAGGAGGTCGTTGAAATTCCAACTTTTTATTCAGCAAGTAGGTTGGAAACCCATTACAACGGTAAGAAGTTTTTATAAAGTCTAATTAAAGCGCAATGTAAAATTTTAATAACATAAAGATAGTATTAAATAAATAATATATCTTCTAAATTACTTGATTAATATATAGCTTCAACTATTTATTTAAAATAACATAGATTTGAGCAAACAATTTACAACTTTTTAAATTATGAGAATGAAAATAATGGCTGAATAATGCTGGCGAGCCGAAGCCGAAGGCCCGCCAGAGAAAAAGAAAAAAAAAACCGGGAAGGCGGCAATTCAATCTTCATTTTCACAAATTTTTCTTTCATGTTTTTATTTTTACTTTCCTTGTATTCGTAATGAAAAGCACAGTGTTTACCTCGGGTGAAAGTCTTTTAAGTCCCTCAAGCTCCATTGGCGCCCTCGCTATCGCTCTGGCGCCAAACCCGTCTCGGGACTCAAAAAACGTGACTTTCAACACTCGGGTAACAATGTACTATTAACAGTTACAATTGCTAAAAGAATCCCAATAGCAATTCGGCGGTCAATTCTTAAACAGTTCGAAGTGGTTTTGTACCGCTGGCAGCCACTTAAGGCCATTATCGGAGTTCTGGCCTTTCGAGCAATTAGCGGTCTAATGGGGTCCGGCCTTTACGACTTTGGCGACGCATAAACTGGGGATCATGGAACTGTGAGCTTCAACACAAAAGATAATATGCCGGGTAAGATAAGTATAAGATAATGATCCTAGTTCTACCATATCTAAATACTGACCGGCTGACAATGAACTTTCAACATCAAAATTTTACAACATCAAAAGTTAGTCCCACGAATTCGACGTCCATACAAATGAGAGATCAAAATGTTCATACATTTAGTCCCAGCCAATGCCAAGACGTATTTGAACATTCCTTTTTCAAAAGTTTTTTTAGTTCCAACGTCACACAGTGTCTAAATTTTAATGCCTCTACCTTCCTCATAATGCATACAGTTTTGCATGGTAGGTACAATTACACCTGTTTTATTTATCTAATTTTGCCAAGGAAAGTTTGTGTGTGTTTAAATATTTGTAATATTTGTTCCGACTTAAGTTCGAAACGGTTGACACCTGATGTTAAGTTGTAACCACTGTGATACTGTGATATCTTTCTTTACTTTAATTTTTTGTTTCTAATAAGTGTGCTAAAGCAGCAAATAAATGCATGTCTATGTTTATGTCTAACCATCGTCTGTAACAAAACATTGCCTCACAGGTCACGCACGAGAATTTGATGGAGTTTGATCAGGTGTGTGAGTGCGTAGATATGTTTGTTTCCACTTATATCCGAAATGTTTGAACAGGTTTGGTATTAAATTTAGTGTGAATGTAGGTAACCTGGGTGTGTGTGTGGTGTGGTGTGGTGGCTGGCTAATAACAGGCTACTTTTTTCCCGAAAAAAACATGGTCGTCGTCATTCCGGGGCTTTTGCCGCTGTCATCACGCTGATTTTCCTCCCTCGTCACAATATCTCTACAACATCATTTCGCCTTAAAACGTAAAAGTATAATAAAAAAGTTGTAACAGTAAGTTGTACTTAAGTAGTGCTTACACAATACAAAGTAGTTCTCCAAAAACATTGAACTCATTTTTATCAAAAGAAATAAGCTTGCGTCCATAGAATTACACGAATCCCTTAGAGCTCAATACTACTTCTCGCCCGTAATATTTTATTATAGGTTTTCTTATAAAAATAAAAAAGTATTATTTCCAACACAATGGAACTTTCACCATTATGTGTTGGGCTACATAAGAAAGCATGCTTCAGCACTCTTCATTATCATAATTTCATCCGTAAGAAGTCCATTGCCGAATATAGGCTTTCTTCATAGATTTCCCGGGCGGCCAATTCTATACGTCACTATAGCTCAGAGCAACCTTTGCTTGGTAGTTATTCATGTAGTGAAACTCCACTCACTTCTTGGTAAACCTTAAAAAGCTTCTGTTTCTGTGATTGTCCCTCCATAATCACATCCGTGTCACCATCCAGTCTACTGGAACATTGTTGCTATCAACCCAAGGCTTATACTCCGCAATGCATTAAACTAATTGCCACCGTTGCATCAAAAATCAAAGACATCATAAAATGTTAGAAATAATAAGAAAGCTTGACATAAGACTTTGCTGAAGCGTGCTCGCATATGTAGTTTAACCCAGTACCTGACCCTTTCGATAATAATGCCCTTTTCATAAAAGATTTTATTCCTTATTTTATTTTTGCAATGTTCTTGAATACAAATATAAATAGGTACTCTTCGATCCTTTGGTTTCGATGGGAGAATTTCTATATAATATAAATATTTTGTTTTATCATACCTTATTTATTAGTAAAACGGTATAAAATTATGTAGATGCAAAGAATAACTTACTTACTGTTTTTTTTTAGTTATAATTTCTGTAAAAATACGGAAGGATCAAAACATACCTTCTTGCAATCAAAAGCTAGTTGCATCTGTCAGTTTTGACAGATTTTTATTACAATTGCAATAATAAACGAATTGAAATGAAACTTTTACAAGAAATGATTGCAATAACAGTTTGACGTAATAAATATGAGATAGCGAATAAGAACTTCGCTTTGTAAAACTGTCATGGCAACAGACAGATAGAGGCCGAAAAATGATAGCAACAAGATATAAAGCTTTTAATTGCAACAGAATTATACAACCGCCCGGCTTCATCACATACATTATTATTACTTTGAAACGTAGCGTGTGCTGTCTTTGAAACTTTTACTTTTGTATTGTATTTGCAAGAGCGCTGGTGGCCTATTGGTAGCGGCCCCGCCTTCCAATCCTAAGGTCGTGGGTTCAAATCCAGTCGTGTACCAATGAGTTTTTCTTCCCAAAAATGTATGTACACTAAGCCAGTGCTCTCAAACGGTGAAGGAAAACATCGTGAGAAAACCGGTATATCGTAGAACCTAAAAAGTTCGAAAATATGTGTCAAGTGCACGAAAGGAGCCTCTTTGAGGCGCACTTAAAATCCTTTCACCACACTTAGTTCGAAAGAATCAGTGACACGATAAGAAGAAGAAGACTTTTGTATTGCCTACGTCTCCCTTAGCTGGAATGGCACCACACTGGAAGTTCACTGCTATTATTATTTTTGTTTTGTAAAAGGATCTTACAAAAAACGATTTTTCACACAATTTTAGTGCAATAACACCATAGCAAAGCAACCTGCGAGTAGGCAAGCAACCTGAGCAAACAGACTGCCGTACAATCCGAGTAATTTATGTCTAGCTACGTAATTAGTTCCCCACTTCCGTTTTACAAAGTAAGGTTCATAGTGATTACCTCCTGTGAACGCTCGGCTCATTACCTGCGTTTCCTGTTACCCTGGTACTTTGTGTCGTGGCGTATTCGCGTTGTATTGGTGTTTTATTGGGTCCGGTTAATGTACGACCAGTTTATGTACACCCATAAAACGAATCCACGTGTTTTCACTGTCAAATTGTTGAGACCCATGTGCACTCTAGCAATTCAATAATTGTTTTTTTTCGAGCAATGGATAACTAACCTAAAGAGCTTTTGCGGTAATAGTAAAAAAACATTATTTGGCGCTACCGCAGCCACTAGTGCGACACGCTTTCTTTACTCGCTCGACTTGTGCGTTTTTGAAAAAGTCTCAAGGACACGCCCAAGTATCCAATGCTAAAGCAAAAAAGCAAAAGTTAATGATTGAATTGCGACAGTGTACATTGCAGGGCTCAACTGGCATCATAATATCGGGGCGTACAATAACTGGATGTACATTATCGCCTCCCGTTTTATTGAACTGTATTTGATCAGTTACATTTAAGTCAATTAACTTGAAACCTGAGCAACAAGGAGTTTCCCAAGTCTCTGGGGCTTAAGCTTTCATCAAGGAGGTTGAAACCCTATTACAATGGAGAGGAAATGTCATTGGTTTGACTAGGATATGGCGTGCCTATTTTATTCAGTGGTTCATCGGTGGTTGTGGTCAGGTTTTGGTGGTTCATAGGCTTGACCATGAGGCATGCGCAGCACGCTAAAAAAGGCTTTCCACCCTGTCTTTCTTGCAGCAGCAAGGAGTTTAAAAGTCTATGGTTTTCAGCTTTTCATACTTTAAATAAGTGGACTGTATTCCATAGGTACCGTAGACATCCATACACATTTGTTAGTATTTTAATTTAACTTAGTCCGTCCCACTGTTGGCCAAAGTTCTCCCCCAAAGGCTTCATAACTCTCTCTCGAGTCCTCTTTAACCATCTCCTCTCAAAGGTGTCGATATCGTCTTGCCAAAGTTTTCTCGGTGCCCCGTGTGGCCTCCGCCCGTCAGGGACCCAAGGTGTGCTAATGGTGCCACCTATCAGGATACCGTCTCCCCCAAAGACTTCCACGTATCTCTCACTCGAGTCCTCTTCCACCATCTTCTCTCAAAGGTGTCGATATCGTCTTGCCAATGTTTTCTCGACTGACCCTGTGGCCGCCCGTCAGGGACCCAAGATGTGCTGATGGTGCCATATATCAGGATGGCATCCAGCTCACGTGCCCTGCCGAGTCACAAGAATGCGACTAGTTCATGTAACAAAGCTTTGCCAACATCTAAGCGCTCTGCCGAATTATTCCATACGAATAAAGCCAATCTTTGTATCATCTGCGACAAAAACAGGATCATTATTCACGTGGCTTTTCTCGTTTCTACCTTCGTTAGAAGTTCTTATTACTATAAGGCCTTGTTCACACTGCCATCTTCCAATCCGAAAGTTGCGGGTTTGAGTCCAGAAAAATCACTTGATATGGCTAGAGAAGAACTATAAAGGATGATTTTTTATTGTGCTAATATAAAGCATAGAAAACTCTGTTTTTATTCACGCCGAATGGCGAAAAAGTAAGTGCGAAAACAAAATACGTTGTATTGTTGTGGCCGAGTTCTGATATCAAGATTAAATAAGTTTGTATAAACGTAGTTGTAGAGGCTTACTTTGTTGACTGAACGTTTTATTCTTTCTTTATAACATGCTATTATTTGTGATTTTGCTGCATAGGTTTCTTTAAACCAGTATCTTTCAGTCAGTCATCATCATAAGTCTTTATTTTATATAGACAGTGAAAACTGTTCAAAACCATACTAGACATCTGATTGCTTCATTATTTTTTATGCATTTAATTTTGGGAGTTTTCCAAAATAAAATGTTAAAAGTTATAAAAAACTTTTTTTAACTTTCAGCGTGGCAAAGTGATGGCTTGAGTACGCTTCCGTCAGTTTAGCTTAGCTATCTCTAGATCGTTTCTAGTGGTCTGCAGATAGCTCAACTGTTTCTTGTGTATTATGTACATGTTGTAAACACTTGAATTAATTGTAAGTTACTTTGTGAAAATTCATAAAAAAAAATACTTAACCTATAAAAAAAAGAACCTCAAGTAGAAAATTCACTTTTTCTCTGTTTAAAAAAATCCAGATTCATAAAAGTTTACCAACACCAGTGTGTACGTACCTTTAGTAGTGGGAGATTTCACCGTTTGATATGAATAATATCAGGCTTGCCCTAATTTTTTGCGTAAGGCGCACAGATTGGCCTTTCACCTGGAAGCCAGTGGATTTGGAGAAAAATTGGCGTTTTACTGATGTATTTTGTGTGCACATGATGAAATTACTGTGCACTCAAATAAAAATCGTAGACAGTCTATGATATTGCTTATAGATCTACGAGGTACGTAAAATTGCAGTGCACAACAAAATAAACTCGTAGATGGCCTACGATATTACTTAGGTCTACGAGGTGCGTAGAGAGTCTACGCCGTGATCTTCAAAAGCCATAGATAAAAGTGGCCTGGGCGTCGATTCCACAAAAAAACTAATCGAAGCGAGTTATCACCTAGTCAATTCGCGCTCAACTCGACCATGGGTTTCGCCTCACACAAATTCTTACACACACATAAACAGCATCTGACATGGGTGATGCGAATTGATCATCGAATGTGAAAGTGCTTGACTCATTAAAAAAGTCTTTGAATGGAAAAATCGGTATCACCGGTTTTTACTTTTTATGCGTTTTAGACGTTGTGGGTTACTGTTTTTGGCTAATTTCATTGCATTTAATTATTCTATACATAATTACACTAAATCATTATTGAACAGTGCAAATACAATATAAATAAATGATAATTTCATTAAAATATTGATTGCAACACAGTCGCTAGGGTAACCCTAAGAAAAACAAGCTGGTGGTGGCACCTGGTGGCGAGTAGCAGCGAGAGGAAGAAAGTTTGTTTGCCCACGCTCTATGGTTCCGGCGTTCACTAGTTTTTGACTTCCACTCTTTTAATCGGCTTCGCCACTCGGACAAACTCGGAACTTTTCACTAGGCCCCTTTATTGTACCACCAGAAAATTACAACCCTATAATTTATAAAATCTCTCTAAAATAAATTCAAAAGTTTTAAAAGTGGATTTGTTTTATACGGCTGTATATAAACTAACTGTGCATAATCGGTATGAGCATTACTGTCACGCGCAGTTAATTTTCAGCCAGTTAATGTACGATCCAAAATATTTTCTAGAGACAAACTTTTTTTTTGAATGCTACACTTATTTTAAGACCACATTCACCATTACCAAACACACAAAAAATTATAGTAGGTATTAGACATACAGAGTATTAATCTAAGTATAGTGTTTGCACAATGATGTACTCGTACTATGCAAAAATAAATATTAACAATACGAACATAATAGTGTTGCTAAGAGAGCATTAAAAATTATTCTTTCAGACATTTTTTTTTATGCGGACAATCTTTACAACAACAATAGCCCTAAACTAAGCAGAGCTTGTACTATGGGAACCAAATAGCTGATATAATACTTTTTTTTGTAAATACCTACATACATAGAAAACAATATAACACCCAGATAGAGAACAAACATCTGTATCACCATACAAATATTTGTTCTCGGTGGGGATCAAACCCACGACCTACGGCGCAGAAGGCAGAGCTACTGCCAACTGAGCTGAGAGGCCTTTGAGAATAATGTCAGAATATTTTTTTTAGTGCCTGTTATTGCACGACTTATTAATTTAATTTACAATCCCTGAATTTCAACCAGTAATACAGATTAGTGGCGTTTGCATTACCAGGCCGCACAAAATAAAACCTTAAATTGTTATGGCTGTACATTATTGGCGTCTCGCTTCACCACTGAACTCGCGTTCACAACGCCTATAGCTTCGCCTCGCATTAGTTCGCATTCTATGAAAAGACGTCTGACAGAGCGAAGTGATGTGATTATCGAATGACTGGGTGATAAGTTAGTGCTTGAATATTTGTCAATTTTGAAAAACCGGTAGCACCGATTTCTTACATTTTATATGTTTTAGATACTTTGGGTAGGTTTATTTATACAATTAAGTTACATTTAATCATTTTTCACTTATTTAAATTAAAATAATAGCCGACCGTGCAAATATAATAGAAATAAATAGAAATTTCATAAATTTGGTAGAATGATGTTTTGTACTTTAACTTATTCCGCAAAGACGCTACAAAAAAAAGTTGTTTGATCTTTACAAAACAAACTTTTTTTGAGGCGGATTGTATGCTGGGGATTTCGTGTTAAAAGGAAAAATCTAAATGAACAGATCATTGGCAGTCTATATTGAGAATGAGAACTGTTCTTGAACAAACTACTCAAAGAAACCAGCAAGTAGTGATGAAGATTCTCACCACCTTATAAAACCGATTAATTGAATGCTTTGTCTCAATAATGTTTTTATATTGTGTATTATAAAATGCAATGTACCTACAAATGCAATACATTTTCTTATCGTGTTACTAGGTTTTTCAAACCAAGTGTAGCAAAAGGATTATAAGAATATTTCGCACTTGGCTTTGCACTTGACGCATGTCTTCGAGCTTTGTAGATTCTACGACAAGCTAGTTTCTTCACAATGTTTTCCATCACCGTTTGAGAGTACTGGCATAGTGCACACAATGTTTAGTACAAAAAACTCGGTGCGCGACTGTATTTGGACCCATGTCCTTGGGTTTGTAAGGTGGGGTCGCCACCGCAGTGCTCTCCAAAATATAAATTATGTTCAAAATTAGATAACATAATAAAGGTAAGCATAAGTATGTGGTGTGGTACCTACCACCTACCTACTTCCACCTACCTACTTACCTAAGTAGGTGCTTTACAAGCTTTGTTGCAACGATATGGGTATTACAAGAATCAAATTGGTAGGATATACCTATCACTGAGCAACGACCTCTATATTGTGTTCAGGTAAACCTATAAATACCTTGGTGCAGTTGGCTGCGCTAAATATAGGTATTTAGGTACATTTCGTAAATTTCAAGTAAGTATTGCATCGCTGCATTATTTGTGCATAATAAAAAAAATATCAAATACGACTAGAGCGCAAGATATTTTGAGAATTTTAGGTTGATTTGGGCGTATCGTTCACAGAATATAAGCTTTTAATATGGCAGTAGGAATCGAAATTTTCAAGTGATGGCGAGCGCGAATTATGATTGTGAATACCAATTTTCTATGAAAAATTGACAAAATCACGCCCAGCAATAATTTACATTCACTGACACACTCGCGCCGGTGGCGCTAGTGATGAAAGAAAGGCAATCTTTGGATTTCGCTGTTACCGTGGTGAATTTTGATGATTTAGAATGATAATTAAATTAAGCTACTTTATTTTTTGTGAAATAAGCCTAAAATACGGCTGTAATGCATAATATAAAAAAATACGGAATAGTTTTGAGCGTATCACCCACAAAATGACAATTTTAATTTGACAGTAAAAGTCGAGGTTCCAATTTCGAAGTGAGCGCGTATCTGTGTTTGTGAATGCGAAATCCTATGGAAAAACTTCAAAATCTCACCTAGCTCTCATTTTCTATCACCCACACACGCACGTTGCTGGTGCAGGTGATGATTGAACATATTATTACGGAATGCCAAAATCGAAAACTCACATCGATTTACGCGATTGCTTGCGCGATTTGTGTTTGCAGAATTGACGCCCTGGTGTATTTTGTGTGCAAATGAAAAATAATAATATGATGAAATTGCAGTGCACAATATAAAAATTCGTAGACGGTCTACGATATTGCTTAGGTCTACGAGGTGCGTAGAGGATCTACGACGTGGACTTCAAAAGTCATGGATAAAATGACCAGCGCGCCATTTTGATGATAGTTTTTGGTCAAAAAGGACGGTTGGACATGCCTAATAGAGTAACGTAAAGAAAAAGATCGAATTCCATTCCATTTGGTAATACAAAAAACACATGGATATACTTTGACATTTGTAAAAGCAATCGGAATTGTTGTCCATTTGTTTTGGCCAGATTTTGAGCCGGCGAGTCGCGAGGGATCGTGTTTCGTATCAATTTTCGTTACGAATTGGTTGATTCTGATTTTGTGTAAATTCAGTTCCGGGATCCAATGTCGCTGTCAGACCGTAAATGTATATATATATTAAAATAAATATAGATAAGTGGAAAACTCACAAAACACTATCGAGCCCCAAACTAAGCAGAGCTACGACGGGCATAGCTGATATTATAAATAAATAATAATAAATATAACTATTGTGGACAATTCACACAACACTACCCAGCCCCAAACTAAGCAGAGCTTGTAATATGGGAACCGGATAGCTGATATAATACTTGAATACATTTTTTTTTTTTTTGTAAATACATACTTAGAATACAATACATATATTATGTTACATAATTTACTTATTTTTTGTAGATATTATGCAGAACACAATATAACACCCAGACAGAGAACAAAGATCTGTGTTCACCAAGCAAAAAATTGTTCTCCCTGAGGATTGAACCCACGCCCTCCTCCAAAAGGCATAGCTACTACCAATTGGGCTATGACCAGTACCCGAAGTCCCAGTGCATTTACAACATTTCGTTACCAAATGTTGTTTTCGTTTCGCCTATTAGTCTCTGTCTATTGTATGGAGAAAAGATGAGACAACAACTCTAACAACGAAACGTACTTTTGCTGTCTCATATTTTCTCCATGCAATAGAGAGAGACAAAAAGGCGAAACGAAAACAACATTTGGTAACGAAATGTGGTAGCAAAACTCCGACTTCGGGTTCTGGTCAAATTAATAAAGCTGTCAAAATGCCTTTCGACTTGGAATATTCATTTTCTAACATTGAATTACAAAACTATATTAAAAAAAAAAAGTAAACGAGCCTTTGCATCTATTGTAGATGATTTATATAGCGTCAAGGGCAAACGGTGATTACTCAAGCCCTACTTACGGGACACTATAGTGCCTGATGGAGGATTTTAGATGGGATAGGCTTACCCAGCACCTATACCATCTTGACAGCTTAGTCGGAAAACTATTAAACAGGTAGAGTCTGTTCAGAAAGAGAGCCGTCGTGGCCAAATTGTGAACTAACGTTTCGATCTTTATATGGCAGCTCATCCCTTTCTTTCTGTCAGCATTTTGCATCATAAAAATTAAATAAAGGAATAGTACACTAGGTGTGATAGGATCAAAATGCAACAGACGCGCTATTGTATTGCCCACTAAACAAAAAAGGTAGTTAAGCACAGCTGCGCCCTCATATCCCACGACGGTTCCCTTTCTGAACAGACTCTACCTACATAATTTTATAAATCTAGTTATGTGTTTATGGACCTAATTCTACATATCTTTGTCGGAAATCGCATTTCGTTCGGACGTGCGACAATTATGTATGAGGACGTGTGGGGAATACCGACTACAGTAATATCAACATTTAAATCAGTTTAAGTGGTGACTATGCTAGTTTTATGCCCCCATTTGTTAGTAACTAGCGCTTGTAGAGAGCTTAGTGGTAACACTTTGGCCTAGTGGTAACAATCACTAAGGTCGTGGGTTCAAATCCAGTTGTGTACAAGTGAGTTTTTCTGCACAAAAAGGTATGTACACAATGCCAGTGCTCTCAAATGGTGAAGAAAAGCATCGTGAAAAAACTGGCATGTCGTAGAAACTAAAAAGTCCAAAAATTATATATATTGCAGTTGTAGTGGCATCAACAAAAACCTTAGTGGTTTTTTAGATGCTATTTTTAACAAGCTATTGCAATATATACAGGTAAAAATTATAAATAAATTAAAAAAAAAAAACTACTCGCTTGGTCTTAAAAATTAGAAATATAAAAAGGCTATCGTGATAAATAACCGTATAATCCATATTATTAGTGCAAGCCAATTTTTCTCACTTGCCGTTTCATCAATTCCTTCAAAATAATTTTCAAATAGTTTCCAAAAAAATTTCGAAATATTTTTTTTTTTCATTTTTGTAAAAATTTTCAATGCGTCTCCTTAAAGTTATTTTGTTTCGTTTAACATACTGCAAACTGCGTGAGTTGCGTGTAATCATAAGTTTTGCGTTTTTAAACTTTTGCAGTACTAAAAGATTAAAAATAAACTTGAATTTGTGTATTCAATTCGTCCACAGTTCACAAATCCGCATTCCGTCCGAACAAAAGTAGAAAAGAACGAAGAATTTTTAATTTATCCTTAAAGTTTTTTTAACAGGCAATGTTACTCCACCAGATATACGTCTTGGCAATGTACCAACGTTTCGGCCCGA
This sequence comes from Thera britannica, assembly GCA_939531255.2. Classification (NCBI taxonomy): domain Eukaryota; kingdom Metazoa; phylum Arthropoda; class Insecta; order Lepidoptera; family Geometridae; genus Thera; species Thera britannica. Next base: position 2,028,184 of record OW618038.2, read on the forward strand.
GTTTTTGCAAAGAATCGACATTTCTCTAAGCTAAGGCATCCTTTTCTACTGTATTCCTTTGTAAGAAGCTTAAAATTTAAGGCTTTCGGGGTATTTGAAAAAATATTTGGAACGGGGTTATTATTACGCTAAAGTAAACTTTATAACAATTGTATTGTTTATTTTTTGGATTTAGTAACCACGGGAGCCAAAACTGACTTGCATGTTTTGAAGAATGTTATGCGAGTGAATGAAGCGAAAGAGTCAGGATCGTAGCAAATGGAAATTCGTGATCTCTACCCCCAAATTCGTGATCTCTACCCCCATGGAATGTTATGCATTTGTGTATGAAGTAACCACGATATTAGAAAGGCTCAGGAGTAGTGTTTTTCAGGCTGATGATGTTATGCATATTACAGTCATTCCGATTTGAAAATTAGCTTTTTTATCTGAAAAATCTTCCAGATTTGTCCCACAGAAATTTCATAAAAATTTATACAGCACTTTGACCATAAAGTTAGTTTAAATATTTTTTCAAACTTATATTTTATCCTACTGATATTATTAACGCGAGAGTTTATAAGTATGGATGAATGGATGTTTGTTACTCTTTCACGTAAAATCTGCTAAATGGATTTTAATGAAACTTTACCATAATATAGCTTATACATCAGAATAACACTTATGCTATAATTTATAAAGATATTGTAACGGAGAACGGATATAAGTAACGGGATAGGGGCGAGTGAAGCCACGGGCGGCCGCTAGTTTACTATAAATTTTCTTTGTAGTGTCAGCACACGTGGGTGTGTATCCTCAAGCCATTAATATTTAAGTCTTGTATTTTGTAAATTCCGTGGCACCCTTCAATAGACTAGTAGTACATTAGGTATTTCTACATTCTGGTCACGTGCTTATGGCCAGATAGTCTTTTGGCTCAAAAGGAAGTACCTAGTATCTAAATTTACACAAACGGTGACCTAAATGAGGGTCAAAGACGTGTTTATTTTACAAGATATTTATTTTTATACCTAGGATGTAGTACTACGTTTCTAGAATAGACGTACATATATTTATTTATTTATTTAATTGTTACAAAATAATTACGAATACAAGGAAAGTTTTTTCTATTTTCTATTTAACCGACTTCCAATCAAAAAGGAGGAGGTTCTCATTTCGGTTGTATTTTATTTTTAATGTTTGTAACTGCATGCCTCCGTCATTTTTGAACCGATTTAGAAAAATATTTTTTTTATTTAGAAGGTTATTCTTACGTCCTGATTGTCCCAAACAAATTTCATTAAAATCGGTTTACCCGTTTGGCAATGAAGTCAGTTTCTCTAGTTTTTTAAACTTATAATTATTTTTTTAATGGTTTTCATTACTCATACTCTGAAAGTAGGTCTGAAGTTGCCTGAGGGGCCTAATTGAAAGTAAAACTTTCAGCCCTAGTGAGAGCGCTGGTGGCCTAGTGGTAGCGGCCCCGCCTTCCGATCCTAAGGTCGTGGGTTCGAATCCAGTCGTGTACCAATAAGTTTTTCTGCCCAAAAAATTTATGTACACTATGCCAGTGCTCTCAAACGGTGAAGGAAAACATCGTGAGGAAACCGGCATATCGTAGAACCTAAAAAGTTCGAAAATATGTATCAAGTGCACGAAAGGAGCCTCTTCGAGGCGCACTTAAAATCCTTTCACCACACTTGGTTCGAAAGAATCAGTGACACGATAAGAAGAAGAAGAAGCCCTAGGGAGAATCGCTTTCTACTGACAGCTGTCAAATTATAAAAAAAAAACAAGTTCTATTTTATTCAACCATGTTCCAACTTTCTAAAATCTTTCTAACTGCAAGGAGGTCGTTGAACCAAATTCCAACTTTTTATTCAGCAAGTAGGTTGGAAACCCATTACAACGGTAAGAAGTTTAAAAAGTCTAATTAGAGCGCAATGTAAAATTTAAATTTAACATAAAGATAGTATTAAATAAATAATATAATCTTCTAAATTACTTGATTAATATATAGCTTCAACTATTTATTTAAAATAACATAGATTTGAGCAAACAATTAACCATTTTTAGGGTTCCGTAGTCAAATGGCAAAAACGAAACCCTTATAGATTCGTCATGTCTGTCTGTCTGTCTGTCTGTCTGTCCGACCGTGTCACAGCCATTTTTCTCCGAAACCATAAGAGCTACACTGATGAAACTTGGTGAGTAGATGTATTCTGTAAACCGCATTAAGATTTTTACACAAAAATAGAAAAAAAACTATAACTTTTGGGGGTCTCCATACTTCAAACTGAAACTCAAAAAAATTTTTTTCATCGAACCCATACGTGTGGGGTGTATCTATAAATAAATAATAATAATAAATATTGTGCACAATTCACACAACACTACCCAGCCCCAAACTAAGCAGTGCTTGTAATATGGGAACCGGATAGCTGATATAATACTTGAATACATTTTTTTTTGTAAATACATACTTAGAATACAATATAACACCCAGACAGAGAACAAACATTTATGTTAACCACACAAATATTTGTTCTCGGTGGGGATCGAACCCACGACCTACGGCGCAGAAGGCAGAGCTACTACCAACTGAGCTAGAGGCCAGTCTATGAATAGGTCTTTAAAAATGATGTTGAGGTTTTTAATATTGTTTTTTTCTAAACTGAATAGTTTGCGCGAGAGACACTTCCAAGGTTGAAAAAAGTTGGTCCCCCCCTCTAACTTCTAAAATAAGGGAATTATAAAACTAAAAAAAATATATGTTGTACATTACTATGCAAACTTTCAACAATATTTGATTTGAACGAGATCTAGTCAGTAGTTTTTTTTTATACGTCATAAATCGTAAACCGCAATTTACCTTTCGACGAACTACAAGAACCTTTATATTATGTTACTTGATGCTACGGAACCCTTCATGGGCGAGTCCGACTCGCACTTGGCTGCTTTTTTAAATTATGAGAATGAAAATAATGGCTGAATAATGCTGGCGAGCCGAAGCCGAAGGCCCGCCAGAGAAAAAGAAAAAATCTTCATTTTCACTAATTTTTCTTTCATGTTTTTATTTTTACTTTCCTTGTATTCGTAATGAAAAGCACAGTGTTTACCTCGGGTGAAAGTCTTTTAAGTCCCTCAAGCTCCATTGGCGCCTTCGCTACGCTCTGGCGCCAAACCCGTCTCGGGACTCAAAAAACGTGACTTTCAACACTCAGGTAACAATGTACTATTACATGCTTGCGTTTGACAGCAATCTCACCTGCTGTTAAGTGATGATGCGGTCGACGGTGTAGCACGCTCACCTAGAAGATACTTGTTCACTCTACTCTCAAAAATAACCAAGTTAGAGATATACGTCAAAATAAAAACATGAATCTATACTCACGGAAGTATATACAAACTAAAAAAACAATGAAGGTCGGATTGCCTCCGACCTTTTCAGTGGCCGGATTACCATTCAGCCATTATATTTCCATTCCATCATTGAATGGTAATGGATCCTAGTCGTAATGTCAATTACTCTCCTACCTTATGGGTGTTCAACCTCCGTGCTAGCAGCATAGACTTTTTAACTTCCTCGAATGAGTTTCCAACCTCTTTTCTCTATAGAAAGTTGGACTATGGTTCAAAGAAACGTGAAAATGGAACTATTGTTGTGGAACTATTTTTCAATAATTTGACAGCTGTCAGTTGAAAGCAATTCTCCCTGGGACCGAAAAGTATAGCTTTCAACCCGCTCCTCAAGCAATTACAGATCTACTTTCCGAGTATTAGTAATAAAAAAACTTCCAGTTTCAGTCAAAGCGTGATATCCGCAAAAAGAGTTAATTTAAATTGCACAAAGCCGCAGCGGGTCAAAAAATAAATTAAAAATAGCTCAACAGAACAAACAAAATGAACTATCTAACTGTGCTAATCTGAGTTATGTTAATATTTGTCAACAGTTTAAGTGCTTGCGCGAGTAAAGCTCTTAGTAAATGCTTTTTTTCAAGAGCAAACGTAGCGAACTAGGTAGTAGGTAACCTAACAGCAGAAAAAAATGTGGTCTACTGATAGAAGCCCCATTTTTCGATCTTGAGGTCAAATCCAACACAACAACGTGGGCCATATGTTTGTTCTATCAGCTAATAGTATAAAAAAAAACTCAAATTTATTGGTGCGTGACCAATGAGTTTTTCTGCCCAAAATTGTATATACTGTCAACTGACAACGGTGTACTATAGAGTCCGTGCGAGATAACTATGTACGTGACAGACGCTTAAAAAACTGACTTGTAACATTCTTAATCACAAATATGATGCATTAAACGCAATGCAAGCTCCATTTCCTCATTTATGTTTGTGATCGGAAGATACATTTCCGGTCTAATTTTTTCATGTTTATTTTTTATGTATAGGTGCCCTTTGTCACGCGCAGAGTTATCTTGCGTGGACTTTTGTACTACATAATGTCCAGTTTTAGTCTCTATAAGGCTTTATATAAAAAAAAAGACTGTTCATAAAGAGAGCCGTCGTGGCCAAATTGAGAACTAACGTTTCGATTTTTATATGGCAGCTCATCCTTTTCTTTCTGTCAGCATTTTGCATCATATAAATTAATTCAAGTAATAGTACTTGTTGTGATAGGATCAAAACGCAACAGACGCGCTATTGTATTGCCCACTAAACAAAAAAGGTGATTAAGCACAGAAGCGCCCTCCAATCACACGACGGCTCTCTTTCTGAACAGACTCTAGTAAAATCAAATTGATCCGACCACAAAACCAAGCATTTGAATAAACCACAGATAAACAAAGAAACTGTTGAACCATCGACACGCATCACTCTTCGTTACGAACACTTTCCTTTATTGCTTCCAAGAGAGACCTATCACTATTAGAAGAACTGGGCAAGGGTGAGTTGGTTCTCGTTGTAGGGATTCCGTGTATTTTAGCCGTGTTATTATCGATAAGTCGTACCACAAATGATAATTTCTGTTCCAAAATGTATGTGAAATATGTACTTTCAAACGATAAAGGGAATCATCATGAGGAAACCGGCATGGCGTAGAAACTAAAAGTTTGACAATAAGTGTCAAGTGCACGACCTCTTTGAGGCGCACTCAAAATCCTTTCACCACACTGATTGGACTGACAAAAGTGACACTTGCAAAATTCCAACTCGGTTGTATTTTATTTTAATGTTTCATATCGCATTCTAGATTAGTCCCATAGAAATTTCATTCAAATAGGTTCATCAGATTAGCCATGAAGTTGGTTTCTCAAGTTTTTTAAACCTAAATTATGAATAGTATGTGATGTGATGACGTTTACCCTCCACATTTACCATAGCTAACTGCCATACTTACAAACGTTTTTTTTTATTTAATCATTCCTTTTTAAATCTTAAAGTTAGTCCTGTCACTGTTTGTCACTACCTAATGGAATGAGATGGCAATAGTCTAAGCACTGTTTATCTTTTGACATATTTTTTTAGATAAGTCCATAAAGCTACATTTTGTCACAATAAAATGTCAAGATTATTACACGACTGAAATACAAATAGTTTCTTGTTTCTTTTTTCAGCTATTGTCAAAAGTTTTGTTATCCATCCTCTTTCGTAGTCTTTCGGCTAACAAAGACTACGGTCCCCCAAAAGAGGTCGGTAACTTGTCTGATCTATTTTGCTCGGCAGCCAAACTTCCCCTGACAGATAGTGGGGGTGGGTTCACTAAGTTATCTCGTAAATTCGACGCAAGTCCAAAACTGTCACATAGTAACTTTGAAAAGAATATTTAAGTTTTATTCGCTAGTTGCCATATTTACTCTATAAGTGCTGGGTTTTAAGGTAAATTCAACCTTAAGGGTTTTGACAAACTGGCGCTTTTGATGGCACTGTAGCCACCCACAGCCATGAGGCATAGTTTTAATATCTTTTTTGTGATCCAATAATTTAACCTTGCGCACATCGAAGTGTTCAGCGGTGATGATTCGTGAAACGCTGTCAAATATCGCTGTCATATTTGACTTTTTACTGATCTCCACATCCCCATCGAGGGCTTTAATAATTATTAATAAAATGTATTCTGTGTTGAATCACGAAAAGTAACCAAAATTTTCATCATTTTGGTTACTTTTCGTGATTACCATAATTTTCCATAAAGTTTTAACATGTTAATTGAAGGGATAAAAAAGATGTAGCAGCTCTATGACGTCACAGTTCCATAGAATTTACTAAGGGAGTTGTTTAAAACTAATGCAGAAATTATTTTATTCAAAACTGTCATAGCTATTATATATGTATATCACCTATATAGGTGATGGTATCATCTGCCTAGTAGACTAAAAACGAAGCTCAAGTATTATTTGTGCATTTTCATCGCTTCTTTTTCAGTTCCAACGTTCTAGTTTTATTTTACAAGCCTTCACCAGCAAACTAGCCGTGAATATTGTTTTTAGTAGCGTTAAATTGGATCCAGTTTCTACAAGCAACTGGAAATGTTCGCATAATATTACAAAGTGCTAAGTTAAAATGCTTCAGAAAGTTGGCATTATTGGATAGGAAATAAGTGAAGCGTTTAAAATGTACTCGGTTTGTAAATATAATTTGATACCTAGGGATCTCTCGTTCTAACTATGCATGAAACTAAAACTAAACCTCCTTTTCCCGGAAACTCTTTTGTGTATCAGATCATCAAATTATTGGCACGTGAGGCTGAATATCGTACTGTATCATGGGGCACGTTCCTCACGTGCGTGACCTACGAGGCCATCCTTTGCTATAGGCGATGGTTACCACTTAACATCAAGTGGGTCATATGCTCTTTCCAATAGCTAGTAGTATAAAAAAAAGTTTATGAGACAAAAAAATGGGGCCGCGTTGGTTTCTGAAACTAATAACATTGAATAAAATGTAAGCCATGTTGGAATATCTATATCGCAATATCTTTTTAATCAAAAACCTAAGTCGTCTGCTTCGAGCTATAAACCAGAGGAAAGTATCAAAAATTCATTTCACTCCCGAATCGAGGAGTAAAATCACAATTTCGCAAGCGTTAAGAGTAGATTACATTTTATACTTTACGAGTATTGTTTTAAAGTTCCCTTCCCTTTGATGGCTGCTCGCCGATTTCGATTTTGGATCTCGCGAGATTGGTCACGAAGTCATTTAAATTTTAATATCTGAGTAAAGTTTGAAAATGCTCCTAATTTTTAAATTGATTAAGAATTAATAAAATATGGGTAAGACATAATTTAATTAATTAATATTTGCCCTACAGAACTTTAAAGAAAAAAGGTGTCAAATACGCAAAAAGTTCCTTTCGCACTATAAAACTTCATGAAATTACAGCAATTCACTGTGTAAATTATAAAAACACTGACAGAGCCCGAAAAAATTGCGATTAATTTGAAAATGAAAAGAATTATGGTGCATTCTTCCGAAGTCAAGGGCATGATTTTGGTCAACTATTTTTTAATTTTGCAGGCGAGTGTATATTGTGTCTTGGTGCTAGTTCTAGACGCCATGATTAATTTCAACTGATTAATATGGAAAAATAAGTCTCTTAGCCTTGCAACACTGCAAACACCGATTACAAATTACAATATATTCTACAAATAAATCGTGGGTGGTCAATACCGACTCACCGTAAGTCATAGTAATGGTTGACTTCGGTCGCAGCGTTTCCCAGAATTGCCACATAACTCACCAGCCGTTAGTGTTACCAGATGAAAAGTTAAAAGTCGGACAAAGTTCAACCATAAGCCGGAATTTTCTGAATGTTTACTTTTGAAAACTAAATTGTTTGTCCTGAATATACGAGTAAATGTGGAGGAGACTCAATTATGGATTTCCAGAAAGTAAAATTGAAGTATTTTTTAGAAGTTTTTGTATTAAAATTGCAGTGAAACTTATTTTTTTATACAACCCTTTATTGCATAAAAACTTAAAATTATATTATGTACTGCACACACTATTAATAAATGTATGGCTTAACACTATTAGCATTTTCTACCTGCCAACCTTAGAGGTAGAGAATAGCATTGGCGTGCTAACTTAAAAGGGAAAAACATAGGTATTTTAATTAAGAACATGTGCCTACTTATTATTTATCATCCGATGAGATTTTAAATTATTGATTAGGGGTTAGCTTAATTAAACTATACTTTTTATTTCGAAAAATTAAAAGTAAAAGTATAGAAAACCCAAAAAACAAAATCTCCTTGATTATTCACATCAGAAATAACTACGCAATTGAAGTTACGGCTTCATTTTTAGTATTTGCAAAAATAAGTAGTTTTCCACGAATTTTCATTCATATGCTTAGATATTATCAGAGTAAGTGCATGCCTGAGGCGTTCGTACCGTCGTAGTACACTTTGCACGTCGCAAACATTATGATTGCACGGGCAAGGCATCTTTATGGTAACTTTTATAGCCATGAAATATATATTATGAACGTGAACATGTTTTATTTAAAAACTCTACACAACACTGTAACCTATAGTCAATCTTTTTTGCAATAACACTAAGATACTTGTGCGGGTCTTATTGAACCCCAGTGTTTTTTTTTCTGCAGTGTGTATTACTATCCAGTGTTTGGAAAAACGGTTATAGACAAAATTCTATAATATTAATCAATTTATTTTTAATAACCAATCAACTGCTCGCCAAACATCTCGCCCATTATTTACTCATCATTGCTAATAACATCAAAATTCAAATGGGTCTGTTTTTCAGATTATAGTTTGAATCGGTTTTGATGTACGTATACATGATATAAAAACCCGTTTACTTCAGAAATCCTCAATCCCTCAAGTCATCAGCAAATTTCCGGCCAAAGTCACGTTACAACACTACTCTGAATGCCCGGTCAATGTAGATATCGGCCTTAAACTGCACCAAGTAAAGTGGATTGCGCGTTTTTCAAATTTATGTTGACACATAAATATTGTATGGAGTAAGGTCGTAAAATTTTTCAATTTACAACCATACTATACTGTAAATTTCATTTATTATACTGAGTCATTAGAATTAAGAGTACTGCAGCGTTGGTCATTTTGACCCGTATTCACGTGCATTGACCGAAGCGCAAGCGCTTTTTAGAAGTTATTACTTGACGGGTTGAAGCTTGGAAGTTTATGCTCTATTGACTAATAAATAAATGATATCTTTTCAAATGTAGCATATACCTAATCCAAACAAATTCTACTTAAACAAAAAAAAAGCTTTTATACTCGTAGAGTCTTCTTTTTCTTTTTCTTAATGAATGGCATCTGACCTTTTTGGATCAATTTTGCCAGTGTCGAGTAGTTTCCAATAGGGACTTCCGAACTTTGACAGTTATTAGCCGCCATATTGTTGAATCTACATCTGTCAACGGCCATATTGTCGAAGCTACATGTGTCAAAATGGCCGTCATTTATTCAGTCGATTTCGGCAAATCACCATGTATGGCGTTCCAACAACACGTGCAAATGATAATTATACTTGTTTTAACAAAATAAGTGTTTGCTTTGCCCATTTTACTTTGATAACGACAATATTTAACCCGTGCTATGGTGGGTCTTATTAGCACCTAAATAAATAAATATTGCCAGCTCATAAAGTAGATAAGCTTTGCAAATAATCACCGCGTGAACTGCTGACAATTTCCAAACAAAGTGGAATGTGGCAGGTGCAATTCGCCGGGAACTTCGCTCGCACAAAGCCCGGTTGTGACATGGTGTGAATATAAATTCTTTGCCGGGCAAAGTGAAAATATACGATTCCACGCGTAAATAGTTTAATTGAAATTAAATTGCTTGCCTAATATAGAAAAAAGATACTCCCTACTTTGGGCTTAATAATTTGTGGTTTCATTTAATTTTATTATCATAATTAGAAATAGTTTGTTTTTTAAACCAGTGATCTAGTTTTCATAGCACCTACATGATTTATTGTATATTTTGGAAACTTATAGCTAATTAATATTTAAATTTAAGAAAATCGATTACCTATTATTCATTGAGCTTTTTTTTTTAAATGTTCAAACTTGCATCTTCGTTGTTTGATACTAGTAGGTATTGATTATTTCATCCAAATACTATAAAAGTAAATTTTAATATCATTCCTACAATGTTCTCGCGGGGGGTTCATTGAAATGTATTTTGTAGATTTTTGACTATTCTATCATTGTTACTCAAAGATTTATTCCAACAAAATGATTATAATCTTAAAGGAAACTTTGCTCAATTAATTCAAAAAGTTTACTTAGCTTTTCAAAGAGCCTGAGATCCCCAAAAGTACACTTAGACATTGTTTTATTTGGGTAGACGATATCGAAACTTTTACACCTATATTTGAATTAGAATTTTAAAGTGTAAAGTGTCAAAATAGATTTAATTTTTTCATTATTTACAGTCTATTAGGTATACAGGGTTATTGGTAATTATATAAGAAACCAGTTAAGGGCTCCTTCTTTACATCTTAACAAACAATATTTGTTCTACGACTTTTGTCAAAAATCAATACACTTCCCAAAAAAAATATTTTATGTTTTTGTAGCACGTTTTAGCTCTGTCTATTGTAGACGCTTCATGGTAATGACCGGTGACCGGAGTCGCATCGCGTCCCCGCACCGCGCGCCCCTTTCATTGAGATTGCCGCGCGCCGCGCCACGGGGCATAGAGTTATAATTATTTAGAATGACAAGTTTGTTAAAAATAACTTATTATGTTTTGTATGGAAAAAAAAAACGAATTATTGAAAGTCGTAGAACAAAAGTTGTTTGTTAAGATGTACAGAAGGAGCTCTTAACTGGTTTCTTATATAATTACCAATAACCCTGTATAATATCTATTTTGAACTTTGAACAACACAATCTGTTAAACTGATATTATTGTAAATGTATGCTGAGTGGCAGCCAATTTATTAAAATTGGCCAATTTATTAAAATTGGCCAATTTATTACAAAGCAACAACGACATTAGTCATTGTTGCTTTTTATTGTTAACACTTGTTTAAACTATTGCTATGATTGTTATGTTAAATAAAGAAATTTTGAGTTGTTTTGAACATTTTCGTTTACACTTGTTTGTTTTTCCAAGAATAATATCATACCGTAATCTGATCTGCGTGGGACTTCGTAGGTCGACCTGCTATCATTAACCAAAGGGTTAACACAACGGGGTCAAACAAATGGTTTACTTGAATAAATAAGTGAAATGATGGGTTTAATGAAAAGGTTAAACGCATTCAAAAACGAGTTTTAATATTTTATCTTTAATCTACGTTAAAGTTTTTGAGATAGTACTTAAAACCAAAACGTTCCCTAAAAGTATTGTAAGTAAATTGAAGAGAAAAATACGCCTAAATTAATCAATAAAGTTTGTTATTTACATAAGAAGGAAAAGGATGATGCATTCTCTATCTACCTATACATAGATGTTTATTTTGTCGACTTCTATTTTCCTGCCTTCATCCTTTAGGCAGGGGTAGGAGGTACACTCGTCTGCAAAAATGTGTTAGCTGTACCAGTAGACCTACCACAAGCTCTGTCTGTCTCTGGCTATGGTTTTGAGTCTGTGTGAGTGCTCACCAGTGTAATGTACTGTGCGTGTGATTATTTGACCTAGGATTTATTATAGAGTGCCAGTACTGTAGGGCACGTTCCTGACCTGCGTGACCTACGAGGCAATGCTTTGTTATAGGCGATGGTTATCACTTAACAGCAGGTGGGCCAAAGGTTGTTCCATCACCTAATGGTATAAAAAAACACACTCAAAGCACTGAGCACTAGAGAGCCAACATATTGAGCACAATTAGGTAAGTAGGAAAGTAAAACTGACTGGTATTGGAGTTAATTATATTCATTCAAATGAATAAGTAGATGATTTTTTACTTACAAAGAAATGAGTTATCCATTTTTGTCTCCGACTGTACGTTGTCGTCATCGCATCGACCATTGCGAATCCGAAACTTTGTCGAAGGAAACTTTGAATTACTTTCTGCTGAAAGACGTATAATGAATCAGTAGGGGTAGCACCAGTTTCAACGTTCTTAAAACACTATTGACTCAACTTATTACTTGTTTTTGACGTGACAACGTCTTATAATTCGATGGAGCCGGCTGCACTCACAAAAAAACATGACGCATGCGGCGTTATCTCGCTCTGAGGCGTTCTATTTAAGGCTTGAAGTGCAAGCGAGAGCGTGGAACGAGTGACAAAGAGGCACGCACGGCCTCCTCGTTCGGCAGCGTTCGACATCTTTCTCTCTCCTACTTGAGTGAGCGATGCGTCCGCGTGGACAGCTGTATGACGTTGTCACGTTCAACTATCGTCAGTAAACCGACTTTACAGACAACCGGTTTTTTTTTTTATCTTATAGGTATGGTTAAACAGTGTAAGAGATGAAATGGATAAGAAAGAAGTGAATACAGAGATGACGGGTGATAGAGGAGAATGGAAGAATATGTTTTGCCGACCCCACTTTAAGAAGGATAGGAGCAGGAAAAAGAAGGAGAAGATCTTAGTGGTTTGGTTGAACTGGTGCTTACTCTAGCCTCTTGAATTCAAACTTGGTTTTTAATCAGTATTATATTGAAAATCAAACTTTTGCTTCTAATATTATTTATAATAATAATATATAATAATAAATATCTTTATTTCAGACACAAGAGATCCATATTTTACTTAAAAACTAACACAAAAAAAAAACAACAATTAAACAATTAGGTACAGACACTATAAATAGGGTAGATACCTACTAATGTTAGGTGGCAATATGCACCCAACGCTCATACAGTTTGGTCAGCGTAAGCCTTTCCGCCAGACTCCTGATGATAATATTGCCACACGAGTCAACTCTGGACATAAAAGACGCTATCCTCTTTCGTTGGATAGCATTAAAAGAGTCGATCCGGGCATCAGTGAACATTTCTGAGGCGCTACAGAAGCGCCTCAGGCCCATCAGGTGCCTAAAGGTATTGTTATATGCAACCCGTATCCTATCGTGCGTCTTTTTGGTGTAGTTAGTCCAGAGTTGACACGTGTAGAATGTCTGGCAGAAAGACCTAAACAGCGTTAGTTTCACGTCCGGCGATGACTTGTGGAATCTCCGGGCGACCATGTTACCTACGACACATAGTGATCTTAGCTGACGTTCCACATCTGCGTCATCTTGCAAATTTGACGTCACAATGTGGCCAAGGTACTTAAACCTATCCACTACTCTAACAGGCTGCCCTTTGAGAAACACATCTGGTATGTTATCAGGCCCCTTTCCCGATCTGAATATCACCATTTCCGTTTTCTCAGGCAGATAATATTTGTACAGCGTCAGGGAGAAATTCACTCACACTCAAGACATACCGGTTTCTTCACAATGTTTTCCTTCACCGTTTGAGAGTATTAGGGCACATACATTTTTCGACAGAAAAGTTCATTGGTACACGACGGGATTTGAACCCTCAACATTCGATCGGATGGCACGGCTTCTACCACTAGACCATTAGTACTCGGTCTGTGTAGCAACGGCTTATATCTAAAAGTAAAAAAGAGATGGAATAGGAGATTTTAAGAAGATGAAATGGGCTGACGAATGTGGAACTCCAAGGCATAATCCACAGGCCGGCCCAGAAAACGCTGGCGGGATATCGACACCTTTGAGAGAAGATGGTGGGAGGAGGCATGCCTGTGACTCGGCAGGGCACGTGAGTCGGATGCCATCCCGATGGGTGGGTGACCATAGCACACCTTGGGTCCCCGACGGGCGGAGACCACGAGGTCGGCCGAGAAAATGTTGGAGGGACGATACTGACACCTTTGAGAGAAGATGGTGGAAGGAGGCTCGAGAGAGAGATAAGTGGAAGTCTTTGCGGGAGACTTTTGTCCAGCAGTGACCAAATAGGTAAAATATAAAAATATAAAAAAAATTGACATTGTAACTTTATTTATTGTCTTCTTTATGTTTTATATGCCCACAGGCGGGCAGTACCCATATTTTTGTTATATTGTTCATAATTTCAATAAAACCTTTTATATATTTTATCTTGATGGTATAAAAATAATTTTACAAGTGCTAACCCCTTCAGTCCACCCTAATTTTCTAGAGAAAAGCTAAAGTTGCTTAGTGGATCGGTTGGGGCGACATTTCTTTGTTTATTTTGATGGTTTACTTAGTTATTGCATATTTCATTTATTTGTTTGCAACGGTTTTTCTGGTGGTTGAGGAAAGTTTTGCAATCATTGAGATTTTGAGATGTGGATGAAAATAAATTGGACAAAAGCGTATCGAACCACGCTAGCAAAAACGTCCAAATTCCGACAAGTCAGTATATTTCTTGCCTGTTGTCTTGCCAAGCTGTAGTTTATTGCCTGTTCTTCTTAGGCTTGGTCGCGTGGAACTGGCACCTAGACTCACCTAGTTTTAAGATTTTCAAAGTGATTTCTTGTATACAACTGCATAAATATTTATTTTGAAATTTAATTGAGTTTGTTGGTTGAGTTGGTTTAATTGGGTTTGGTGGTATTTTGTAATAGGTTGGAAATAGTACATTGTTACCCGAGTGTTGAAAGTCACGTTTTTTGAGTCCCGAGACGGGTTTGGCGCCAGAGCGTAGCGAGGGCGCCAATGGAGCTTGAGGGACTTAAAAGACTTTCATCCGAGGTAAACACTGTGCTTTTCATTACGAATACAAGGAAAGTAAAAATAAAAACATGAAAGAAAAATTTGTGAAAATGAAGATTGAATTGCCGCCTTCCCGGTTTTTTTTTTATTTTTCTCTGGCGGGCCTTCGGCTTCGGTTCGCCAGCATTATTCAGCCAAAATTTTCATTTTCATAATTTAAAAAATGGTAAATTGTTTGCTCAAATCTATGTTATTTTAAAGAAATAGTTGAACGTACGAGTACGAATATAATAATTAAGCCGTATAAGGAATCAACACACGAGGATAGTAGGCAGTGCTAATTTTTATCATATTTTTTATAAATATTGTTGACATGGATGATATATTAATAAAGTAATTTAGAAGATATATTATTTATTTAATACTATCTTTATGTTATTTAAATTTAAATTTTACATTGCGCTCTAATTAGACTTTTTAAACTTCATACCGTTGTAATGGGGTTCCAACCTACTTGCTGAATAAAAAGTTGGAATTTGGTTGAACAACCTCCTTGCAGTTAGAAAGACTTTAGAAAGTTGGAACATGGTTGAATAAAATAGAACTTGTTTTTTTTTATAATTTGACAGCTGTCAGTAGAAAGCGATTCTCCCTAGGGCTGAAAGTTTTACTTTCAATTAGGCCCCTCAGGCAACTTCAGACCTACTTTCAGAGTATGAGCAATGAAAAAACTATTTTCGATGGCACATTGCATAAAATCCCAGAATTTTGTTATGAAAAATTGCAAATGACTGATTGTATTGGAGTTTTACCTCGCCAAATTCACTAACCAAAAAAAATATTTTACTAAGTCTCTAACAATCAACAATTTTCGATGGTTTCGTAACCACCAAACCAAAAAACGTGTCCTTAAAAACTTAGGATAGGTTTTAAGGACAAGTAAACCTACTTGTCCTTAAAACCTTTCCTAAGCCACGAAAATTACACGTGCTACAGAGTAGATGAGACTTTCTTCTAGATTTTATTGTTGGTATAAGTTCGGCAAGTTTATCATGCGCACTTGATGTGCGGGCAGGTTTTTCCGCAAGTAGGCCGCTGGTAGGCCCTTTTTGCGTGACCCTTGACACGTGTTGCTCGAACTTTTTTAGGTTCTACAACACGCCGGTTTCCTCACGATGTTTTCCTTCACCGTTTTTGAGAGTACTGGCATAGTGCACATAAATTTTTCGACAGAAAAACTCATTGGTACACGAGTGGATTTGAACCCACGACCTTCGGATCGGAAGGCGGGGCCACTACCACTAGACCACCAGTGCTATTGTTGGTATTCATGTATGTATATACATTTATATTTATCGATCACTACAGTATGTACTAATGAAGCTTAGTTCAGTTTACCGCTAAGGCTCAACCACATATGCATGCAATCGTTTTTGTAATCCTATTTCTTACGAATAATATACGAAGTTGCCAAAGTTACGATCTTTAGATGATTATGGCTCAATCACGGTAAATAGAGGACTGATTTGGATAAAACTTGAAATAGATATAGTTTTTAGTATGAATTATCTAATAGGCTACGTTTTATTCCGAAAAATTGCACACGGGGTATAAAACTACCATGCGGACAAAGTCACGGCTTATATACATAAGAAATAGCCAGTTATTAGTAAAGTACTACTGTAGGTATAAGTGTGCACTGGCAGACTAGTGGTAGTAACCTCGCCTTCCGATCGTAAGGTCACGGGTTCGAATCCAGTCGTGTACTTATGGACTTTTCTGTTAGGAAAATTTATGTAGTGTCAACAGTATCAACACATTCAAACCCAAGAAGAAAATGAATGTGTGGGTCAGTCTATCTATCCACAATTTGACAGCAATAGCCATAACCATATGGAGCTCGTGGTAGCCCTGCTGTTGCTCTTTAAATCAATCACAAAAGATGTAAATGCCTGGTTTTTAAGCGTCATAAGTCATTGTTATTTCTGCAACTTCAAAATCACAGTACCGTTGAAAACAGTAGCAAAGAACGATTGTGTGCGGGTATATACATGTAAAGCCTTAACCGCTAATCCGTGAACCCGTAGCTTACAGAACTTGGTTGAAACTCGGCCGAAGATTACAACGCTGTTCGTTACAAAGGATGAGGTAGATAGATAGATAACACTTTATTGTACACCACAAGAATATTACACATAGCGAAAAACTAAAACTATAGCGAAGCACAATGAGCGGTCTTATCGCTATGAGCGACCCATTTCTAAAATCAAGCTGACTTAGTTATGCTTAGTTTGGGGCTATAGTTAAACCATGTTTTTTAATTTTTTTATTTTGCAATAAAATCTATTTTGATCAGTGGGTCACACTAAATCAAAATGGTGTCAGTATCTACGTTTATAAAATGTTTTCTAACCGACTAAAAAATTCAAACTTTTACCCCAGCGTACAAACCTCGGCGAGCTATATAAATTTCCCGACAAACTAAATCCAAAACTCAATTAAAATCCCGTATCCTGTCCGTCCGGTTCAATATTTTTCGCTATAAAACCGGCATGACTCACAGCCAATCAAATAAGTAGCTAGATCACTATTAATATTGGCACACATGCTTCAATTATTATTAACAATTATAATAATGCAATATAATAATTATGTAATAGCAGCCACCTGCAACCTCGCCCACGTTTTTTTTATTTTTAAACGACTTCAAATTAAAAGGTGATTCTCCGTTTTTTTTTGTTTTTTTTTCGCATAACTTCGTAATTTATGAGCTGGTTTGAAACATATTTTGTTATTTTTTGGAAGGTGTAACCTTTTGAAATGAAGGCCGCTTCTAAGGTTGATTAAACTTTAATTCTTAACTAATCCAGGTTAAAAACTACGTGTATTCATAATTTCATCTATTTCGGTACGGTGTTAGTTAAGGCATTTCAAAATTCCTGAGAGATTTAGCGCTTGCGTGAGTGACTATCTTTTTATCATCCCCAAAATATTCTGAAAACAAAAATATTCTGAATATTCTTAACTCCTCCATGCTATGCAACGCAACGATAGCGCCTTTGATGTCGTTGATGTCTATGGGCTATGTTAACCGCTTACCATCAGGTGGGCCGTACGTTAGTTTGTCTATCTTTAACAAAAAAAAGACCTAGAAGCAGAGTCCTGGAGCCTAATTCTCGGGCCGACCGAGATTTTCAATGTGGTATTGCACAACCCCGCAGTTTGTCTACGTTTTCCGTATATCGTAGCTGTCGAGGCTTCCACGATGAGGTCGTCGATGAATTAGTCAAGGAAATCATCCATTCTCTCTTCGAAAACAAGCAATAAAATAAAATTGCAAAATGATCCGAGATGAGCCGAGAATTAGGCTCCAGCAGTAAATTCCTTCAAGCTGATAAAATACAACTGAATATAATTAGTTTCCTAGCTGTTCTGTTTCCGCTGTCTAACCTAGTCAAAAATTCAGCCTTCCACGAACACACGACGTAAAACCAAATGACCAACGACATTAGGCTTTTACGACCTACAACAAAAAATACCTAAACATCTGTGATGTCTACCACCAGGGATTGGAGTGTGCTGGATCTAGGACTATCAAAATGATGTAGCAGTACCTTTTTTTTATAGACCAATCTTAGATGGCTAACCTGATAATAAGTGGTAACCATGGCCTATAACAAAGCATTGCGCCGTAGGTCACGCACGTCAGGAACGTGTCCTACGATGCACTTCCCTGCATCCATCAACTTAATGCATACTGATGTTCAGCCTCACGTGCCAGTTTTACCGGCACCCACACCCTTCAAACCGAAACACAGCAATGCTTCACGGCAGAAATAGGCATGGTGGTAGGTACTTCTCCGGCTGAGCCCTCCACAAAGAGCTTTACGGCTACAATGTACATTATTGGCATACTCCAGCCCTCAACAGCTCTGTGGGTTGTCTTTTGTGCTGTTGGCCCTGGGTTCGATCCCCACCGAGATTAATTTTTGTGTGATGAACAAGAGATTTTTCTCTGTCTATGGACGATGTTTGAACCATCCATGATGTTTAACTGAACCCACGACCGCAGAAGGCAGAGCTACTTCCAAGCTGAGAGGCCAGTCACTCTAGACAATTTTTTAATATTTTTGTCGTTTTAAAAACTTTATCAAAGAAATCTTCGCTTCATTCTCTAGCAATCTTTTCAGATTCCAACCGTAGACTTTAATCGTACCATCGCGTGCTTTTAACATCAGATGTGTACTTAGCGAAGACAAACAACTCTCCTGAGATGCTGTCTTGTTATCTCGATAAAATTTTACAATGGCACTCTGTGCAATTTAATATTCTTGGCAATTTCGGAAGCAAGTTTGTTGGTGAACTTTTGAAGGGATTTATGTGAAAATAAACAAACACTCAGCGTACAGGTAATTATAACTTCCCTGTGTACTTATTAATTGTGTAATATCTATAAACAAAGGTTGTAAAGGTTTGACTAGCCTTTCAGCACAGTTGGTAGTAGCTCTGTCTTCTGCGCCGCAGGGCGTGGGTTCGATCCCCACAGAGAACAAATATTTGTGTAGTAAACGCAGATGTTTGTTCTCTGTCTGGGTGTTGTATTGCATTCTAATTATGTATTTCTAAAAAATAAAAATATGCATGTATTATATCAGCTATCTAGTTCCCATAATACTCTTTCCCATAGTAAGAAAAACTCCACTAATGACGACTGACTGCTTTCTTGATTGACTAGACTAAATACTAATCTATCTATATATTTATAAAAGAAAGTCGTGTTAGTTACACTATTTATAACGCAAAAACGGCGGAATTTGGCAGAAAATTAGTGGGGAGGTAGCTTAGAACCGGGAGAAGGACATAGGATACTTTTTATCCCGAAAAAGCAACGGGAACGGGGTTTATGGGAACGGGCGAGCGAAGCCGCGGGCGGCCACTAGTATATTATATTTGTGTGTTATGTATCACTTGACATTAGAAAATTGCCCGAACGGACAGATGGCATTATGAAAGAAGAAAAAGAACATAAAAACTGAACTTGAAAAATGCTTGTAAGGGGGTTTACTGTTACCCTGGTTAGACAGTTCTGTGGTACTCTAGCACTATAAAGGTACAAAAAGACTTATCCAACTAGATCTTATTTATCTTCAAGCACCCTTGTAAATCAGCAGACTGTGAAAAACTGACCAAACCTTTCCAATTTTATTTGCAAAATAAATAAAATACGTGCTAAAATACTTGTGTGTAAAAGCGTACAGGTCCATTTTATCCGATTGCTAAAGGAGAGCTATGTTTATTTGAGTGTAAACGACGGCTAGACAAATATTTGCGAGGTACAGTCGGCAAACTTTTTATTAAACTCCTTCAGGTTATAGATAAATAAATAAAAATAAATATTGAAGACAATCCAGTCAACACCATTTAGCCCCAAACTAAGCAGAGCTTATACGATGGGAACCAGATAGCTGATATAATACTTATTTAATGTTTTTTTTTTTGTAAATACATACTTAGAATACAAAATGACTCCCAGACAGAAAACAAACATCTGTAATCACCACACAAATATTTAATCTGGGTGGGGATCGAACCCACGACTTACGGTGCAGAAGGCAGAGCTGCTACCAACTGAGCTGAAAGGTCAGTCAAATAGTAAGTGTTCTGTTGCTCGCTTATCTGTATGCCACTGTCTTCACCTGTAATGGTAATAACACTTGACTCTGCATAAAATGTAAGACTATCTCATAAAGATGTATTGGTGGATATTATATTGGTGTTCCATAAAGAAAATAAAATAAATAAATAGTAAGTGTCTCTCAAATTCAAAGTCAAAAATATATTTATTCAGTAGTATCACAAGGATCACTTTGAAACGTTTGTTTATGTTGTTTATTTATTTAATCTTAGACTCACAGTTACAATATTTTTTATCTTAAGCTATTCGATGTATTTTATACATTAACCAATTCGAATCTACATTATGTAAGCAATAAAGTAAGTAGGTAGGTACAAAAACAGCAATAATATTATCTTTCTAAAGTTATGCCCGAACTAATTTAAATAGGCATCACAACAGGTTATCAAAACGTCTTAAAGCTTGGTGAGTTTAGGTGTTAGTTTCAATATATAACTGTACCTACCTTAAAAAATATAATGAGCCAAAGCATTTGCCATTTTATGGTCAAGGTTCTTCTTCTTCTTCTTCCTGCCCTTATCCCACTTTTTGTGGGGTCGGCACATCACGTCTTCCTCCTCCATTCCCCTCTGTCAGCCGTCATCTCTGCATTTACTCCTCTCTCTCCTCTTATCCATGCCATCTTTTACACTTTCTGAAAAAAAATTCTGCTTTCGATGCTGACAGTACTGACACTATCAAATGAAGGTTGCCTCTGAAAAGGTTGGGGTCACCTTTGAATGGTAACCCTAAATTTTTGATAATATATTTGAATAAATTAGTGAAGCCAAGTTCTGTGGTAGATGATACAGTTAAACAAATAATATAATGTATATTATATAACAGAAAGTAGTGTTTGTTACACTATTTATAATTAAAAAACGGCGCAACCGATTTGTTGAAAATTCGTGGGGAGGTAGCATAAAACTAGGAGACTTTATCCAGATAAGTAACGAGAACAAGGCGAGCGAAGTTGCGGGCAGCCACTAGTTTTAAATCAAATATTTTTTGCAGAGTTTTCTCTTTTACTAAAGAGGAATTATCCGTAGAACAACATGCGATCCAAATAAAGAAAGCAACATTCTTAAAAAAGCGTAAATAAATCTCAAAGTAACATCACAGCTTCGAAAGCACAATTTTAATCAAGCTTAAATTACTTAAAATAGAACACTTTAAGCGTTTAAAACCGCTCGATCGCTTGAAAGGCAATTTTCATTAGAAAACCTTTAAACAAATGAAAGAGTCCAAAATAAGGTATTCTTTTACGGATAAAAGTTGCCATTCGGAAGGTAATAAAGAAAACTGCTAGACAAAAATAAGGTGGATGGATATACAAGTAGAACGGAATTCGGTAAATATCTGGGTATGTCATGGGGAGGAATTAAAAATTGATAATAATTAAGATAATTGATAAAAAAAAAGTTATTACGTGAAAACATA
Organism: Thera britannica; assembly: GCA_939531255.2. NCBI lineage: Eukaryota > Metazoa > Arthropoda > Insecta > Lepidoptera > Geometridae > Thera > Thera britannica. The sequence goes on from OW618038.2 coordinate 2,049,874, forward strand.
CAACTTTAGTAGGTACTTATGAAGGAAACTAGAATAAAATAAAAACTTAGCCTCTCTTTAATCCTTCGCAGGGGCACTACAAAGAAAGTCATGAACATAAAAGAATGATGAATATGAGAATGAATGAATGAAAAATAGAAGAATGATGATGTGGATGGATATGTGAGCAGAGGTAGACCAAGGAAAACATGGATGAACTGTGTGAAAGATGATAGAGTTAAAATAGGAGTGAATGCAAAGATGACGGCTGACAGAGGAATGGAGGAGAAATACATGTTGTGCCGACCCCACATAAAGTGGGATAAGGGAGGAAGAAGATGGATTACAAGTAGAACGAAGTTAGGTCAATGCCACTTTTAACTTACTTTAGACTTTTTGAGTAGGTAAACATTTTGTTTGGTATCACTTTGAACAAGCTCACTTAAAATCATGATCATCCACAGCCTGACTTTACTGGGCTTAAGGAAACTGGGTAAAGGCCTCCCTTAGTTTGAGCCATACACGTATACTTACCACCATCGCGTGCCAGTAAGGTATGGGTGCCGGTGAAATTACTGGCACGTGAGGCTGAACATCTGTATACATCAAGTGAACGCAGGGAAGTACATCGTAGAACACACTCCTGTCGTGCGTGACCTACGAGGCAAAGTTATAGTTGATGGTTACCACGTAACATCAGGTGGGCCATATGATCTAGTGGACGTTACATCTAAAAATAATAATAATGCGACTAGTATAGCGACTGTTTTCTTTCGCATATGCTAAAAACATTTGGGGCAACGTTTTTGACGTGATAACGTCTTATAAATCGATGGAGCCGGCTGCACGCACGAAAAAACATGACTCATGCGTCGTTACGTCGTTTCGTCGTTCCATTTACCTGAGCCCGAGCCCAGGTCGGGTAATGGGTAAGGGTAAATGAGGGTAAGGGTAAATGAGGGTAAGGGTAAATGAGGGTAAGGGTAAATGAGGGTAAGGGTAAGGGTTCGATCGGGTTCCAGGTCCGGGTCCGAGAGTTCGAGTCCGAGTCCGAGTCCGAGTCCGAGTCGGGTCCGGGTCCGGACCGGATTTTCATTCAGTTTCATTCAGTTTCATTCAGTTTCATTCAGTTTCATTCAGTGTCATTCAGTTTCATTCACATTCATTCAGTTTCATTCAGTTTCATTCAGTGTCATTCAGTTTCATTCACATTCATTCAGTTTCATTCCATTTCATTTCAAATGTGTTGCTACAATACAAGGGCAATAAGTGAGCTTTTAATGAAAATTCTTTTGAAAAATGCAACCATTCCATCAGTATTTTCTTATGACGTTATCACGTTCAACTATCGTCAGTAAACCGACTTTACAGACAACCGATTTTTTGCATACATTTAATCTCCAGAGCGTTCTGGTTGTAAAAATGTTCAGACGCTACGTGTTGAAAATCGGTCTTTTTCTGGCATTTATTCCTGCCAAGTATCTAGGCGTTAGCTATACGTTAGTGCACGCCTGGGGATTTTGAGGATGTTATGAAGTCGGCTTTTTCATTTTAAAGGAACATCGTGAAGGTAATTTATTTAAATAGTAAAATAATAAAAGGCCAATTGGTGCTTATTTGTTAGTAGTAGTAGAGCTCTTTGTGAAGGGCTCGTCCGGGGAAATACTATCACCATGCCTATTCTGCCGTGAAGCAGCGTTGCTGTGTTTCGGTTTGAAGGTAGGTACCAGTGAAATAACTGTCACGTGAGGCTGAATATTTGTATACCTCAAGTTGATGGACGCACGGCTATATAGAAGATACCTATTCACTCTTTTTTTAAAACATCCAAATTACAGGTATTCGGAAACATAGACCGGCAACGAGTTCCACTCTTTATAAAAGAGGAGGCGAAGTGCTTACAAAAAAAAATGCTTTGTTTTACAAAGCAAAGTTTCTAATCGCTATCTCATATTTATTATGTCAACATTGATTTTGCTGCAATCGATTCTAGTCAAAGATATCATGTTTTGTTTCTATGACTTTTTGATTGCAAATGAAGCTCAAAAGCATGTCAAAACTGACAAATTAAGTTTTAATTGCAATAAAAATATGTACTCACTCCACAAAACTTAATCAGAAAGAAAATAAATCATTACAGCAGCACACTCTAATCTCAACTTGTACTAAACGTGTCCGAAGTTGTCCGGAGTTGTCCGAAGAAAAGTGCTCACGTGTAGTTCCAACTTTACCGTTGAATTGGGCGAATCGAGCGAATTGCGATCTGGACCCCTTATTCACTAAGAAAGTTGACCAGAAACGCAATGGCATTGAGCAAAAATCCCGCTTAAGGTGATACAATTTCCACACAAATTGGTTTTAACAATTACGGGCGTTAAGAGTGTAATTGTACACTGAAATAACTGTGGTTGGCTTTTGTAGTCTTTACTAACGGCAAACTATATCAAGTTGAAGGAAACTGGAGATTAATACTAGTAATCAAAATGAAGAAAAAAATGCATTTACTAATTACGAATAATAAAAAATAAAGACCAATATGAGAGACAACCTTGATTAATTCAGTTACAATTATAGTCAAATCAGCTATTATGGGTAAAAACAGTTTGTATGGAAATCGAATAACCTTAAGAGGCATAGAATTTGTCAAAGCGTCTTGAACTTTAGATCACAAAATATGTTTTTACAATATCCTGGGAATATAATGTAAAATGATGCCATAATTATCTAAATTGTAGTTTTTAAGATTATTTGACTTTTTTATTTTATTACAATTGGATACCTACCATGACTTCTTTGTGAATAAGGGCGCATGGGTCCCAAATTCGTCGAATCTCGGGTGATTTTCAATAGAGAAGTAATTCAAACTTCTTCGCTACGTAGGAATTTATTAGGACATCTTAAGTTGCACTACATATAAATGCACGCGTCAGCAACGATATTTAAATGGTAGGACATCTATGGAGAAAAAATATAAGTCTTGCGTCTGTGTCAATAGAAAACTGTCAAAAAAATAATACGCGTTGAAACATATGGTATTTTGTTCAATAAACAGCATTTAAATTTGCAAGCCAGTTCGAAATTAACATAAAACCTTTGATAAGTTACCTCCTTGGCTGCCATGTTACGGAGTAAACATATCGTTCCATTTTTAAATTTACACGACAGATTTGTCTTATATAATATATTTCAAACAGATTTGCCAGCTGCTGCTTGCATGTATTTAGCCAGAACAGCAAATTTCAATAGGTTTATGTGCAAAGAATGATACACCTTTTGCACCCTGTATGAACCTACTTTCTTAGACTCGTTTCAAAAGTATTGTGACATCTAAGAATGTTAAATTAACGTAGGTGGTACCTAATCTAACAGTAAACGTGGTATTTGTCCTTGAACAAATCATAAAATTAATTTATTATGTTTATTTATATACGACATTACTTTATCTCAAAGTAAATGTTTTTGTCATTAGATTGCATCTAAAAATGGCTCGGAGCTTGCTATTATATAGATCATAACCCTATTTTCACTGAGAATAGACGACTCTATAATATGATCAAAATATTTATGGTCTAAGTTAAAAAGTTAGCAAGGAAAGAAGAAATTGAGATAAAAGTGTACTTATGCGATCTATTATTTTTCTAAGTTAGATAAGTACCTAATCACTTTTTTTTATTGATTTTATAGTGTTTTTTTTTATGTAACTAGCTGATGGAACAAGCATATGGCCCACCTGATGTTAAGTGGTAACCATCGCCTATAACAAAGCAATGCCTCGTTTACTACACTTAAGGAAATAGCTTATAGGCGCCTGCTTTGTTATAGGCGATGGTTACCACTTAACATCAGGTGGGCCATATGCTTGTTCCATCAGCTGTTACATAAAAAAAAAAAACAAATCGTTAGTGCCGAACAGTCCCTAAGAGTTATTCGTCGAGTGTGATTAGCTGATTAGGATCCGATGGCGCATTGGTCAGCGCAGCCCCGTACCAAGGGGAAGGGGTTTTACGAAGGGGTCGGGTTCAAATCCCGCTCGGCTCTTGACTTTTGGGACATTATAAAAATACCTAATCACTGTTGAAACTTGTATGATGCGCTATGCCAGTGCTCTCAAATGGTGAAAACCATGATAATTTCAAAAGTGGAGTTTTGTTTATTTATGAATATACAAATAAGTCTATATAAAAATAAGTCGGGTTTTCCTTCCTGACGCTATAACTCGATAACGGCTGGATCGACTTGGCTGATTTTGGTCTTGAATGATTTGTGGAGGTCCAGAGAAGGTTTCAAAGGTTTTTTTTTCAACGGTAACGGTAACGGCGAGCGAAGCCGCTGGCGGCCGCTAGTTATTTATATAAATTTAATTCAGTTTTGTAGCTTATTGTACCTTCATAAAAGCTGTTGTTACCTGTTACAAAGTATCATTTATGAATCCTAAAATTTTATATTCCTCAAACAGCGTTTAATATTCTGGTCAGTACAGTACCGTTGGCAAAACGCCAGTTCATCCAAGTACTTAGTACACAATATTACGGCATTCTGAGCATGTATCGTTAAAGCTTTATTATTATGTGATTATAGCATAAATAAAGCTTTCAGTACATATTTTAATATGATCGGTATTTAATATAATGTTATTTTAATTGAAATTAAGGGTTTTAACGTAATACTAACTAGAGTTTGCGGAATAACTCTGCGCATGAGTGATGGCAAAAACTGTAAAAAAAGGAACTGAAACTCACAATAACAAACATGAACTTTCATTAAATGCAATGTTAGTTAGATTTTCCCATGAGTGTGATCGGAAGATATATTTCCAGTCCCTTTTTTATGTTGTTTGCCATCAGTCACATGCAGAGCTATCTTACGCGGACTCTACTGTAAAATATAGTAATAATCATCATCAGTCTAAACAAGTCCACTGCTGGACAAACTAGTTTCCAAATTTTTTGGTTCTACAATCAAACGGATTTTTTCATGAGGTTTTCCTTCACCATCTAAGAGTACTGGTAAAGTACCATCACATTTTTACTAGTGCTTATTACAAAAAGAGGTTTTTTAGTATCTGGATTAGGGTCTGGTACGTTTTTAAGTCACCTTTTACGACATACACGGGGATGATGATGATATCCTATCCTATGCCCAGACCACTACGGCATTATTGTCGAAAAGCAAGCCTAAACTAAGGCACATAAAGCCTGTTTTATATTGGCAGCACGTCTAGTGATACACGCCACTACCTAGTAGGCTCCGTCCTACAAAACTGCACTATGTCGGACTAAAAGGCAACTTATGCTTCGAGTCTGAGTATTTGGTACAAGTTATAAGGCTGTGTTGTATTAAATTTAAAGATGACTGGCCTCTCAGCTCAGTTGGTAGTAGCTCTGCCTTCTGAGCCGTAGGTCGTGGGTTCGATCCCCTCTGAGAACAAATATTGGTGAGGTGAACACAGGTGTTTGTTCTATGTCTGGGTGTTATATTGTATTCTAAGTATGTATTTACAAAAAAATGTACTCATGTAAGTATCAGTTATCTGGTTCCCATAGTACAATCTCTGCTTAGTTTAGGGCTAGATAGTGTTGTGTGGATTGGCTATAATATTTATTTATTTTATTTAAGGTTGACGGTGAAATTATGTGAGGCTAAACAACTGTAGTACCAACCAAAACACAGCATACTCAGCATTACTCTTGTAACTTGTACCACATGTACTGTCAGAATGTAGGTCACAGGGTGTTCTCTAAATGAGCGCTGCCTAATGAACGCGTATCTTAGAGTGTAGTTTGCGGCGGGCCTTATTCAATAAGTACAATGGTACTAGATACTATGTCTAACAGAGTCACGAGCACATCTAACTGTGGGTCTACCACAAGCTCTGCCTGGCTCTGTCTCTATTTTAAAATAAAGTAACAAACTATCTACATTATAATGCCTGGCAATTCGCAATCTATATTAATATATACGTACTAACAACTGTCTGAAAAAAAAAATGAAAAAAAAAGGTAGACTACAAATAAAAAATGTGAATATACAATTTTTAGAAATGCATGCTGAAAATGAACTATAATTAAGTATGTGAATATTGTAAAATTTTTAACAGTTCTTTTGCTTGAACTAACCTAGTTTTTCAGGTCACAAACACAGGATGTTCACTAAATGAAGGCTAATGAACGCGAATCTTTGAGTGGCGTGCATGAAGTTTGCGCCGCGCTTAATTTGATTGCATTGTGATACACTTGCGTGGGCTTTTAGTAATTAAAGGTTTTGAAACCTCCACCTTACAACATGTTGAAACCTGTAAACTGTTATGAACTTAGCCTGAAATTAGGGCATTGTTTAATGAAGCCCTCAGCTCAGTTTGACTGGCCTCTCAGCTCAGTTGGTTGTAGCTCTGCCATCTGCGTCGTAGGTCGTGGATTCGATCCCCACCGGGAGCAAAAATTTGTGTGGTGAACACAGATATTGGTTCTCTGTCTGGGTGTTATATTGTATTCTATGTATGTATTTAACAATAATTATAAGTTTAAAAAACTTGAGAAACCGACTTCATGGTTTAACGGCTAAACCGATTTTAATCAAATTTGTTTGGGACAATCTGGACGTAAGAATAACCTTCCAAATAAAAAAATAATTTTCTAAATCGGTTCATAAATGACGGAGGCATGCAGTTACAAACATTAAAAAAAATATTAAAAAAAAAATGGCAACACCGATTTTAATAAAATTAAAATGGGACCAATCTGGAAGCAGTACCTTTAAGATAAAAAAATAATTTTTCAAATCGGCTCACAAATGACGAAGTTATGCGGTAACAAACATAAAAAAAAAAAATAAAAAAAAAAATAAAAAAAAAAAAAAAACATACAACCGAATTGAGAACCTCCTCCTTTTTGATTGGAAGTCGGTTAAAAAAAGGTTTTAAGTATTATATCAGCTATCTGGTTTCCATAGTACAAGCTCTGCTTAGTTTGGGGCTAGATAGTTGTGTGTGGATTGTCCGCATTATTTATTTATGTATAAAAAACTTGGTTGTTGTAATCGTGATCGATAGATGACGGTCTTCTGTAGCTAAGATGTGGTATATGTGTTTCATATTTATTTCCACACAATGTCATGTAGAACTTATAATGAGTAATTATCATCAATATAGAGTTGATAACCAAAAATATAAGTTTAAAAACTCACGGACATTCATGTCCGTATGTGATTTATTCAAATCGGCTCATAAATCACAAAGTTGTTTAATAAAAAACATTAAAAAAAACAACTTACTTTCAGCCTTGTCAATTTGAAGTTTAAAAAAAAACGAGCTGGTGTGCCCGAGCTTTGCTCGGTTTTTTAATTACTAATTTTCATGAAAATTTCCGGAACTTTTGTGTCGAGTGTTTACGTAGAAGTTCAATAGATGGCGTTCTCCGTGACACTAATTCGTGATTTCGACTACTCGACAAGAGATGGCGCTAATTTTTTTTATTATTAAAATAACTTTTAACCCGGGTCTTTTCTGAAAATGAAACCTAGCTAGATCGATTTATCGCCCCCGAAAACCCCTGTATACTTAATTTCATGAAAATTGTTGGCTCAGTTTCCAAGATCCTAAATATATATATATATATATATATATTTAAGATTTTCTCGTTTAAAGGTATAAGATAAGATAAAGCGTATTGATAATTGTGGGTTGTCAGTGGTTCTCGTTCAGAATAAGTTTCTAGAATGTTTGAATAGTCTACAAAGTTTTAGGAATAATACTTTTATTTCAGTAGGCCTACCATGAGCTTTGTCTGGCTCTGTCTCTGGCTCTGGTTTTGAGTCTGTGTGAGTACCCACCAGTGCATTATACTGTGTGTGTGACGTTTTGACGTAGAATTTATTTCGTCAACACTCACACAGACTCAAAACCATGCAGAACCAGAGACAGACAGAGCATATCTGATAAAGGCCCTTTGTTGTTTCAGACTTTTTGAATTATTCTTGAGCCAAGATTTACTTTCCTAGAGGATTCATAAAAAACACAAAGTTGCAACGGAAAGCGCCAATTTAGCGCTGAAATAAAATCACAACAAAGTGGTTTTATTCAACCATAATCGTATTTATCCGGAAAGCCTTTTTATTTGCAATAAATCTTTTATTTAGAAACTAAAAGAGTGTGTTATCAGATTTTCTGTGTATTGGAGCGAAAATTAATTCCTTTGTCTGAAATAGGGCAACTTGATTTGAATCTGTTTTACCGACTGACTGCATTGAAGATCTAGGAGGTTGCTTCTGATCAAGGAAAGCTTGGACCTTTACCGGATCCCTGTCATCTACAGCAGAGTCAGTGAATTGTTTCCATCTAATCCAAGGTCAATGAACGGTCTAAAATGGCCTGAAATGGCAAAAGGCTGGATCAAAACAAATGGTCCCATGCAGCCACTAACTGGGCTCTGTTTAATAAAGCTGACAATTTGACATTATATGTCACAAAGCGACAAATTTGTGGCTTAGTCGTGCGGCTATTGATAAAAGTGACAAATATGTAACAAAAGCGCGACAATGGAAGCTCTTAGAGGAGGCTTTACCGCCACAGGTGGCACTTAGACATAGTTTTTATAATATAATTAAGGTAGAGCGAGGTAACGCCGTACGAGTCATGTTTTTTCGAGCAGCCGGCTCCATCGAGTTATAAGACGTTGTCACGTCAAAAAGCTCGTGCTAATAAAGTGCTTTCACGGTACCAAAAAAAATCTTGCTCATCAGCTCAAATTGGAATGAATTAGGTAATTTAGTATTTTAGCCATAAACAAGTGCAAACTACATAATTTACAACAGTTTGCATGCGAGGGAGTACAGAAGTTCCTGTGCTTGAGTAGTTTTGCAATTTTGTAAAACTTTATACATTTACAACTATACTTATAAACGCAATTTAAATTTAATCATTGCTTAATGCTTAAGGTTAGTTCTGTCTCTGTTTGTCATTGCCCAGCGGTTAGAGATGGCAATAGCTTAAGCACTGTTTATCTTAAACATATTTCTATTAAGGTTATTTGAGGTCTTCCTTTTAGTAATTTTGCTAAAGCAACTCAATGCATTGCCCGTTTTATGGAGCCACCACAACAAATAAATAAATACATTAAAATAAAAATACTTTATTTATCCATAAAACAAAATTACATGTACCTATTAGTATGTACAAAATATTTAAAAGGGTACCTATAGGCACTTACAAAATATTAACCTAAGTCAATTGGAGTACCCATAGTTTTTTTTCTTCCCTCTGTCTTCCATCATTATTAGTTCAACCTGTGCTCGGTTTAGGGCTAGATAACTTTTGAACCACTTAACATCAGGGGATCCATATGCTGGTTCTATCAACTAGTTGAATAAAAAAACGATAGTTTTGTAAGGATTGTCTACAATATTTATTTTATTTATTTATTTTTAATCTCGGTGCTTCTATCTCACTCATAATATCTTCGCTACCGACAGTTTAGCCAAAATGTTAGCTAAATGTTAAACTACCTCTTCACTAACTGAAAACATGCGTTTCAAAATAGTTTCTCGGTCAAACTTGCTTCCAATCTGAAATTTAGACATTATTTTAGTAAGAATTTACCCCACAACTTAAGAGGGCTGTGGTGCCGGGGCTTGGGGGGTGTGGAAGGTTTATAATGAAACACGTGTTGACAGGCAGCGCGTCGTATATTGACTAATTGCATTCTCTTCCATAGATACTAACATAGTTACAAGTACATCACCACATCAAAGGGGTTGTCAAGAAAAAAAAAATTTTTACTTAAAAAAACTTTTTTTTTTTTATACATTGTAAAATATATTTATACTAAACTAAACATTGATTTATTTCTACACCTATATTCTATCCTAAAACAACTATGGCTTAAACTTAACAAAATACATTGTTGCAAGAATTTAATGTAACTTGATACTACAGATTACAGAGTCATCATCATCATCATTTCAGCCCGGTATCACCCACTGCTGGGTATAGGCCTCCTTCATTTTCTGCCAGCCTCCTCTGTCCTGTGCGTCTCTTGTCCAGGTGTTTCCCGCGACCCTTACGATGTCGTCGACCCATCGCGCTTTCGGACGCCCCAAATTTCTTCGGCCTGACTTCGGCCACCATTCGGTCAAGGCTTTACTCCACCGGCCATCACCACGTCTAGCCAGGTGTCCTGCCCAACTCCACTTGAGATTTACCGCCCTGTCACCGACGTCGAAGACCTTTGTACGACGACGGATCTCAGCGTTGCGAACTCGATCTAAAAGTGATATGCCGAGCATGGCTCGCTCCATGGCCCTTTGTGCAACTCGTATTCTGTAAACAGTTTCCTTAGTGAGCGTCCATGTCTCGGCACCGTATGTCATTGTTGGCAGGACACACTGATTATAGAGACGGGTTTTCAGGCACTGTGGGATCTTTCTTGACCTGAAGACATCCTCTAGTTTGCCAAATGCTGCCCATCCGAGCTGGATTCTTCTGGAGATTTCTTTATTTTGATGCTCCTTGCTAAAAGATAGCATATGTCCCAAGTACACGTAACGATCAACTATCTCTAGCGTCACGTGCCCAATCTTAATTGTTGGAGTCGTGACACCAGAGATACTTGTCATGACTTTTGTCTTGGACATATTCATCTTTAAGCCTACTTCCAAGGAGGCATCGAAAAGGTCTTTAAGCATACTTTGCAAATCTTCCAGGGAATCAGCAAACAAAACAAGGTCATCTGCAAATCTGAGATGCGACAGATAGACACCGTTGATGTTAATCCCAGTTTGATCCCATTCAAGTGTTTTCATAACATCTTCGAGAACGGCTGTAAATAGTTTGGGTGAAATGGTGTCTCCCTGCCGCACGCCCCTCTGGATGGAAATGGGACAGGTAAGCTCATGCAGTTTAACTTGCATCGTTGCCGCAGCATATAGCTCCCGGAGCACGTCTACATACCGAGCGTCGATCTGGCAGCGATTAAGAGCGTTAAACACGGCCCAGTGTTCGACACTGTCGAAGGCTTTCTCGTAATCAACGAAAGCTAAACACAAGGGCCGGTTGTACTCAGAACTCTTATCCATTAGTTGTTTTACGGTGTGTATGTGATCGATAGTAGAGAAACCGCTCCGGAAGCCGGCTTGTTCAACAGTCTGGCATTCATCAAGTTGGTGAGTTAAACGATTACAGAGGATTCTAGCATTACAGAGTACTTTTATCTAATAACATGGTTATGTTGTCACGAATCTTTTAGTTCTGTTTTTATGAACCGTTTCCGTTTTACCATTTTTAAGTACAGTCACATTAGGTTCATTTTCACTCAACACTTTATAAGGTCCATCATATAACTTTTCCAACTTTTTACCAGTTTCATTTTTTATTAAAATTAAATCTCCGTTTTTATAACTAATTGCATTACATTTTCTATCATAGACAGATTTTCTATTTATTTTTCCTAAAATTAAATTATTTCTAACTTCTTTATTAGCTAACTGTAACCTATACTTAAGTTCTAAAACATAATTATCTGAATTATAAAGTGGTTCAACTACGTCATTAGTTAAATTACTAGGCAAATTGCATGTTTTACCGAAAACTAATTCATACGGTGTGTACTTTGTTTCCGTGTGTACGGTAGTGTTAAATGAAAAACACCAAAATGGTAGCCATTGGCTCCATGTCTCTGGATGTCCGTCACACTGTGTTCGTAAAAACGCTGTTAGATGTTTATGGGTATTTTCTAAAGCACCTATCGACTGATGATGATAAGCTGTTGAATTTACCTTCTCTATTTGGAGTAACTTACATACCTCCGTCATAGTTTCAGACATAAACTCAGTACCCCGATCCGAAGCGATTGTTGTAGGTAAACCATACCTTAGTACAAAGTTATTAACGAATGACCTTGCTACACTCACCGTATCTTTTCGCTGTAACGGGTACGCCTCAACGTACTTACTTAACTCGCATTGTAAACTTAAAATATAAACATTACCTTCTAAATCCTTATCTAAGGGGCCCACTAAATCTAAATATACCTTTTGAAAAGCACTTGATGCCGTCGTAGTTACGACCATTGGTTCTACTATATTTCTAGAATACTTACTTGTTTGGCACCTTTGGCACTTAGCAACATAATCTCGTACGTCACTCTCCATACCTGGCCAAAAGTACTTACCTTTGATATTATTTATCATGCGTCGAACGCCTGCATGCCCGCTTGTCGGCAGTAAATGATAGTCATGTAGGATGTATGTTTTTTCATCTTTTTCTAGGACTCTTTTTATTCCTCTTAAAATATTTACCTGTGGTCCGGACCACTTTTCTCTACTTTTTATTTCGTCGACTAATTCTTTAATAAACTTTATATTATTCTCATTTTTTACGATGCATAATTCTTTTATATTTATTTCATTACAACAATAGCTCAATAAATTCACAAATTCGACTCGCGAGAAATGTGACATATAATTGAGATTGATAAATAAAGTTAATTCATTTTCCACATAAGCTAGACACTCTTTTTCAAAAAGCACATTTTTCTTGAGTAGATCTTTACCATTTATAACCTTTAACTCTACAGCTTCTCTTGGTTTTCTTAATATCTCCGCTACCCTTGGTTGGCCAAACCTCGGTTCAACAGGTATATTAAGAGAACTATTACCACACGAACTTGATTGTTCCGTACTTTGTAAATCTAACCTCGCTCTCTGCGCTCTAGTCATTACCATAGTAACTTTTTCATTCATTGATTTCAAATCATCCGAACTTATGGTCACCCTACTCAATGCATCCGCCACTGCGTTATCCGTACCTTTTATATGTTTTATGTCGTAATCGTACTCCTCCAATAACAATCTAAACTTTAAAAGTCGTGTGGACGGATCTTTCATTCCAAATAGATAGATAAGAGGTTTGTGATCCGTCCAAATAGTAAACTTTCTACCATATAAATATGGTCTAAAATATTTTATACTCCATACTACTGCCAAAAGTTCTTTTTGTATTGTTGGATAAGTTAATTCAGCTTTATTTAGCGGTCTACTGGCGTAAGCCACTGGTCTTAGATCTTTATTGCATAGAACTGAACCTATTGCTGTTCCTGACGCATCCGTTTGAAGTATGAATTCATTTTGCTCAGAAAAATCAGGATATTGTAAAACTGGTGGACTAATTAATTTATCTTTAAGAGTTTCAAAACACTTATGACATTCGTTCGTCCATACAAAAATTTCATTTTTCCGACATAATTTATTCAATGGTACTGTAATTTCGGCAAAATATGGTATAAATTTTCTATAATAATTGCAAAATGCTACAAATCTCCTAACTTCTTCTGCAGTTTTTGGTACTGGGTAATTTTTTAATACAGTGATTTTTTCAGGATCTGGTAATACACCTTCAGCTGATACCACGTGACCCAAATAGAGTAATTGTGTTTTCATAAAATCACACTTTGCTGGGTTTAGCTTAAGGTTCATTTTCCTAAGTCGTTCAAAAATATCCATCAGATTTTTATTATGTATTTCTGCTGTCCTGCCAAACACAATTAAATCGTCGCAATAGACAAAACATTTTTCGAATGTTAGACCTGACATTGCTATGGACATGACTCTAGAAAATGCACTGGGTGATATTTTAAGACCCATAGGGAGCCGCTTCATACGAAATTGTCCCGAACTAGTAGAAAAACTAGTGATGTCCCTACTCTCTGGTTTTAAATTAACTTGATAAAATCCCTGCTGAAGATCTAAATGACTGAAACAAATACTTCCTGAAAGTGAATCTAATATCTCAGTTATATTTGGCAATGGAAATTTATCATCTTGAATAGAGTCATTGACTTTTCTGTAATCTATTACCAAACGCCATTTCTTTTCTCCATCAGATCTTTTTGGTACTAAAAGTATAGGACTATTCCACTCACTGCTGGTGGGCTCTATTATATCATCCTCTAACATTTTATCAACCTGCTTATTAATTTCTGGCTTAGAAGACTGTGGTAGCCGATAAGGTTTTACATACACAGGCTTCGTATTAGGTTTCACGGCAATCGACTGATCTACGACACTCGCCGTTCCTAACTTATCTCCTTCCAAGAAAAATATGTCTGCATATTTAGCGCATATAATTTCGATTTGTTTCCTATCGTTTGACTTTAAATGTGATAACTTTAGCTCTTTAAATAACTTCTTAACACGTTCTACCCCATTTTTTGATTGATCAAACAAACACACATGATAATTTTCCAAATAATCCAAATCATTACTGTTAATTAAATTTTCTCTCTTAAGTTTTATTGAATTTTCACTTGTGTTCATAATTTTAACCGGAATTTTACCTCTTTTAGGTTGAACGATACTTCCTGCCATAAACAAATGTTCACCTAATTGTTTTGCATACAACACGCAGTCCTTATGGATATTTTTATTTATGTCAAAATAATGAACAGACTCACTTCTACTTGGAATAGTTAAATAACCTTCCGACTCTACGCTTTCATTCTGTTGCTTCTGTATTTGCATGCTATACTCTACCTTGTTTAATCGCAAAGTAAGCATGTCCGTCGGTAAGTCTATGTTTGCATTATAGCTCCTCAGAAAGTCTAAACCGATGATTCCGTCTGTTTTGCATGGTACGGTATCGAATAAGTACAACTTGTGACGTAACTCTACACCATTCTCTAATTGCAAAGGAATGTATGCTACTTTGTTCGCTTGGACTTTGCCACCGATTCCTTTTATGATTGTGTTTTCGTTGTAAGTTTTTATATGGCTTTGTACTAAATGACTGCTAATTATAGAAATAGATGCTCCAGTATCAATTAAAAATTTAAGTTTTTGGTTCCTAAAATACAAATAAATGTAATCCAGACTTTCACACGTCATAACATAGCTAGGAGTCCCGAAAAAACTGACCTAGATTTATCTCTTCTTTCTGCTCTTCATTTTGCTGTACAGCGAGATACGCGTTGTTCCGCTGTCCGCCTCTATAACCTCTGTTACCTCTATAGTATGCCCTATTTGGTGGTCTCGAGTAACCACGCTGCTGGTTATACCTTCCTCGATTGTATCCACGTTGCGCGGATCCCTGGCTCTGCTGGTGCTGAGCGGTGTGGTTACCACGGTAATTAGAAGTGGTGTACCCACGGAAGTGATTCCCACGACCACGATTGTACCTAGGGTTCCTACCTCGAGTGTATGAGAACACGGTGTTCTGGCCTGAAGTCCCGGGGCGTGCCAACTCCTCATCTTCTGCCGCACGCACTGCATCCTTTAGTTCAGCATAGTCCCGAGCTGCCAAAATCGTGCTTAGCCGCTGGTTCCTTAGTCCATCTGAAAACCTTTTTATTACCATTTTTTCATTTATAGGACTCAATACCTCACTCGCTTTTTGGTTCCCGTCGGCCTGAGCCACAGTGAGGTTGATAAACAATTCCTCCAATTTTTGACCATACTCTGAAATAGACAGATTATTCTGGGAGAGATTATTTATCTGTGACAACAAGGAATTTGCTGATTTCTTTGTTAAAAGACAAGATTTAATATCATCTATCATTCCAGTTACTGTAACATAATTATTTTTTAATTTCAGTTTAGCCGTTTTTGACAGTCGTGTCTTTAATACATATGAAATCAGTAATTTCAAGTTATCTTCCCCTTTCAAACAACTGTTATACATCTCAATACCTTCTATAATCCTCTCTACCGTTTCTTCCTTTCCGTCCATAAATGGAATCAAAGTACTAGCCGTTTTTAAATTAAAGTTTTCCATTTTGTTAGTTTTTTCTATAATCTCTTTTTCCACTTTATATTCATTTATTTTTCTATAAGTACCTTGTATTCTATCTGATAACACTTCTAAGGTATATCCTGAATATTCTAATCCTAAAGCCTGAATCCACAAACTTTTATTTTTTATTAATAGTTCATATTCATTAAACAATTCTTCTGCTTCCGTAAACTTTTTCTTACCCAAATTGTCATTGCGTCTCTTGGGACCTAATTTCCTAATATTTTCACACAAACTTTTTAATGTCTCGTCTATAGCACTTAGTCTCTCCATCGACAGCCACTAATTCTAGTATCCGCACTTTTTATTTCCGCACTTAACGCATTTCCGAATTTTATTATCGCTCGCACTTTTTAACTTTTTAACGCACTTTACGCACTTTGGTTATCCGCATCTGCAACTCGGCCTCGACCAAACGATGACCGGATTCGGCGCATAGCATGCTGCCCGAGCTCCTTCTGGACCAGTTTGCGCTGGCATCCATTGTATGATTTCCACAGGAAATATATTACGATCACGCTGATAACTGCTATCACTATTAGCAACATCGTGTGCAGATTCTCCACACGTCCTCCAATACTTTTCAGTATTGAATCGCCACCGGCCGCAGCGTTTTGGAAGACTTCCTCCTTCTCGACAGTAGCCCGACACATTTTTATTTATTATTATTATTATTTTTTAAAACTTTTATTATTTCACTAAACCATCCCAACGCGCTCTATCCCACGCACGCTGGGCATGGCAAGGTCGCCATGTGGTGCCGGGGCTTGGGGGGTGTGGAAGGTTTATAATGAAACACGTGTTGACAGGCAGCGCGTCGTATATTGACTAATTGCATTCTCTTCCATAGATACTAACATAGTTACAAGTACATCACCACAGGGCATCACACAGGCGACTCTCTATACAAACGTAGTCCCCTATTTCCTCCCTGGATAATGCCTCTAGTCTAGAGTAACCATTTTTTCTCATAAAATCCAGATCTGCTATATACGTGCTCGTATGTTTTCCTTTTTTAACCGACTTCCAATCAAAAAGGAGGAGGTTCTCAATTCGGTTGTATGTTTTTTTTTTTTTTTTTTTTTTTTTAAAGTTTGTTACCGCATAACTTTGTCATTTGTGAGCCGATTTAAAAAATTATTTTTTTATCTGAAAGGTACTGCTTCCAGATTGGTCCCATTTTAATTTTATTAAAATCGGTGTTGCCATTTTTTTTTAAATAATTTTTGTAATGTTTGTAACTGCATGCCTTCGTCATTTATGAACCGATTTAAAAAAATATTTTTTTATCTGAAAGGTACTGCTTTCAGATTGGTCCCATTTTAATTTTATTAAAATCGGTGTTGCCATTTTTTTTTAAATAATTTTTGTAATGTTTGTAACTGCATGCCTTCGTCATTTATGAACCGATTTAGAAAATTATTTTTTTATTTGGAAGGTTATTTTTACGTCCAGACTGTCCCAAACAAATTTCATTAAAATTTGTTTAGCCGTTTGGCAATGAAGTCGGTTTCTCAAGTTTTTTAAACTTATAATTATTTCAGAAACTTATTAATAAAGAAAATATGACCCTCATATGATTTATATGAAATATGAATTGAAGGTGATATTTTCTTTATCAATAAGTTTCTGAAAAAAAGGAAAACATACGAGCACGTATATAGCAGATCTGGATTTTATGAGAAAAAATGGTTACTCTAGAGGCATTATCCAGGGAGGAAATAGGGGACTACGTTTGTATGGAGAGTCGCCGGTGTGATTCCCTCTTAATAGGAATAGACAACATTCTTGAAGCGTAGCTACGTGAGGACTTTGTGAGTTTCTTTGGTATAAAATAGCTCCAAAATAATGTTACTGACGAAACTTTTCACTTAGCCGACGCTCTGTGTGTTGTTAGTTTGTTTTGATAGCATCCTTGTTACCTACTCCATTTTATGACACATACAGACCAGTAAGAAGACTCAAAAGGACTGAACCTTTTGAGTTATTTTATTATTGTACATTTTGTTTTTCTGTTTTATAGGTAATCTCTTCAAAATTTTTAATCTTTCCTTTTTATAGTTTGTCTACCCTATTCTCTCGTTATATTATATCTAATTTTGTCATCTTTTTCATGTAAATTAATAAGTAAGCTCTATAGTCTCACTATGCGAAAACTAATTAATGGTCCATAGTTGTCTTTTTAAATTATCAATTATAATTTAGGTTATGTTTGTTTTCCTAAGAAATAAAAATAAAATAAAATTCATTTAATATTGTATTGATAGTGCTACTTTTATGAACACATTAGCGGCCACCCGCGGCTTAGCTCGCCCCGGTCCCGTTACTAACATCCGTTCTTCGTTACAATATCTTCATATATTGTAGACTGTAGTGTTATTCTGATGAATAAGCTATATTATTGTACAGTTTCATTTAAATCCATGCAGCAGTTTTTACGTGAAGAGTAACAAACATCCATCCATCCTAACTTAAAAACTTCGCGCTTATTAAACAAAGTAAGTTCGTAGGATAAACACATTCTTAGTAAATACTTATTCTACAAAACTAAGTTAAAGTAATCTTACTAATTAGTCTACTGGGCTAGATTGTAATATTATTAGGGCACATATTATATGCATACACTATTAACATAGTACATTAATTTAGTTTAAAAGAAACACACATTAAAAAACAATAACGTAAAAACACGCAATAAATAGAAAATGCGCAATAAAAAAGATCTCAAATGGCAACATTGTAAAAATTGACGGAAGTCGGTAAATGGAAAAGGCTTAAATCGTTCGTCGTGAGAATACAAGAGGACAGAACAAAGGGGAGGTCTGTCAGCACTGAGTCAAAACAAATTATTTGAAATACAAAATTGTTGGTTTTGTTCAAAATTAATGGCACTTAATGCTGAACTACGTGCCTCAAGTTCACGGGCATAGGCGATGGTTACCACTTAACATCAGGTGGGTTATAAGCTTGTTCTTTTTTTTTTATAATTTATAGGCGCTATAAATTATAAAAAAATTTTCGCTTTATAACGCTTGACCGCAATCTCACCTGATGTTAAGTGATGATGCGATCGATGGTGTAGCGCGCTCACCTAGAAGATACCTATTTACTCTTTTTTTAAAAACTTCCAAATTATAGGTATTCGGAAAAATAGACGCCGCGGCGTCTATTTTTCCGAACTGAAACTGAACTGGAACTCGTTGCCGGCGCGCCGGCAACGAGTTCCACTCTTTGGCTGTCCGCATTATAAAAGTGGAGGCAAAGCGCTTAGTGCGGGAAGACGGTGTATCAACCATGAATGGATGCCTCATCTCTGTACGTCTAGTGGTCCGGTGATGGAATGGGGAAGGAGGAAACAAGTGTTCTATCAGCTAGTTGTGTTAAAAAAAATCTTTTGTCTGCCCCACCCAGTTTGGGGTTATTAAAAAGCACTGATGGCCTGTGCTAACAGCCCCGCCTTCCAATCCTAGGTCGTGGGTTCAAATCCTGTTGTGTACTAGTGAGTTATTCTGCCCGAAATGTATGTGCACTATGGTAGTACTCTCAAACGGTAAAAGAAAGCATGTCGTAGAACCTCAAAATTTTGAAAACATGGTGTCAAGTGCACCGAAAATGCCACTTTAAGGTGAACCTACTCAAAACCTTCCACCACGCTGGTTTAAAAGAACCAGTGACATGATAAGAAGAAGAACTACTTACGAGTAAGGTTGTGTATACATTTACTTCTAAATAAACTCATACAGAGAGACATCAAACTCTTTGTGAAAGGCTCGTCCGGGGAAGTACTACCACCATGCCTATTTCTGCCGTGAAGCAGCATTGCTGTGTTTCAGTTTGAAGGATGTGGGTGCCGGTGAAATTACTGGCACGTGAGGCTGAACATCTGTATGCCTCAAGTTGATGGACGTAGAGCGCATCGTAGCGCACGTTCCTGACGTGCGTGACCTATGAGGCAATGTTTTGTTATAGGCTATGGTTGCAACTTAACATCAGGTGGGCCATATGCTTGTTCCATCAACTAGTTTTATAAAAAAAAGTAAAGTCTTGGAACACAGTATTGAAGCGCCTTAAAATGGGATTTCTTATGCTGCCTTCCTATGGTGCGTGGTTCTGCAGATCATCACGCACAGCCAACGACGACGCACGGCAACGCACACAGAAAGGGCTTCTGTGCTACCGCGCACCTCGGCGCACGAGACCGTTCCCATGGTGTGTCGTGTGAGCTGATCCGCCTCCGTGCGCGATATCACGCACCGGTGGGGAGAGGCTATTGGATAGATTGCATGCAGTAGTATTAGTAGAAGTATTTATCTACACGAATTCAGTGCACTGGTGGCCTAGTTGTAGAATCACCTTTCCAATCCAGAGGTTGCGGGTTCGGTAAATTCATGCACACAATGCAAGTGCTCTCAAACGGTCAAAGAAAACATCGTGAAGAAACCCGTAGTTTAGTCAGCTCTGCACGTATTGTCTATGCCTTTCCTGTGGGCCGAGTAAGCTGTCAGGATGGTATAGGTGCTAGGCAATCCTATTCCATTTAAAATCTTGTCCCAAGCATTATAGCGTCCCGTAAATAGGGCTTGAGTAATCACTAGTCCCTAACGCTACATAAGTCATCTACAATAGATGTAAATGCCTGTTTACTTTGCTCTATCTACACAGGATGCCAAGATTGGGGCATTCTATAATAAAGTGCCATTTACAGTCTGTTGCCAATTCAATAATTGGCAGTGATCAGCATCGGGGCGTATGCATTATCCTACTAATGCTGCCTTCCTACGGTGCGTGGTTCTGCAGATCATCACGCACAGCCGACGACGACGCACGGCAACGCACACAGACAGGGCTCCTGTGCTACCGCGCACCTCGGCGCACGAGACCGTTCCCATGGTGTGTCGTGCGAGCTGATCCGCTCCTCCGTGCGCAATATCGCAGACCGTGGGAAGGGGCTATTATATTATAAGCGTTACGTTACGTATTGTGTAGATTGCATGGTTGATACTGCTATCAACCATGCAATCTACGCGAACTCAAATCAAACTAAATCAAATATTTATTTGGAAACAAATAATTTCATTAATTCAGTTCACTCCAATTGCTCCTTCCTAAGCTTCTGAAAAAATATGTTACTAGGCCCGGTTTGGACGCATCTGGGTTACGCAACCCTCAAATTTTTACGGCCATTTTTGGATCTGCCCATCTTCTTGGAAACTTGGAATATAAGCTTAGAAACATCTGATTTGATGCAATAAAACCTTGTCCCATTAAGTTTACGGCAGGCTGAAGATTGACCAGCCTGATAGAACAATAAAATGTTGAACAGTAAAGACACTACAATTTTAAACTTTTATATTTAAAGCCCCATGCCCATGAAGTTTGAAAGTAGCACCGGCGACAAAAAATTGAGGAGCAATAGGCTGGCGTGGTACGGTCATGTAATAAGGAGGAATATAATTATAAGTTTAAAAAACTTGAAAAACCGACTTCATTGTCAAACGGCTAAACCGATTTTAATCAAATTTGTTTGGGACAATCTGGACGTAAGAATAACTTTCCAAATAAAAAAATAATTTTCTAAATTGGTTCATAAATAACGGAGGCATGCAGTTACAAACATTAAAAAAAAAATAAAAAAAAAAAATTAAATAAAAAAAATGCCAACACCGATTTTAATAAAATTAAAATGGGACCAATCTGGAAGCAGTACCTTTCAGTTAAAAAATAATTTTTCAAATCGGCTCACAAATGACGAAGTTATGCGGTAACAAACATAAAAAAAAAAAAAAAAAAAACAACCGAATTGAGAACCTCCTCCTTTTTGATTGGAAGTCGGTTAAAAAGTCTTGTGAATGTGGATGGATATGTAAGCATGAATGGATGCCTCATGTCCGTACGTCTGGTGTTCCAATGATGGAAGGAGGTTGGGCGAACCAATTTGTAAATTTCTTGGGCACATTGAAATGAATCCTGTAAATGACCGACAAGATAGCTACTATACGAGACTAAGAAGCTAAGACTCGACCAGAGCGACGTTATCAATAACCCTTTTACTCATCTTACAATTCATTCCAAGGCTTCAAATTGGTATTTAGCAAAGCCATCCCAAGAATGATATCCCTAAGAATGTCTCAAAAGGGTAAATCAGAGGTATTTTTCCAAATCTACTAGATCTAAATGATTAATATTGTTTTATCTCCTTCTTGGTAAAGCCAAGTATAAAGCCCGTCACACACGTAGCTATAATATATATAAATATGCCGTGCTATACTATATATGGTGATAGTTACCACTTAACATCAGGTGGTCCATATGATTGTTTCATCAGCTAGTCGTATTAAAAAAATATGTATATCACAGTAAATTACGCTGTAAATTGGTGACGTCATAGGATTACATATTATATCTGCGTTTGCGGTGACTTGAATATTATTATTGTAATATGCCTTGCTATAGTTTATATTATAGCTACTACTTGTGTGACGGGCTTAAGTAATACAGAGTTAAAGGTTATTCCACAAAAGTGAATAGCTCAAGCTATAAAAGATCCTTTTCTACTGCTTGTACTCAATACTGTGCCGAAAACAACACCCATCAAAATTACGAAGCATTCCAAGAAATGTGCGCTTTCCTTATTTCTGTCACGTTTTACTGGCGAGAAAATTCGAAAAGGATATCTGTTGTGAATATTTGGAATATTTGAATAACTTGTTCGAATACTTGGAAATTATTTTGATGTTTGAATTGGGATTGAGAGTTTAATTAGCTTTTTGACAAAGTACTTTTTTATTTATGATCTTTTTACCATCGTACTTATCTATGGTTGTTAGTTACGGACCGTTAGGGATGTCACGCTGGATAAATATCTATTTTGGTGGTTCACCAAATTTATGAGGGGCGATTTTTAAATTCATAAATGTACTTAATTATATTAAGACTCATATTAAAGGGTCACTTAGAAAAAAATTATGACCTAGAGAAAATTATGCCAGTAACATAAAAATAAGAGTTAATTTTATATTATGTTAATTTTCTTAAATGCTGCTGATATTTAACAAATAAATTAATCAAATATTAAGTTTGCAGCTTGACATCGTTATAAGCTCTGTAAGCTGATACGAGCCTTAAGTAAAGAATAAAAACCAACAGTTTTTTCAAAAATTCTGACTACAGAGTCTTAGGCCCGTATTCCGAAACAGTGCTTGAGTCTGAGTCGAGCCTCAAGCATAGATTTTATGACAGTTCTCCATTGAAAAGTGTCAAAAATCTGTGCTTGAGGCTCGACTCAGACCTAAGCACTGTTTCAGAATACGGGCCTAAGACTCTAAAATACAACATTGTCACTTTTATACGTGTCCGGTTATCAGTGCATGTCCTTTTAACTTTTCGGGTAAAACTTATTTACACCCTGTAAAGCCTTGACAGCCACTTTTACTTGGGACAGCCCTAACCGCCATAAAAACAAAATGGATTAAAGAGCCGCGAAAGTGTTCTAAAATTACTTTTACCGTAAAAACAGATGGCTCCTAATGTCGATGTGTCAACCCTGATAATACACGCACCGTCGTAAAATGAGCTTTAATGGACCGCAATAAAACGCATATTTAAACTCGTCGTACAAAAATATTGTTCAAAAGTAACCTGTATCACCACTTGTAAAGGCTTATTCATATTATAAATTACACTAATTCATTCAATTTTAAGCTGTATTGCCATGTGGTGGAGTTCAAAGTGAACGTACAGATAATCTAAACTAGCTATTTGTTATTCAATTTTGAGCTTTATTGGGTTGTGTTAGAGTGTTAGTGATAGATAGTCGGGTCACGTGCGGTATGTAGGGATGTCACGTAATGAGCCGCTTCACGCTATACCCTACCGAGGCGAAGGATAATAGGCTTTTGATTGCCATTGATTCACTTCTAAAATGTGCTATAACGCTGTGCGGTTTTGTTTAAGCAAAGTTTAAATAAGAAGCGGTACCTATTTTTTTTTTTTTTTTTTTATACATCTTAGTTTACAAACAAGCATACGGCCAACCTGATGGGAAGTGGTTACCGTAGCCTATGGACACCTGCAATACCAGAGGCATCACAAGTGCGTTGCCGACCCTTTAAAACTTTTAAAACGCCCTTTTTGAAGAACCCCATGCTATAGTCCTAAATAAAGTAGTATTTGAATAAAGGTAAATCTATAAATAGCTAGATAACACTGATGTCTACCCTCATAGATGCGCTGGAGAGCGTGGGTTCGATCCCCACCAAGAACAAATATTTGTGTGGTGAACGTAGATGTTTGTTCTGTCTGGGTGTTGTAATTGTATCTATTCTTAGTATGTATTTACAAAAACAACCTCTTAGTTTCAGGTTTCTTTCTGTGGCTATTAAGAGCGAGTCATGCGAAAATTTGAGATGTGTTTTAAAAAAATTCATAACTAAATAACTAAGTGTCATTTTAAAATTCGCAAAAGGACTAATTGTAGACTATACATTTGAGATTAATTCGAATTTAAGTGTGTTAAAAAAATATACTATTTAACATGACATTCTATTTAACGCTAATGAAAATCGTATGTCAGCGTTAAATAGAATGTTAAATAGTATATTTTTTTAACACACTTAAATTCGAATTAATCTCAAATGTATAGTCTACAATTAGTCCTTTTGCGATTTTTAAAATGTCACTTAGTTATTTAGTTATGAATTTTTAAAAACGCATCTCAAATTTTCGCACGACCCGCTCTTAAGAAAAACTGAGTCATAAAATAAAGAAGATTGTGTATTCCTAATACTAAAGTGTTTTAAAAGACTACTTTTTACCCGAAAACGACGAAGCAAATAGGATGTTTGCTTCTAAATCACTTTGACATCTACTCGTAATCTAACAAGCATCCAAATTGAAAATAAATTCCATCTTACTGATAGAAACTAGAATTTGATTTACCTCTATATTTGTAAGACATTTCTAGACCAAAGTCATAAACTGTATAATCTCTCGCAAAGTTTATAGGTAAGTACTTTTACTTGGATATTGTTGACAGCCCTACGAATAGGGTTCGCTAGGATAATGCAAAAACCGCTAATTGGAGTTGTGATCAAAACGCGTGATGCTCCCTCTTAAGTTTTGAACCCAACTCTTATTTTAATGACGTATCATAATTTCACGGTGTTTTTGCATGTTGCTTTAATTACCAACTAGAAGAAATATTCACGCTTTTGTAAAATAATATTTAAAAGTCTGTATTTATTTCTACGTAACTTTGTGAGAGAAGCAAAACCTTAATTTACATGGACCAACAATGCATCTCGCTGATAAAAAAAATTGGTTGTCTGTGAAGCCAGTTTACTGACGATAGTTGAACATGACAACGTCATACAGCTGTCCACGCGGACGCATCGCTCACTCAAGTAGGAGAGTGACAGATGTCGAACGCTGCCGAACGCGGAGGCCGTTTGTGCCTCTTTGTCGCTCGTTTCGCGCTCTCGCTTGCACTTTAAGCCTCAAATGGTCGCCTCAGAGCAAGGTAACGCCGCATGAGTCATGTTTTTCTTGCCTGCAGCCGGCTCCATCGAATTACAAGACGTTGTCACGTCAAAAAGTTAAAAGGTGACGAGTTAAGTGGAGTGATGGCGTATCTTCTGTTGCAATTAAAACCTAGTCGCATCTGTCAGTTTTGACATTATTTTGAGCTTCGGTTGCAATAAAACACGAATTGAAACAAAACTTATCTTTGGCAAGGAACGATTGCAACAAGACTGAATGTTGACGTCATAAACATGAGATAGCAAATAGGAATTTTGCTTTGAAAACTAGTATGGCAACAAGTAAACATTGTGAACAATCTACACAACACTATCTAGCCCCAAATTAAGCAGAGCTTATACTATGGGAACCAGATATAATACTTTTATACATATTTTTTTGTAAATATATACTTATAATACAATATAACACCCAGACAGAGAACAAAAGTCTGCGTTCACCAAACGAATATTTGTTCTCAGTAAGGATTGAACCCACGGCCTACGGCGCAGAAGGGAACCACTACCAACTGAGCTGATAGAGCCAGTCAGAGTAGTACCAGACAGATAGTACTCGTACCTATATAGTCGACAAATTATTGGCAACAAATATGTGATCGCTATCTCCTTGTTAGCATCAATTATTTTGGTAGTATCAAACGTTTGATTGCAACAGTACACAATCGCCCTGCAAGTTATGTTCGTCATGAACAAGAATCGATGAAATGAAATGAAATAAAATGAAATGAAATGATTTATTGTTTGCTTGAAGCCGATGGTGCCTTACTTTTACAAAAACAAGACTAGACGATTGAAAGCCACTAAAACACACCCCATTTCCGTCTGGTATCAAACCCGCACTCAATAAATGCGGTCAACCCATTGAATACATGTTTAATTTATGGTCTCATAAAATCTTTTGTCGTCGTGGTACCATCGTAAAAAAGTCTAAAGCCTTATCCACAGCAATTTTGAAAATGGGCTAAAAGGGTTCATAATAGGTTCAGCGCAAAACGGAACTAACCGCTTATGCTTCTGAGGGCCGTTACTAGGACAGGTGTCTTTTTGGAGCTTTACAATACTGCTGTTCAATGACCTTGCTTTATGATGTTTTTTCTCTATTATTACGATAAAATTTAGAGGAAAATTATATGGGGTCACCATATTTAGCGGTTACCAGGTTAAGTTTATGTGTATCTTGCACAGTTTTGAAGGCCAAACGACCTCAAATCTAGATATTCCAAACGGTTACTCATTCAGAAAAAACCACTGACAACCTCGTTTAGGTAACCTGTGAAATGAGATGATTTTGGAAATGGTGCTAAAATGGTGACCCCTGGACTATTTAGGAAAAAAGTATACAAGTATTATATCAGCTATCTGGTTCCCATAGTACAAGCTTTGCTTAGTTTGGATAGTGGATAGTGTTGTTCGGATAACAGAACAAAATCCACATATTGACCGCTTTAGCAAACAAATAATTAATTGATTGATTGATAAAGTTACCAGCAAAATTCAACCCTTTTTATCGTTCATCAAACCTCAATAAAACTCGCGATAAATGCGAAAAATGCTCACAGTAACCATCCTCATATTTCATACAAAAAACCCTACAAAAAGATCCGTCATGCCGTGAGCAATCACTCCGACTTTTCATATCAAAAACTGCCTATATTCTCGATCAGAAACCATGAGGAATCGATACCATCAATTGTGTTACAGCCAATAGTGGATACACAGGGAACTATAGGTTTTCGATTCATAGTGAAAAATAGTGACTAAATGAAGTGGCACCACACTGGAACTTCACTGCTATTATTTTTGATCTGAAAATAAGACGTTTCAAAGTGATTCTTGTATTTCAACTGAATAAAGATTATTTTTATTTGATTTGATTTAAGTATTTTTTAAGCCTGTTGTGTTAGATGAAATTTACCTACTTCACTTCAATCACCCCCCCTCTTGCTTAGATTCAGTTCTGTCCATCCACAGGTTCCCTGGAGTGCTTGCCGTTGTTAGCGATAAGGCTCCTTATTATCATTTCTGGAATTGTATTGCCTCTTAGTCCAGCAGTGAACTTCTGCAGGCTGATGCTTAGAAAGTGAAGTCGGTTTCTCAAGTTTTTAATACTTATATTATTAATATATTAAAAACAATTATAATTATAGGCTTTGGCTTTGAGTAATAGCTTAGAGCATCTTTTTTAATTTTACTCAGTAAAATCGAATATAAGCTTTCGTCGTGTATTTTTTATATTAATAGTATTATAAATTATACTTGCAGTAATAAATCATTTTAGAATTACAACACCTCAGTTTCTAAATCTTTTTTGGAGTACCTTTTCTAAGCTCCCAACGGGCCTATTAAAATCAGTCGTTATTTCTGAAAATCTCTTTGTGTGTGATGGATGGGGCAACTTTTATTTTTACCTATCTTTTCTTTCTCAAGGACGAGTAGATTTTTATTGTCATTACTCGCATTTATGCGTCCGGTTTCTAGCTCTTTATATACTTTACAATCAAAACGACTTTATTTTATATATTATAGAATATTATCTATCTTTCTTTTTTATAAAATAAATTCGTGTTTGTTACTATATTTATCAAGAACTCAAGAATAGCTTCACCTATTTGGCTGAAAATTAACGCGGAGGTAGCTTAAAACCAAGAGATGGATATATGAAACTTTTTATTTCAAAAAAGTTATAGGAGGCGAGCAAAACTGCGGGTGGCTGCTAGTTTTTTATAGCCAACCTATTGTCGGAATCGTGCGCGACTTTTTGACGTGTATAGTGAATTTAGGCACTTAATTTCAATAGTAAATAATGGAGCAATTTTTCAAAAATCACTTAATTTTCTATTTTGTTTGGGGGGCAGGATGTAAACTCTTCAAAAATCCATACTCAACTTCCTTCATAAATTCCCTTCAAAATTTTGCACTTCTAGTCTAGAAATCTGAATTTATAAAGGAAGTTTCAGATATTTTTTTTATTATTTATTTAATTAATTAGAACGCTCTTGAGAACAATAACACTAATTAACATGTAAATTACATTTCCACATTCTAATTCCTAAATTATTTTACATTAAACAAAATTATTACAAAAAAAGTTTAGCATATCAAATTAGGTACAAAAGTCAAATCTATCTTTCGTCGAATAAAATAATAATAACAAAATAAAAATTAAGTAGTGATAAAAACAGTCACAAATAAAAAGAATAACATCAGAACAATAAGGCAATTGTCAAGATATAATAACTAAGTAATAATAATTGAAATGCATTCGAGATTTCTCGATGAGTATGAACTTCTCGATTATAAAATTAAATATTGTAATATTCTACAACTTTAACATATATTTATGTTGATTCTTGTCCGGTATTTTTGTCGACAACCCTAGCAAGATCCTTATATTTCCGCTTTATCTGGAACTGTATCAACGTAAATCTTTATATTACAATCATATCTTTATTTTTCTCGTATTTTGAGGGTTCCAAGGTTTAGCATAACGTATAACCAAAGTTGGATTTATGTTTTTTGCCATAATAATTTATGTATGTGGTTGAAGGTTACTGAAGACTTAATATTGGTACTTTCTAAACAAGCCTAAAATTTTTATTATATAAAAAGCCTATTCTATAATCTACATTGTCAGTTAAATTAGGTACGGTAGGTACTTTAAAAAAACAGGTGTCGAAATTCTAATTTCCTGACAACAACAAAAATGGTAAACTCAGCACCTGTTCTGCAGATAAAAAGAAAACAAAACTGTAATCCCCTTACCAGGTACAAAGCCATACAAGACATTGAGGATTACCCCCAGAACATCCTCGTTGTTGGTTATGAATACGAACAAAAAGGATTTTAAAAAGAGATTTTACTACTGTGCTCACCTCCACAGACTCGAGAACCTAAACGGAATTTTATCAGAAAAGTTTTTTTTTTTAAATAAAATATTACTTATAAAAAACTAAATTTTGACTAATTTGTGCTTCACTAATTTAGTATTTTTGTGTTGTTACAGGTATGTACGAGAGCTTAAACCGTCATTGAGTAAGAGAGTTCCATATTTGAAAATTTATGCAAATGAACCAGAAATGACTATAGATAGTTCAGTCAATTTGTGCTCAAAAGGGCCCCTGGTCGGAAAGTTTTGGGCTAATAAAATAATAAATATTGTGGACAATTCACACAACACTACCCAGCCCCAAACTAAGCAGAGCTTGTAATATGGGACCGGATAGCTGATATAATACTTTTTACTTATTGGGGTAGTTCTGATTTCTTTAATTCTTTAAGTATTTTGGGGTTCTGAATCTGAATCTGAGGTTTGAGGTTTTATTCAACAGTGACAGAGCTTACTTAAACTAATGTCTCACACTTAAATAACATGTGTAGAGGAATTAATTTTAAGGAAACTTCATTAAAACGATTACCAGAAAAATAATGCTCGATAGTTTGCTAATTTATTTCACAATCAAAAACTTTTCCGATTACTCTTACAGCAAACGATCTAACATTTCACCGCAAAGAAAATAAGACTTGCAATCTTAATCAAAGGCAGTTATCGCTAAGATAAATGGAAATCTGATAATTAGGCTATTAAGGTGACAAATGTTTGTAGGCGTAGCCTTTAGGCATAGGTACACAAAGGTCTAGCTAGAAATTTATAGCCACACTTAGTGCATATTCTAGATAACGGTAGTTTGTGGGGTGAGAAATGAAATTATACTTTAGGCTTTTACTGTTTTCCAGACACTGAGGTAGGTATTATAGTAGATTGAATAGTTTCTAGGTTCTTACTACTACTCTACGGTTACTTTTTTTTGTTTTTGTTTCATTGTACCTACCTATAATTTAGTTGAATTTAAACAATATAAATTCGGAAAAAGTAGGTGTGGGCCGAAACAATAACTCAAACGTTTTGGGTCGATCCAAGGAAAATACCTATTGGGTAGAAAAAATTGTGGGTAGAGCCAAGAAGCTCAATAAAAATGAGTGCAAAATAATGAATTCAAGGCAAAAATACTACTTTTATTCTGAGAAACTACAAGGAGTCTGGATAGAAAGGGTTAAGAATCTTCCTGGAAATGTGTGGGTGAAGCTAATGTCTAGCAGTAGACTCCTTCAGGCTGATGATGATGATGACAAGAGAGAAAGAAGCAAAAAAAATATTTTTCTTTCTCTTTTTTCTAATCCGAACAGTGCCAATTATTTATTTTATTTATTCAGACTGGGAATGCCAACTTAAAGATCGTAGTGACTGACAAAAATAGAAGGAAGCCTTTGTCCAACGGTGGGAAACTACAGGCTAGTAGAAATAGTAATACAGAAAAAATAATGATTCAATCTAATAAAAAAGATCAAACTACTAAAAACATAAACTAAGGTAAGGTACTTAATTCATATAAAAGTATGCCGCCCTTGCACAACCCATGACGTGAGAAAAGAAAACGTGAGGTTGTGACAAATGAAATGGATGGAGTGAGAGGTTTATTGCTTTCCCGTTCTATTGTTATGGCACAGTAAAAAGACAGTAGAGCATCTTTAAACTGACAAGATCTACACCGTTTATGAGCGTTGACGTCATAGCAGCAATTGCTTGGGGACTTGCTTGCTGAATGAATGACAGATGCTGCTAAATTGCATTGATATACTATGAAAGTATGTGGGTGTGTGCAGGTTATTCTAGATTATCTAAGCATAATGATTGCGTTAATTTAAAAAGTAGGATTGATAGATTCATTTAGCAACAAAAAGTCTTAAAGCGATCTTTAGATAATGAACTAACTGATTAAATAAAAAAAATATTGTGGACAATCCACACAACACTATCTAGCCCCAAATTAAGCCCGAGCTTGTAATATGAAAATCAGATAGCTGATATAATACTTAAATAAAAACATTTTTTATTCTAAGTACCTACATACTTAGAATGCAACATAACAACCAGACAGAGAACATCGGTGTTCACCACACACATATTTATTGTTATCGGTGGGGATCGAACCCACGACCTACGGTGCAGAAGGCAGAGCTCAGTTGGTAGTAGACCAACTGAGCTGAGCAGCCAGCATTGCAGTGACCTTACTTTTAATATGAGTACAATTCGTCAGCAAAGTGCAAGCCATTGTTAATGCAAAAATAATGTCTGAGCATTCATAATTTCTGTATTTATTTACAGAAATAGATCAGCGTTCAAAAAACTTATACAATATTTACCAAAAAAATTCCGAAAGAATTGGCCGCAAATAAAAATTGTAACAATCCACTTCGTTGTTTGTCCAATTCAATTAATAAAAACCAACCCAACGAACACTAGATACGAGCGTCAGTTGCTGTTCTGTTTCGCCCTTCCTGTGGTTACGTAACGGGTGTGATATAGGTGGTTAATATCCCCCAGTCATGTGACGTGACGTCGGCGGGAGCAATGAGCTCGTTTTCCCTGTTTTATATCCTACATTCATTCAATTACAAGGGTTGAAATATTAAACATAGATGTAAGGATAGGTTTTAGAAAAACAGACGTGTCGATAGTAGTTAGAAATCTTTATTCGGTTTCATACTCCTTATCAATTTGCTCAATATTACTAAAATAAGTTTGAATTTGCTTACTGGTTCAGCTTACTAGCTCAGCTTATTTTTCGCCACAAGCGTTACATGTACGATGTAAGGTCATTATAAATTTGACAGTACGCCATTTGGCATGCGATTTGCACTCTTTAGAAACGTAATGTAGTACGTACTACGTTACGTACAGTGGGATACAGCCCAAGTTACCTAAAAACAAAAAAAAATTACGCTTACTGCAATGACATAAGAGCTAGCAGTGTGTAGTCTGATGCGTATCCTTGTGTACGTACTTAGGTGGCTTGACTAATGTTATCCATGTACATACCGCGTTTTATAAGATCTATTCTACATTTATTCAATGACAGCTTTACGGAAATCCTCTCATGTAATTAAAATATAGACTTGAATTAATGTACAAAAAGTGATCATACTATAACAGCATTAAAATATGCAGAGGTTCAAAAGACAGC
Source organism: Thera britannica (assembly GCA_939531255.2). Taxonomy (NCBI): domain Eukaryota; kingdom Metazoa; phylum Arthropoda; class Insecta; order Lepidoptera; family Geometridae; genus Thera; species Thera britannica. Next base: position 2,082,186 of record OW618038.2, read on the forward strand.
AAGCGTTACTAGTAAGATCCCAGCTGATGGTCTACCCAACGTATAATGCTAGCCTCTGCTTTCATCAATTTTGATTTACCTCGCAGGGCACGTCTGCCGAGAACGTGCTCTATAGCATAGAACTAAGTCCACTCTGATATTACTGACAGATCCCCCTCAGTTTTGATACGTTATTTGCGGATGTCTAAAGGGTAGTAAGAGCGTGATCAGAAATATCAAACATTCTTTACAGTTATGGTTGACGACAAGCTCTGCATTTGAATCAGTCGATAGTTCTCGCTCGAGTGACCTCACTATTCGCGAGCATTCAAACAAATAAGTTGCTTTAGAACCTTTTGGATACAAAGAAATGGGGTTACTATGAAACGCCAAATGTAACGTTTAACTTTCTCTTATATTTGAAAGAAAAATCGATTTTTCTGAAGAAGCTTTCAATTAGAAAGGAATAAAAAAACATTAAGTTTAAAATTAGCATTTGTAGAGACGTGATTGAACTAAAACATCAAAACTCATTATTAAACATGGTTGGGCTATAATTATTATACGCAATCAATTCACTTGGTATTCAAACTGCGCTATAACTTCTAAGAACCCGATTCAATTTCATATTATCATCACAAACTAATGAGGCATCAAGAGGTATTCTACGCACACAGGCGCATTCACACACAAAGACATGCCGTTTTCGAGACATACCTATCAAGCAATTAGAACTCCATTGTGGAGTCCGGGTCAGTACAATTATGGCTGAGAGTGGTCAGACTCCTTAAGTGCATTGTCCCTTATTGTAACTAACATCTACCCAAGATCCACATAGTATTTAGATAGAACTATCCTTTGCTTCGAGATAATTTATTTACACTCAATTTAAGTGTACGTGTGTCTATTTATGACTTACTAGCTACGCCCTGCGATATTACCCGTGACTAAATAGTAAATATGTACTTTTCCTCTATGTCTATGATAAATTCATCTTCTGTAGCAACTAGATCGGTAAAAAACACTGTAAAACCCCAGTTTCTGTATGCTATTTTATAGAAACCGTGAATTTTTTCGGGATAATTTTTTTTCTGTAATTTTATGACCCCTAAATTACCTCACCTATGCAAAAGCCACAAATCACCCCTTGTAAGTAACATTAATCCAATCCATCCACGGTTGTCTGGTAGAGATCGCTGCTTAGCGATAAGACCGCCTATTGCTTTTACAAATCGTTGTTAAGTTTTTATGTACCAGAGTTTGTTCTTATGTATTTGTGAGCAATAAAGTATTTTCTATCTATCTATCTAAAGCACTGTCAATCCTGTGCTCAATGAAAAATTAAAATAAGCCCACCCATTCCGCACATACCTTTTACCGGGACAAAAAGTAGCCTCTATGCTATTCCAGACTATATCCTATCTCTGTGTCAAATTTCATCCAGATCCGTTCAACCGTTCTGTCATTATAATTTTTGAAACTATCATGGTTTTAACACTATTTTTATGAAACGACGGGATATTCAACTGTGCCGAAATATCGGAAGTCAACTCAGAAAAATTTAAACATGGTAAATATCCCGTCGTTTCATAAAAATAGCGTTCTGTCATTATTGAGTACCTAACAAACATCCATACAAACTTTCACATTATATGTTATTAGTGGAATAGTGGGATAAGGTTTCTTTTCTTTCATGTTACAAAGACTTTTATATGCTTCTTATTTTGTAGGTTAAAATATCATAGGAAGCCTTCGACATCGAGATATAGGCCGAACGTGACTTCTCACCGATAAATTGAAATATTTCACAGTCCCTTTCAACAATAACCTCTAGTCTATAGATATTAATGTATAGAATAAAAATATAGCGAATCCAATCCGAAGCCATCTAAATGGAATCAACATTTGCTGGAAAATTTTCAAGTGGCATCCGATTCGATCAAACGATTTCGTATATTTTCGATTGAAAGTTGCTACGGAACGAATACTTGATACGCTCAAGAATTGAGGCAAAGACGAAATAGATGGTATCATCATAGAATATATTGTAGTAGTAGATACAGAAAAGCCACTTTTAGCGAACAAATGAAATGCATAGACTGCACTGGTCAAAATGCAAGTCATCTCTGTTTGAATTTATATTACGAGCCGCGTTGCTTTTCCAAAAACAAAGCATGAAAGAAACTAGGCATATTGTTTTTACCTTTTCTTAATATTTTTTGATGAGAATACAGCCTTGGTTTTATAGTGTTTACTAAACTAGCACCCACACCCTTAAAACCGAATCACAGCAATGCTGCTTCACGGCAGAAATATGCATGGTGGTAGTATTTCCCCGGATGAGCTCTTAACAAAGAGCTACTACTAAAATACCTAATAATAGATTTCTACCATCATCCCATTGGTTCAAATTGGTATCAAACATTGAAGATATTGGCGGACATTCCACACAGCGTTAATGACCTAACTAAGCAAAGCTTGATAGCCGATAACAATACAGATGTAAATGTAACAGTGGTTGCATCTATGCTATATTCAATCTTAATCCCGAACAATAAAGCTTATTTTTATCGAAAAATCATTCAGAGAGGTGGCTTGGTTGAGGTTTTCAATCAATTCCGGTGCTACGTTCAAGGCATAAATTGCAGTGACACGATGTTCGCAATGGTTCGGTGAAATCACCTATTTTCGGATTCATCGACATCGTTCTATGAGAAGAATTTCGATTGATGTTGGCTACGTTACAGAGTTGTCTTTCAATTCAGTTTTGTTTTGAAATTATTTGTGAACGTGTTTGTCTGGAGAAGAAAGAACTGCCATTTCAATTCTTCTAGCTATAACCATGCCTATTTCTGCCGTGAAGCAGCATCGTTGTGTTTTTGTTTGAAAGGTGTGGGTGCTGGTGAAACTACTGGCAGGTGAGGCTGAACATTTGCCTGATATTGATGGACGTGACGACATTGCATCGTATATAGAGTAAGTTCCTGACGTGCATGACCTACGAGGCAATGCTCTGTTATAGGTGATAGTTACCACTTAACATCATTTGGGCCATCATTTTTGAAAAAAAATCGGTTGTCTGTAAAGTCGGTTTACTAACGATAGTTGAACGTGACAACGTCATACAGCTGTCCACGCGGACGTATCGCACACTCAAGTAGGAGAGAGCCAGAATATGTCGAACGCTGCCGAACGCGGAGGCCGATTGTGCCTCTTTATCGCTCGTTCCGCACTCTCGCTTGCACTTCAAGCCTTCAATGGAACGCCTCAGAGCGAGGTAACGCCACATGAGTCATGTTTTTTTCTCGCGTGCAGCCGGTTCCATCGAATTATAAGACGTTATCACGTCAAAAATTGGCCCATTAAGATCCCAAGTGACGATAGTAATCCTTTTAGATATCTTGGTATTTATCTAGAACCCTACTCAAGATCCTTTGCAGATGTCTAAGGATTCGACTGGCTTCTCAGCTCAGTTGGTAGTTGCTCTGCCTTTTGCGCGATAGGTCATAGGTTCGATCCCCACTGTCACACACACAGATAATACACTGGTGAGTACTCACATAGACTCAAAACCAGAGACAGAGCCAGACAGAGCTTGTGGTTCGCTTACTGGCTGGTGCTTAGATTGAAAACTATCACCTTACATTTCGTTTGTAGAAAGCTTTATTTAATATCAGCCTCTTCACCTCACTCTCTCTTCACGTCTCGGGAGCGCAATTATTGTGGTTTACGTCTAACAGACGGTGATTTAGAGCTCTTTAATTTTCTCTGCTAATATCTCTTAAATTTGAGTTATTATTAATATTGTGTGTTTTCACGTAGTTAGTTTTGTTTCAAATAAAGATTTGGATTTTTTGAGTATGTTGAGGTTCAGGCACCTTAGAGGTACCGTAGAGTACGTTTCTAGCATGCGTGACTTGCGAGGTGATATTTTGCTATAGGTATTTAACATCAGTTGGTTCATCTTCTTGATCCATCATTATTAACACTTTGAAGAAGTCTGCTTCTGAGCCTTTTTTTAGGTCATTATTGTGTGTTTAGGTTTAGGCTTCTCTATCTACTACTAATTTAGAATAGTGTTGTCAGTCCATCGGGTGGAAGGACGTATTGTCAGCAAAAAGTATTAAAAAGTCCATGACAGCGTTAATTTAAATTCAAAATACTATTTTTTTTTTCACAAATAAACATTAAGTACAATCGAACTTCAAAAACAATAGTTTACTGATATCTTTTATCTTTATTTAAGATACCAATTGCTTCTCAGCTCTGTGTACTTTCTGATAACTGTCTCACACTTGTTCGAATTTATTTGTAGTAGAAGTTGTCCATTGGCAGAACCAGTCTATATTTCCAAATCCGTTAGACACATGGCAAATTGAACAAATGCAGCCTGAAGCAGTGGCACTATAAATTGTGCCTTGCTGCTCCTCGCCATTTTACCGCTTGGCCTGGAATCGATTGGTATAAGTCAAGTCTCACTTTTAAGGTCGCGATTCGTTCCCGTATCATGATGGCTTGGGATGCCTTTTTCGTATATTCTCATGTTTCGGGAAGTAAATTGAAAGTAGTAATTCAATAACATTTGAATCTTCAACACTGACGAATAAAAACATTTAAAATATCGGTTATCTGCGAGCGTATTATTAATAAATTCCAGTATATTTCCAGCGTATTATTTTGAAATAACCAGTTCAGTCAGTTTACTGACGATAGTTGAACGTGACAACGTCATACAGCTGTCCACGCGGACGCATCGCTCACTCAAGTAGGAGAGAGATGTTGAACGCTGCCGTACGCGGAGGCCGATTGTGCCTCTTTATTTTCGTTCCGCGCGCTCGCTTGCACTTCAAGCCTTAAATGGAACGCCTCAGAGCGAGGTAACGCCGCATGAGTCATGTTTTTTCGTGCGTGCAGCCGGCTCCATTGAATTATAAGACGTTGTCACGTCAAAAAATCTGACGCAAGGAATAAGTGGATATATCGAATGACTTTTACAGACTTTTATTTTTACTGAATTTGAACAAATTAAGGAAATGGCTCAAATGATGTTTAGTACAAATGCATTAATTTAAAACTAAAAACGAAGGTCTTTAAGATGAGACAATAGTTTTTAATGAAACACTTTTAGATAACCTTTTTTAATCTAAACTATACACCCTCTTAATAACTGGAGAATCAAATTTTTAATGCCTCACTTACAATTCTGTTAATTTAAATTTAATTAAGCAAGCTTGAAACTTATTTAATTACCCACATCTGAGCCAAGCTTAGTTAAATAAGAACCACGATATCTATGTAGGTTTCTCTGTTGTAATTATTCTCTGAAAACATAAATAACCCTATGTACTTTATTAATTACCCCTTAGAATTTAAGTACTAATTGTTTGTTGTAAAGCTATTTGTTTTGTAATTTACTTTGTAAAACCAATTAAATTAAAACTTGTTTACTATACAAAGTTAGTGAGGGATAGTCAGAGGCAAGGTCAGACAGTAAATCTGAACAGAAATCTTTCTCGAAGTAGATAAAACACAATGCGTGATGGTGACACATTTATTCTGATTAGGAATTTATTTAGGTACCTATGTACTTAAATTTTCAGAGCATTTGAATCGCATCACGAGATCTCAGTTCGGGGCGAACCACTAGTACTTATTGTGCCAACAATCTTCAGCACACCCCGTCGAATGTCTGGCTGGCTTGCGTTCGTTCCGCTGTAAGCCACATTGACAGGCTGACGTATAGCGCGCGAGCTCTGTAGACGCCTCTTTAGCTCAATGTTTATTATTTTAATGGAGATGTATAGCTCGCAGCTATTCCACAAGCTTTAATTGACTTGGTTTTACTACTTGCTTAGCATTCTACCTCCGACTAAATTTGAATCGTTTTTCACTGAAAAGCTATATTTTTTTCTTACATGACCTAAACCATCCTTTGGCTACAATCTCACCTGATGATATGGGACGATGTAGCCGACGATGGAGCTGGATGGTCTTGAAGACACCTATTCACTCTTGCCTTGAAAAGTTCTGGCTTTGAGTTGTTGTTTTAAGTTTATTTTTTCTTATTGAGACCAGTTGAGCTTTGTACAGATTGTTAAAAAATTGTATTAATATCTTTTTTTGTTTAAAAATAATGATTATAAATGTATAAGCCCTTAGAACCTACAGAAAAAAACCGATAAAACTAAATACCTTGAGTGTTTACACATAAAGGAGCTACTCACAAAAACCTTTCTATCTGTTCAGTGTTCCGTAAGTCACTCTGTTTGTTTCATTTATCACGAGACGAGTTTATTTAGGTCAAGGGTGTTGCTTTGTTAAGGTAAATCAATTCTATAAATAAAGGCGCATTGAAAGATCAGAGCGAGACTTTTTCACAGAAAACAGGTTACTAGTTTACCGGTTAAAATCTTGCACTCAACCTAACCCTCTTTGTGACACTATTGGCTTGAGGCTCAAATTGGTCTCCGCGTTCGGCAGCGTTCGACATCTGTCTCTGTCCTACTTGAGTGAGCGACGCGTCTACGTAAACAGCTGTATGACGTTTTCACGTTCAACTATCGTCAGTAAACCGACTTTACAGACAACCGATTTTTTTTGTCACCAGTGTTACTTTCAGACTTCCCTTGATATACTTACTTATAATACTACTTTTGTATAAATAAATCCTTAGGGTCATCATCACCATCGCTTGCTTGTATATTAGCCCATTGCTGGGCATAGGTTTTCTCTCTCAGACGCCACTCTAGTCGGTTTTGGGCTTTCCCTAGTCTGGAGCTATTAACAAATTGGTGATTTTTCATGCATCTCTAGATATTTCCGAAATTACACAGTCAGACAGTGTTAGTATGCATGCGCCTGCAGCCTGTTTTCATTGTAAATGCGACTTGTCGAAAGGTCTAAGTGATACGGAAGTGACAATGGGATACAAGGGCCTAATCAAATAGAGTTTCTTGGGGCGTTGCTATTTTCACATATGGAATGTTGGGTAACCCTGAAAGTTTGACTGGCCTTCCAGCTCAGTTGGTACTCTATGTGGAATATCTGATTAAGAAACTGCAAAACCGTTGTCAGCATCTTAACAGTAGTTTGGCATTGAAAGATGTATGTGGAGGATAACTGGCCTGCAGGGCTACCACGAGCTCCATATGGTTATGGCTATGGCTGTCAAATTGTGTATAGATAGGCTGACCCACACATTCATTTTCGTCTAGGTAGGCCAACTGGTAGTAGATCTGTCTTCTGCGCCGTAGGCCGAGGGTTGGATCCCCACCGAGAACCAGTATTTGTGTGGTGAAACGGAAATGTTTGTTCTCTGTCTGGGTGTTATATTGTATTCTAAGCATGTATTTACAAAGCAAAATGTATTAAATCAGCTATATGGTTCCCATATCTTGGTTTAAGTTGGGACTAGATAATGTTGTGTGGATTGTCTCCAATATTTATTGATTTATTTAAAGTTTTAAGGCTGTAGCTGAAATGAACATCGCTACTAAGAATTTTAAAGACTCAAACTAAGAGATTGTACAGTGGAACGAAACAGGCTCAATTTTATTGAAAACCTGTTTTAAGCCCATTAAATTGTGTCTCTTTTGTGCTTAAAATAGGTAGCCAGACCCATGAAAAGCCAGAACAGTAGGCCTACTATGAGCTATGTCTAGCTCTGTCTCTGGTTCTGGTTTTGAGTCTGTGTGAGAGTTGACTTTATAAATCCTACGTCAAAATGTCACACACACAGTATAATGCACTGGTGAGCACTAACATAAACTCAAAACCAAAGCCAGATACAGAGCCAGACAGAGCTTGTGTTAGGCCTACAGTCAACAGGTGAATGAATTGACGAAATGTCCCTTTATCCCGGAATAGGCTCGGGGACCATTGATCCGTGATCAATCTTCCGGCCCGACTCTAATTAATTACTTCATGTCGATTCGGGGAGCTTTTTTAAGAATTTGTAAGCTTGTTTGTTTCCTAAGAAAAAGTTCACCTTACACTCATATTGTTTAAGAAATTAAAACTGGCATTTTTCTATACGAGATGGTTTGAAATAGTTTTCCCGAAAATTTTATAAGAAAAGCCGATATCCAGCAGTAGACTTAAGCAGTTTGCTGGCCAACAATGAGCTTCATATGGTTATGGCTGTCAAAATTGTGTCAACAGTGTCAACACATTCAAACCCAAGAAGAAATGAATGTGTGGATCAGCCAATCTATACACAATTTGACAGCCATAGCCATAACCATATGGAGCTCGCGGTAGCCCTGCTGGTGATGATTAAGACAATGATAAGGTTGACTTGTTCAAAAATCCAGGGGGTTCAAGATCCACCTTCTATTTGATCATTTGAAAAGGGAAATCCATCAATGCCACGCTTTTTCCCACTCAATGCCACGAATAACCAGTTTTTCAAGGTTTTCTTTGCCGCGCCTTGCTATAAGTATATGGCCGAAGTGACACGTTGCAATATTACTATCGGAAAAGTTATGTTATAAATATAAACATGAACATAAAACCTGACTTTCAGATGTAAAGTTGAGGAAACCCTCTGGTCGATGAAATGGAAACACTTACCCATAAAATAACACTACAACCTGCGGTTGAAATGCATTATTCTGTTTTCTAAGCACCAGTTTCAATATTAATATCAAATGGCGTCACTTATAAGTTAGTAGTTGTTCTGCTTGCTTTACTTTAGGTTGTGGAATTGGACCCCAATGAAGACAAACATTTGTGAAATGAACATAGAAAATGTTCCTTTTCTTTCTGGGTATTTAAAAAACTGACACGTTCTTCTTCTTATCTCTTTGCAGTTCAATATAATTTGTGTGGTGAAAAGATTTTAAGTGTGCCTCATAAAGGCTTCTTAGTGCTGGAAGGTTGGCTCAAGGGTCAGATGCAGAAGGCGGTGATCCTGACAACGGCACGCATTGTCTGGAGGTTTCTCAGTCTGCAGCTTTGACCACCGTTAGCTTGGGCCTTGCCCCGCTGTTGGTGGCGCATTCGTTTTTAAGCTTATAATAATAATTTTTAAATATAAAAAAAACAAATCGGTTGCCTGTAAAGACGGTTTACTGACGATAGTAAAACGTGACAGCGTCATACAGCTGTCCACGTGGACGCATCGCTCACTCAAGTAGGAGAGAGACAGATGTCGAATGCTGCCGAACGCGGAGGCCGATTATGCCTCTTTGTCGCTCGTTCCGCGCTCTCGCTTGCACTTCAAGCCTTAAATGGAACGCCTCAGAGCGAGATAACGCCGCATGAGTCATATTTTTACGTTTGTGCAGCCGGCTCCGGAGTTATACGACGTTGTCACGTCAACATATATAAATATCGGAATAATAGTTTTTGAAGTGAAAACTTCTTTAGCGGCGTTGAGCACTTTTTCTGTAATGGGTATAAAATCTTAAACTCGCGTCAGGGCGTCAGGACACGTGACCTGATCGAAAAAGCGTAAGACGGATGGAGAGTAGACAGCTATCCCCTCTCTACGGCGCGGCGAAAATGTATGCCTGGGCCTACTGTTTCGTTTAGGCAGCGCAGGGCGCTTGCGCGAATGTTCGTGTATGTTACAGCGTGCCAAATAACAAACAAGCCCCCCCTAACCATTCCAAAATATCAAACATGCTCAACGTTAATAATCAAGTTTTCACTTCTGCCGGCACTCCCGGAGTGCAACCCGTATTTTTTTTTTTAAATAAACTAGTGCTTATAACCGTGCAAACATCTGTTCGCCCCCGATATAATTCTCGGAGTAATTCGTGCTACCATAAATTCGTGCAATAAACACGACCTAATAAAACCCTAGAGGACATCAAAAAACTTCCAGCATTTACGATAGGTAACGATATATAAGCTGAGTACCACCTTTCAGTGCCATATCGTCAAATGTACGATAAAAGTTTCATAGAAGTGATATTCGCCGTGGCATTACTAGCGAACGTAATTTTTTGAGCCAATAATGTTATAGGTATCAGTCAGTTGGCTGGCCTCTCAGCTCAGTTGGTAGTAACTCTGCCTTCTGCGCCGTCGGTCGTGGGTTCGATTCCCACCGAGAACAAATATTTGTGTGGTGAACATAGATGTTTGTTCTCTGTCTGGGTGTTATATTATATTCTATGTACGTATTTACAAAAAAAAAATATTTAAGTATTATATCAGCTATCTGGTTCCCATAGTACAAGCTCTGCTTAGTTTGGGGCTAGAAAGTGTTGTGTGGATTGTCCGCATTATTATTATTATTATTATTTACCAAAGTACAAGCCTTGCTTAATTTGTGGCTAGATAGTGCTACGTGAAATGCTCACCAATATGTTCACCTCTTCTTCTTCTCGTGTCTTTCTCGTGTGTCCTTTCAAACCAGTGTGGTAAGAGGATTTTTAGTGTGCCTCAAAAAACCTCCTTTCGTCCAATTGACACATGTTTTTAGAACTTTTTAAGGTTCTACGACATGCCAGTTACCTCATGATGTTTGAGAGCACTGGCAAAGAACACATACATTTTTGGGCAAAAAACTCACATGACTGAATTTGAACCCACGACCTTTAGGATCGGAAGAATAATGTTCATCAATAATAGAAGTATTTCTAGTATCATCAGCTCATACCGTATAACTTTTGACTGCAATCAATACAACGATTTATTCACCTGCTGCTCCACTCCCGTGGTACCTACCTCAATAAAAAGTATCGTAGGTGATATTCCAGGGGCTCAATTCTAGACCAGTGACTTTTTTGTCATGGTAGATATATATCACAAGAACTGTCAAATTCACTAGAGAAACTGACAGTTCTTGTGATATTTATCTACCGTGACAAAAAAGTCACTGGTCTAGAATTGAGCCCCAGGTCTTGGATTTTGGATGAAATTTGACAAATAATTCATAGTGCTTACTACGAACTAAGTGCCAAGTTTCATCCAAAATTACGAAGATATTAACACACTCAAAAATACAAACGGATTGTCGCTTCTATGTTGAACTTTTATCTATTGATCTAATGGTAAACCTCACGGGCCAATATTTTATTACATACTGAAAGCGCACTTTATCAAATGTGGATCAGTTGAGTGCATCTTTTGATGAAATTCTCTAAGGAGTTTTGTATTTTCTATGATGATTGTACGTTCTATGAATCTTTGGTTTTTTCTTTTCGTGTCACTGGTTCCTTTGAACCAGTGCAGTGTGGTGAAAGGATATTAAATGTTGCAAAGAGGTTCATTTCGTGCGCACTTGTTTTCGAACTTTTTAGGTTCTACGACATGAACTGGAACTTGGAAGAAAAAGTATGAGATACTTTTCTCTCGAAGACCCTACGACGTTGTAAATATCTTGGGAATTTAGTAAATAAGAAGGCTCAAAATTCTTCTTCCTGGAAATGTATATGGGAGTCCAGCAGTGGGCGTCAAGGCTGATGATGATGATGGTGGTGATACTGTGATGATACAGTTTCAGTGGTATTAATAATAATTTTTAAGTGGTCTACTTGTTAAAAAAGCTCCTTTTTTTTAAAGGTTGTTCTGGCCTTTAAAACTATGGAACGAACCAAAAACAGCTAGACAGGCCTTTGACTTTTAAAAACCAACTACTTCTGTTAAAAGGAATTTATTGTCTATTGTATCTGAGATTCCAGTTATTGCAAAGATTAGTTTTTTATTTAACTAGCTAATGGAACAAGCATATGGCCCACCTGATGTTAAGTGGCGTAGGTCGTAAATGTGCTAAGTGTGCTGCTATGCTCAATTAAAACTTACTTGTATTACTTTGGGGCAAATAAATTGGATTTCGTTCTGACAATAAAGATAAATAGTATTTTCTTTCTCAGAGAAGAGTGTTCTAAAAAGCAATATCAATAAATAAATCTGGGCTGCTAATTTAATTTAAGGCTGCGTTTACACAAACCCGATCAAGCGACATTGACGCGACTTTGATTGTCAAAATGTTTTTGTCCCTGACTCGAGTTGCGAGTTGCATAATTATTTTTCTGCTGTATATTTCAGATATATGACTGGCCTCTAGCTCAGTTGGTAGTAGCTCTGCCTTCTGCGCCGTAGGTCGTGGGTTCGATCCCCAACGAGAACAAATATTTGTGTGGTGAACATAAATGTTTGTTCTCTGTCTGGGGTGTTATATTGTATTCTAAGTATGTATTTACAAAAAAAAAATAAAAAAATATATGCATTCAAGTATTATATCAGCTATCCGGTTCCCATATTACAAGCTCTGCTTAGTTTGGGGCTGGGTAGTGTTGTGTGAATTGTCCACAATATTTATTTATTTATTTATTTATTAAAATGCAACAAGTATCATTTTAAAAAACTATTTTTGAATCATCTTAAAAATGAAATAATCTGGGCACCACACAACCTACACCTCACGGCTTCGTTTATAACTTTTTCGCTTCTTGTCTTTTTCTTCTCCCGTTTCTACCTTCCTTCTTACAAACTAATTTATGATTAAACAAACTTACTTGTACATAAAGCTCTATCATAATTAATGTGTCGAGTGATTGACACTGAAATTACAAATGGCGGACAGAGCGGGTGACGGCCGTAGGCAGATTGAATAAAAGCCACAGCTACCCTCAAATTAACAGTGGAGTGATGATAAAAGCTACTACAAGTTGAATATGAATACTAATAATAATTCTATTGCAGATTCCTCATCTCTTAGAACGAAGCACGAGTATAATAATAATAGTCCAATGAGACTCCAGTGTGTTATCGCAGTGGCTCCATTCGCGTGTGTGTAGCCGCAGCTTTAGTTAGCTAGAGCTTTCGAGTAATTGTTGAAGAGCTAAAACAACTCGCCTCTCGCCTCCCGCCATTATGAGGTCGAGGACATAAACCAAGCGAAACTATTCGCTTTTTGTCTTCAAACTTTCAAAACATTCAGTTCTCATTTAAAGCAAAAGCCTTCCATTACCGCGCCCAAACTTATTTGTGAGCCATAACTTTAGCAAGCTCTATAATGCACTTTAAACTTAACACGTTAAGGTCTAATTTATGAAATAACGGCCCTCACACGACGCGTACAAAATGGCTTGAGACGCGAAAGAATATGCGTACCGTTGCCTCCGTCCCACTATCTTAAACTCAGCCTTATTTTTTTAGGGTTACGGTCGGATTTGTCGCGATAAGCTAAGCGGGTGGAGGGTGATTCTCTAATCTCCGAGTCAGCATCTCAGAGGCCCACAAACTCCTTAAAGTGCTATCTTTGGGGCTTATAGCTAAATGGAACACAACTTTTTCATCCTGGAAGACGCGAAAATTGCCAAGTGAGCTATGTTCCCCGCACTGATTCTCTACGTCGGTTTTCACTGAGATATGGCCTGTCTATTTTGGTGTGATGAATTGGGATGTTCTCTTGGCATTGAGGGCTCAGGTTTTATGTAGATGAATGGGGAAATCCTTGTATCGCGCCGCCTTTGTGTGCCGAGTGACGCGGTATTATACTTTTGTGTTGGTTGAATGCGGGATTGGACGTGTGAGAGCGGCAAGTACAAAGGCACTACGCGAAGTCGTTCTAGCTTGAGTTTTCGTTAGGCACGCTCCGTGGTTATACCAACATTTACCTCTGAAGTATTGCGTCACCTTGCTTATAAAATAAAGTACTTGCTTCGTTTACAACTGCAGGTTTTTCGGAACAATAATTCAAAAGAAACCGATATATTTTGAAAACGGAATACAGTTCGTGTAAATCAGCTGTTACCGGAGTCGTCTCCGTTCGGGTATTTCCGTCGTGCTACCGACGACGTCCGTTTGGATTTCGAACGTTCCAAATATCTGCAATTTTGTAAAGCAAGTCTTAGGGTTAGCAATAAATGCTTACGCAATGTTGGAGCACTACATAACAATAAATGTTCTAAGGAATGAGAATATACTATGGACATTGGCGGTTTCTATGCCTCTGGAGAGTCTGGGCCAGGCGTAATCTAGACATTACGTAAATAGGTTTATGTTTGTGGCTGCTAATGAAATAAAACCTACAAATACAACTTGCGTCCTTGGGATATTTTCTCTTCTAAAATGAATGTTCATAGTTTACATGATCAGATTTTTATGGAGAGGGTTATTTAGATTAAAGAAAAGGTATATTTCATAATTCAATTTTCAATTTTATCCTTGATTGGTATTTTATTATCTAACATAATATATTATTCTGACTAACAATTTAGGTAAAGTAGGTATTGTTAACAAAATGGATTTAAATAAATATGCGAAATTAAAAACTTTTTTTTGATTTGTAATGGGTGATGGTGTGCTTCCGTCAAATAATAGGAAACGAGTTGGTTATATAAATTCAACCTCTATGGAATTATCCCAAAGCATATTATGGGTTCCATTTTTAAAAAGCTGTTCTGATGAGTTTAGTGCAGCCCTAGATCTTGGCAATCGCGTGATGGCGGGTGTTGATCGGAAAGGTGGACGTGTGGAGTAACGTGTTTATATAAGTTCCAAATTTGAAATTTTCAGATGCTGTTCCAAACTCAAATGTGGAACAGGTGTGCGAGACTGCGAAATTGGTTTTGTTTCAAGAATCGCCCTGTTTTTGTCCGTAATTTTTTAGGGTTACATAAATAGTACCCTTTTCAGAACTTTTAAACTATACTGCTTTTAACATCGTGAGGAAACCCGTGGCTTAGTCAGCTCAGCACGTATTGACCATGTCTTTCCTGTGGATTAGGCCGACTAAGCTGCCAGGATGGTATAGGTGCTGGGCAAGCCTATTCCATCTAAAACCCTGTCCCAGGCACTATAGCGTCCCGTATGTAGGGGCATGAGTGATCACCAGTTGCCCCTGACGCTATATAAATCATCTACAATAGATGCAAAGGCCTGTTTACTTTACTTTAAAATTACAACACGTGAAGTATCCCTAACAACATCCGGTAGATAAAACCTACGACATTTATCTAAATGATTTGGTAGAAGTAGGAAGGATTGAAAAGTGACCCCTAATTCTTATAAATCTTACAAATTAAAAATGCCCGCAATATAAATTAAAATAGAGGAATTTTACTAAAATTAATCCTGTAAGCCCTAAAAACCAGCTTCCTCTCTACATTATCCAATTACTCATAAACGTGCACAAAGTTTTAAATCGAAAAAAATCCTATCGAAAATCTCATTGTAAAAGATTGCCGACACGAAGTTCATGCGATCACACAGGCGTGAGAATGTACACTGTTTAATGAAAAACCTGCCTGTATACGGGGTGTCCTTTAATATAGCTTAATGGAAGAGGAAAAT
Organism: Thera britannica; assembly: GCA_939531255.2. Taxonomy (NCBI): domain Eukaryota; kingdom Metazoa; phylum Arthropoda; class Insecta; order Lepidoptera; family Geometridae; genus Thera; species Thera britannica. The sequence continues at coordinate 2,097,414 of OW618038.2, forward strand.
ACAGGGTGATGGAAAACAAATGCCTCCGGCCGGCTCGGAGCTTGCTCGTGTGGAGCTACTAAAACAGCGGTGATAAAAATCTAACTTTTCTATTTTTTATAGTATTTTGGTTTGGTACCCGAATCAATTCGTTTCTTGTTGTTCGTCCAACTAATAAGTTGTGCCTTATAAAATTAATTTTGAATTCAAATTAATATTTTGTATTTGTTTTGTAGTAAAACAAGCTTCTTTGACCTTTGGTCGCCTGCACAGCACACCCACTCTTCTCATTTCAACTCGCCACAGTGTTAAGTCGTAATTTTTTTCTTACTTGTCTACAGTTAAGTCATCTGTATGACAGCGTTTTGGCAAAGTATTTCACGTTACAAAGTGATCCTTTTTTTTATGTGACGTCACCTTTAGACTCTGCCTGAAAACCAGCGCTACTTGGCATGGTAGATATGGCTTGTCAGGTAACAACAAGCTTAGTTGGCATATTTTATATACCATTATCTATTGTTAACGTCTACACCTATGTATGTATGCTAAATAAATGTATTTTTTTTCTTTCTTTTCTTTCGTTTCTATAGTTGTGTGGCTTCATTTGCCATTAGGCGTCGAATATCTTCTCTATAAGAATGTGCTCGCCTATTTCATGGCCACATCTCGAGTACAATATTATACCCTCGACGCTTCTTGTAACGATCTGTGCTGGAAATATCTCTTTGTGGTGAAAAGCTCGTAGCTTTTGTCTCTGTCATCACACCCCGGTTAGAGCAGGACGGATGGCCGCTGTTTGCAAGCAACGCTGAGTAGTTTACGGTTCGAGCTATTAATAATTTTCTTTGTTCTTTTTTAGTGTTCCGCGTTTCTAGGAAAAACGGCATCTTAATGGATGCCTAAGCCTATTTGGTCTTGGAGAGTGAAAGGAAACAGGAGGTTCTAGAAGCTTTTTTTATGGACCTTAAAAACAGAATTTATGCTGATAAAAGTTCAGTAGAGGTTGGATATTTTTGACTAAACTTTGCTGCCACCCTCCAGTAAATAGAAACGACTATTATTTAGCAATTTTAAGAGATTCATACCTATAGGTATATACCTCTATATTATATAATATGAACTTTTTCTTATTCTTAAAACCAAACCATAGTTTTCATAAAAATCACGCCACACCATCTTTCTGCACGCCCAGGAAGACTGGCAGACAATGCTATTAGCATTAAGTTCTCCTAGCACTAAATGGTGTGTAAGATTTAAATAAATAAATAAATATTATTAAAGAAGCGCCTCTATTTTTATGCGAGCACTGAATGACTTGTCAAGTGCATAAAAGGAGCCTATTAGAATAGAACTAACAATTCTTTCACCAAACTGGTTTGATAGAACTAATGACACGACAAGAAGAAGAAGATTGTTAATAACAATTTATTAATAATATTTTTATAAAATATTAGACTACTATTACTTACTTTACTTGTTTTTGTATACCCTTGTACCTTGTTTCCAAATAAATACCTATATTTGAGTTTGTTTTTTGATTTATTAAAAAATCGTATTTTAATACAGTACAGTAGTACTCAAAACCAGAGACAGAGAAAGAGCCAGACAAAGCTCATGGTAGGCCTACAGAAAACCAAATACATAAAAAACAAGCTTGAAGTTAAGTTTAGTTTTTATACGGAACACTCAAAACTGTTCGTATACAAAGTGAACGTTGGCCTTTAAAGTGATAATCACCTAGTCCAGGCTATCGGTTCATTTATCCAGTCTAACTTGTCGATCTAGCTAATCCCGCTTGGCGGTAAGCCCGCCCCAATTAATACAGCTTTAAACAGCTAACAGCTATGGGCTCGCTGGGTTTACTCTGGATCCAAAATTAGGTTAGCGTAGGCTTTTCAAATTAACATTAGTAGTTTTTAGGTTACAATTTTAAATAAAAAAATAACTTACCTCTCAGCTAAGTTGGTAGTAGCTCTGCATTCTGCATCGTAGGTTTTGGTTTCGATCCCCACCGAGAACAAATATCTGTGTGGTGAACACAGGGTGTGTGTTCTCTGTCTGGGTGTTATATTGTATTATAAGTATGTATTTACAAAAAAAAAAAATATTCAAGTATTGTATCAGCTATCTGGTTCCCATAGTACAAGCTCTGCTTAGTTTGGGGTTAGATAGTGTTGTGTGAATTGTAAAAAATAAAAAAAACATTATTCAGTTTTAGGTCGCAATATTAAATAAAAAAATAACTTACCTCTCAGCTAAGTTGGTAGTAGCTTTCTGCATCGTAGGTCGTGGGTTCGATCCTCACCGAGAACAAGTAGTTGTGTGGTGGACGTAGATGTCTGTTTTCTGTCTGGGTGTTATATTGTGTTCTAAGAATTATTCGTTTTTAGGTGGCAATATTAAATTAAATAAAATTGACTGGCCTCGCAGCTCAGTTGGTAGTAGCTCTGTTTTCTGCACCGTAGGTCGTGGATTCGATCCTCACCGTGAAAAAGTATTTGTGTGTTAAACACAGACATTTGTTTTCTGTCTGGGTATTATATTTTTATTTACAAAAAAAATATGTAGCTATCTGGTTCCCATAGTACAAACTCTACATAATTTGGGGCGTAATAGTGTTGGGTGTGTCCACAATATTTTTTTTATTTATTTATTAAAAGCAGTGTATTTTTTTCAGGTATGTCTGCATTTTGGTGTATGCCTATGACAAATCTACAATGAGTAAGTCAAGATTTTTTTCAAAAATAAATACGAACAAGTACCTCCCCTAACGAACAAGTACCTACTTTTTATCATAGTACTTACTTTTGCATATATAACAGTGAGCGATTAGCTATAATTATATTATTTATAAAAAAAACTGCGTTTTGATAAGTCGATCCAATCTAAAAGAAAATTATAATGTTAAAATTTGTTTGATAGTGTAAGTCGCTGCTTGAGGGCATGTAATATTTTTAATTTTTCCCTCAGCCTTTTGAAGGTAATTTATCTTATTTTAGGGCTTCACAATTTGTTGCAGCAAATAAAAATAATACATAATATGAATCAAAAAACATTTATTGTTTCGTTTACAATGTTATGTTTTATTTTAAATAAACAATACAAAATCCCATGCAACTCTTAAAATAAATGCAACTTTTAATATTTCTTTCTAACAGACGAATGAATTATACTTAATTTATCAGTGTAATTTCAAATAGAAGAAAACCGTTATTTTTGTCACGTCCCGTTGCAAAACATGCACCTCTTTAAGGTGCACTTAAAATCAACTTAAATCGTTTTTCCTGGAAAGTAGGGTAGGCCTATGTCCAGCAGTGTACTTTTTCAGGCTTATGATGATGATAGAAAACAGAAGAGAACCAATTATTGGAGTTCTGAAGTGGAGACCGCGTTTAGGTAAACGTAATGTAGGATGACCTTAGACTAGATGGAGCGAAGACTTGCGCAAACTTGGGCAGCAATTGGATAAAAAGAACCGAAGACCAAGCTCAGTGGCGCGTCATGAGAGAGACCTATGTCCAGCAATGGACTACAAAAGTCTGATGATGATAGTTGGTGGTGGTAGTGTTTGTATCTTCTACGACATGACAATTATACAAAACATTATTGAAGAAAAAGGTAGAGGAAAGGGTAAAGAAGGAAGAGGAAGACCAAGAATAAGTTAGGCGAGCCTGATAAAGGTCGCTGCCGAGTGATCCAAGACCTTAAGTTGTAAAACATGCGGTCAAAGACCTTACACGGGTTAGCTGGGCAATGGGTTCACTGTTTACAAACCTAAAACTTTTACGAAATATTATATAATATTATTTTTTTATAGGCTTATTCTGACTTTTTACATCATTTTGTGAATAAGTTATCGCAAAATCGTAAGCGTAGTCGTTAGTCTCTATTTTGTAGGGAGAAGTAAAAAAAATCCTTTTTGCCAGCTGTCAATTACAATGTACATAAACCACAGACATACTATTAATTTCTGATGTACTTTTTGCATGGGAAAAAACTATGTCAAAAACAAACGCTAAACCAATATTTTTTTAATTGGTACCCACCACGGGTTTGCCCTATTGTGTCTCAACGGATTACCCCTACCTACCCTACATAGTGGTTGTATAACATAAATCCACTCGGTATCAATAGAATTCAGTCATCGAAATCACAAGATTTGCTTGCATAGACCACAACGCGAATAATCCTTGTGATTCCAACGGTGAGCCGGGATCCGGGATCAAACGAGGTATAGAGACTGCGTTGAGCTGTCAAAACTTAATCCTTTACCAAACTACCAATCGTGTTTGAAATCGTTAACCACGTGTAAAATGAGACGATCTGGAGAATGTGCCCTCTTTCGCTCGGCACCATACCAAAGTCAAAGTCAAAAGTGTCTTTATTTACTTTAGAAAAATAGTGTAAAAATATGAATATCATCAGAAATAATAAAAATAAAAGTCCTAATACGTACAAAAAAAATATTGATTATAGTGTCCTAAATATATGACAGTGGGGAGGAATGGGTTCACTTTAATCACTTTGAAATGTCTTAAAGCTAGGTAAGTCTAGGTGTCAGTTCTACGCAACCAAATGCCTGTCACCTATGTACCTATAATTAATAATAACATGTAAAATTTAGGTCTTCCCTATTCCATAAAGTTAAAAAAAAAACAAATTTGTGTCTAAGTTATTAAAAAATACGTTGTTTCAAACAGATCTGTAGTGACACGAGGCCAACAGCTAAATAATATGGGGCACATGAATAATTCATTCACACGTAGCAGTATGTACACATTATGAGGTAAACCACGTGGCAGGCGTGGTGGCGCGCCGTGCGGTTGAGCCTTTGTGGGTCCACGCCCTTTTGTTGCGTCTATCAAAACCTTGACACCTAGAATTCACACTTCGTTTTGCAGCGAAGATTTTCACGGAGATATTTCGTAAATCATATCATTTTAGAACCAGTAGATGTGAAACCTTTTGTTTAAAATCTGCAATGAATTTCCTCGACTTATGTCATGTTTAAATTTAAGATTAGATGGGCAAATTATTATGTATGATGCAGCTGATGTCGCTAGAAGCTGAAACGATGGAAACTACATTTGGAAACTTTCAATTGTAGTAACAAGAACCAGCCATGCTTACTACAAATAACTGGTTATCATAAATTCAACTTTCATCGCTTTTTGTTCATTTGAGTGTAAATAGTTTCTTTTAGTTAAGATAAAACCTGTGAGACGTCGGCGTCATGCCGCAAGCATTTTTCTGTAAGAAGTCGTGTGTAAGAGCGCTTCTGCACACCTGGTAAGTGCCCACGCAAAATGATATACAAAATTGGCGATGTATTCCATAAAATTGATGATGTTTTAGTAAAACGAGAGAAAACCAATTTAACAAGGGAAGATTGCAGTTATAAGAGAAATAAAAATGGTGACTGACAGAAATATATAGGTATAATATTATTTTACTTCTGAAAATTCGGTTCAAAAAGGTTTTTACGCAAATCCATTTCAGGATTCAGGACCCTACAAATAAATGCTTTTTTACATCGAGTTGTTTAACATAAAATGTAGATTGAAATGATAACAAAAGGATACATTGGAACTCTCCAGGGCAAAACAGATTAAATAATAGTACACGTACAACCATGCCTTTGTTATTACCATTTAGCCGCGTCTTAGCTAAGTTGGTAGTAGCTCTGTCTTCTGTGCCGTAGGTTTGTTCTAAACAACTAGCTGACTTCTTCTTATCGTGTCACTGGTTCTTTCGAACCAAGTGTGGTGAAAAGATTTTAGGTGCGCCTTATAGAAGCTTCTTGACTAACTGAATGATTGATTAACCACCTGATTGAACAAGCATATGGCCAACCTGGTGGTAACCATCGCCTTATCAAAACATTGCCTCGTAAGTCACGCACTTCAGGAACGTGCCCTACGTGCCTTGAGTTCATCAACTTGAGGCATACAGATGTTCAGTCTCACGTGCCAGTAATTTCACCGGCACCCACACCCTTCAACCCGAAACACAGCAATGCTGCTTCACGGCAGAAATAGGCATGGTGGTAGTACTTCCCATGACGAGCCCTTCATAAAAGCTCTACTACTACTAAATTATGACCTACAACATTAACTCTTTTTTTTTAACTTATATTGTTATCTAGTTCTACCTACAGTTTTGTAACTCCGCACGTATTGACCATGTCTTGAAGGTTCACCTCTCGCTCGGTTCTTAAATTTTGGGACATTATAAAAATCTTAAATAAATGCAAAGGCCAACTTTACTATAGAGTAGTGAATACAGGAAAGATATGGCAATACTTATTACTTATCCCGGATTTTCCACTTGCCTACGTCCTAGATAATGTATATTGAATCTTATCCCTGCACCATAAGATTCATGTTGCTTTATCAAACAAATTTTAGCGACAATCCTAACCCATTTCCGAATTTCCCTAAAATTCCCAATGTCCTTGAAAGCTTGGGAGGTTTGAATGTAGATTTGTATTTCCAATATAAATCTCTGGGGTTTTGTGAATGAAATCTGATCAGTTATTGAAATGAATACAATAGCTAAGTATTTTATCAAAAATATATTTGATACTCAGGAGTTTCGATCACAACAGGATAATTTTTGCACGCATTTTTTGCATAAATAATATTTGTTAAAAATAATTTGTATTCACTATGGTGGTTTTGTCTATACTTTTGTATCGATTTTGTTTTATCTTCTGCGGGTCTTTGCCTGCAATATAATCTGTTCAGGCGTTTGCTGAATACGTAAAAATTTAAAACTCAAAATTTGATAATGTTGGTTTCAAAAATTTGAAAATCGAACGCGTATTCAGCAATCACCTGGGAATGCAATTCTAGAAACATAAATCACTCAAGCGATCGCCGAATTCGAAGAGAGTTGTCAATTTTTGTTTAAAAAATTTGAAAATGGAACACGGATTCAGCGATCAATCAATCGAGCCTCGTTGCACGAATAGCAGGGCTTTTGATCTATACAATGTGATACCAGAAATGAATACCGTTAACAATGGTATGTTTCTGAAAATTCAGGATTAGACCAATTACAATCCAAGGTTGACTCTTTATTGGCTCCAAAACTAATAGTCGGAACGTATACAGGTCTCAAAGTCAAAAAATTAGGAGATGAAAATATTTTTATAGTTATTTGTAGGTTTATTCTTAATGCACATAGTTGCATGAATATAAAAGTGTGTACTATCTATCTAGCAAGCAATAACTTAGAACTTTTACCGTCGCTTTTAGCAGAAAAATGAGTCAGCGAATTGTAATCCAAAAGTCGCAAAAATAAGCCATTCAAAAATAAACCTTAGTGCTCAGACTTGAAGTAGACTTTGAATGATGGTTCTGACGAGAAAATTGCACAAGAAAAATGACGTGGTAGCTCATATTCTTATGGTAATACCGGTAATACGCTTCTAGACGTAAGTCGGAGGACGTGGAGTGAAAACAACGCTACGATGCTTCTCTAAAAAAAATCGGTTGTCTGTAAAGTCGGTTTACTGACGATAGTTGAACGTGACAACGTCATAAGCCGAAATTATCGTTGCTATTATAAACAATTGACACCACATTCACTTTTCACTGCACTTCATACTTGACGAAAACATGTAAATGTATTATTGCAGCTGTCCACGCAGATGTATCGCTCACTCAAGTAGGAGAGAGATAATGTCGAACGCTGCTGAACGCGGAGGCCGATTGTGCCTCTTTGTCGCTCGTTCCGCGCTCTCGCTTGCACTTCAAGCCTTAAATAGAACGCGTCAGAGCAAGGTAACGCCGCATGCGTCATGTTTATTCGTTCATGCAGCCGGCTCCATCGAATTATAGTATCGGCTAATACTATATAGTATAGTATATAGTATTAGCCGGTTTTGGGAATAGGACAATACTGCGACTGGGCAACGAGACACATCACTGGTCGGGGGATAAAAAAATGGCGTCGTAATGCGGAGACTATTGTTTTACGTGTTAAACCGAGTTCTAACTGTATTCAATGGATAGTTTTCGCCTTATTAATAGATACTTAAAAACGCCATCTCTGTAGCCTGTTTGTTGCCTGTTTTTCTAGGCTTGGTCGCGTGAAACTGGCACCTAGACTCACCTATAGCTTAAAGACGTTTCAAAGTGATCCTTGTAATACCATAGAATAAAGACATTTGAATTTGAGCTTTGTCCAACCTTCGTCAGACGATGATTACAGATTAACCGATTTAATGACCTCGTGTAATTACTGCTTAATGAGTCAAGCAGAGAAATTACCCGAAAACAATAGTTCACTATTAATTAATGGAACTCATTTTCAGTGCCTTTTTCGCTCGCAATAAATTGGTGTGGGAATTGATCAATAAGAGTTTCGAATTACTCGTTTAAGGCCCTAACAGCCATCAGGCAACTTGTCATTCAGAATTTAGGTATCGAAAATCGAAATCTATAAAGTTTCGGAAAATAACATCACGAATAATCAGCTAAAAAATAATTGCGAGGTGATTTTTCCTACCAAGGTTTTTTGGTAAAAAAATTTTTTGATCTGTCTGGCTTTGCTTTTTAGTCTGTGTGAGTGCTCACCAGTGTATTATATTGTGCGTGTGACGTTTTGACGTAGTATTCTTATCTTAGTTATTTAGACTGCCTTCACAGCTCAGTTGGTAGTAGCTCTGCCTTCTGCGCTGGAGGGCGTGGGTTCGATCCCCACCGAGAACAAATATTTGTGTGATGAACACAGATGTTTGTTCTCTGTTTGGGTGTTATATTGTATTCTATGTATGTATTTACAAAAAAAAAAAAAAAAGTATTTAAGTATTATATCAGCTATCTGGTTCCCATAGTACAAGCTCTGCTTAGTTTGGGGCTAGATAGTGTTGTGTGGATTGTCTGCATTATTTATTTATTTTTATTTATTTATTTGACAAAAAACCAGAGCCAGAGCCAGACAAAGCTTGTGGTAGGCCTACTGGTGTATATTCTTTTCTAACGGGACAAAACATGGCTAGCCAGTTAAGTCTGCGCAATTAATAGGACAAATGGTGCAAACTTAACCACGGGGATTGAATTACGCGAATTGGCCTTGAATTCTTCGTTTGTTTAGGCGCTAAGATTGGCAAAGCCATCAATAATTTGTTGAATTAAACACATGTAAGCAAGTATTAGCTCGGTATAAGTAATGATACCCGAGGCGGGCACCATTAATCTCGGCCGAAAGCGGGTAAGTGCGTTCGAAATCTGTCAGACCCTATTAAACTTGGTATGGGAGTCTGGGAGACCACAGTGAGTGTGTACTTGGCGAAAATAACTTCAAAATAAATTCAAAACTTGTATATCCGACTTGGAAGATTTAAAAAAGTTTTATTGCATCAAAATGGTGTCACATCCATGAAAATCCTAGAGAAATAACTTTATACAAACGTTGACGGAGATTTTAAGCGACGTCATTCGCCTCTATTTCTTGTGATTGGGGTTAAATCCCTATGGCATATAATTAGTTTATTTTTTTGTAGCAAGGTTGCCTAAAAAAATTGGTGTAGTTTTGAAATCAAAAATATTTTTATATTTAGCTATTTTTTATGAAGCTTACACAAAATACTGACTTCACTTACTTTGCAAATATTTCAAAATGACAACTTTTTGCGTTAAAATATTTTTTTTAGTTTCTTTTTGTCCTCCCTGAATTTTTTTTTTCATGTCGTTCCATTTCTGGCAAAGCAGTGTGGTAAAAGAAGGCATTATATAAATAAATATAAATAAAGATAGAAGATTAAAATCGAATTCAAAAGTTTACTTATTCACTTGTATTACAAGGATCACTTTGAAACGTCTTAAAGCTAAGGTGAGTCTAGGTGCGAGTTCCACGCGACCAAGCCTAAAAAAACAAGCATCAAAAAAGGCTTGCTTTTTGTATGATCCTTTTACAAAACAAAAATAAAAAAAGGCAGTGTAGTTCTAGAGTGGTACCACTCCATAAAGATGATAGCCAAAGTTCACAGTCATGGCAGTCAATTACCTAAAGTCTCAGTCGATAGGTCTTCGATTAGTTCTAAACCGTCGTCTCACTGTGCTCCATAACCGGGTGAAATAACGCGACCAAATTCATTAATAACGTTAAATTGCTTCTCAATGGTTACCGAAGACACCGTGGTAAGGGATGCGACGGGGATTCAATTGAATAGTCTTTGATCAAGTGAGCGAAGCGAGCGAGCTATGACTTTCTATGAAACTTGGTCGCTTCGACAACATAGCATAATGCCCACCCGACGGGAAGTGGTTACCGTAGCCTATGAAAGCCTGCAATACCAGAGGCATCACAAGCGCGTCAAAGCCACACATAATACATTATAGGTACAAAATTCTTGCTATTAAATGGATAAGTATCGTATCTTGATGAAATAGCAAAGCTTCAGCGTTCGGTTAAGTGTTGAATTGGAAATAAAACGTGAGATTTTTACCAAAACAGAGTAAACTTGAGGAGAAAATCCCCCACAAAATAGCTTTTACTGTAACATTTTTAACGAAATACGATCACAATAAAAAATAAATAAAACTCCGTACCGTCATCTTTGTAACCTGAGTTTTAACTCCCCCCTTTTCATTCCCCACTGTCGTTTTTATCAGAATCTATAAGTAAATTCTTTTACAATTCTTGATGATATGGAAAAGAAGCTTAAGTAGGTACAATTTTCTAAGTATGAAGATTAAAGGTAATAATTATGAAAAACTTAAATATGCACTATTTATTTTCATTTTGACCAAACGATTAATGTTTTCTAAACTATTTAATTTAGTTGTGATTGGCTATCTTTTTATATTAATTTAATCGTGAATATCAATTGAACCGTAATATCACACTCAAAATTCTATCACCACACTGGATTAAAAGAAACAGTGACACGACATAAAAAACCCCTTTATGGTTGAGGTCCCGCAACATCGCTCAAAGCGCTTCGCTTCTACTTTTTTAGTGCAAACAGCCAAGGAGTGGAACTCTTTACCGTCGTCAGTATTTCCGAAACATTACAACCTTGGAATTTTCAAGTCAAGAGTGAACAAGTGGATAATAGCTAAGCGTGCTCCACCTTAGACTGCATTTTCACTTTCCATCAGGTGTGATGGCAGTCAAACGTTTAGCTATCATCAATAAAAAAAAAAAAAAAAGAAGATTAAAAAAATATCGACGAAATAAAACATAATAAAATATTTTTAATATCCTTGAAATACTGAAATCAAACTTACAAACCATCATCTTTTGGGAAAAATTCGTCACGGAAAGCTTACAGCTGGACATCTATAGAGAAGAGGGGCACAGGATAAAGGACAGTGGAAGGTGTTAAGGAGGCCTATGATCGAGGCACACCGAACTGCTAGGATATCTGTTATGATTACCAAATTTAATAACAAAGCGGTGTAGGTCGGAATAAATTATTATTTCATTTCATTTCATTTATTTATTGCTTGCATGTACACAAAATATATAGCACTTGTTCTTAAATTAGCATAGTCAGTACATGCACCCTGTTGGGCACTGCAATGTCATCATTTTTATAATACAATTTACATAATTATGGACAGAATCAGATACTTAATCATTCTACATTAGTCAAAAGTAGTCAAAAGTAAAGTCAAGAGAGGTAAGATTTTCACAAAATTATCAAATACCGATCACATGTCATGTCAAAGTCAATTAAAATAATGTAAAATCAATAAAATAAAATCGAAAAATTATTAGTGCCAGAATAAATAATAATAATTTAAAAAAAAGTTTATTGTCATAAAATAGGACATACAGAGCAACAGACAGAATAACAATAACGGAAAAGGATAAAGACAATTTGTTTGTGCATAAAGTGGTATGCAGAGCCTAATAAGATTAATTATGTCGTAGGTCCTGCGTTTCCTTCGGTTTTACAAATTTGTAGTCGAGCAGTCTGGGTTGTTCATGATAAGTGAAGAATAGTATTCTAACATCTAGTATTTGCAACATCAACATCTAGATAGCACGCTGTATCTACGTCGCCGTCTGTCAGACCCGGTTACAATTCGCAGTCGTCTGTATCTCAACATGGCACCCGTATCCCACACTATATGGTGGGTGGCCCAAGTCAGAACAGGAAGAAGTATTTGGAAGAAAAGATTTGAATCACATTCTTTCTTTATTTCTTCTTTCTTTAGACGATGCTAGGAGCTAATGATTTTAAGTACGCCTCAAAGAGTATTTTAGCAAAACAGCATAGTCTTACATTGTAGCTATTTTTTCCACATCTGTATGAATGTGAAGTCATGAAGTTTAAAAAAATTAAGAAACTGTCTTCATGGGCAAACTGCTGACCCGATTTTGATGAAATTTCTATATGATCAATCTGGAAGTATTTCAGATAGGTTTTTTTAAATCGGCTCAAAAGTAATACTTCCAGAATTATCTCATAGAATTTTCATAAAAATAGATTCAGCAGTTTGGCCATAAGATAATTTCAAAAAAAATTTTTTGTGTAAATTTTTTTGACATTTTCATACCGCTAAACTTTCGTTGGAAGCTTAGAATAAAAGGGGATGCCTAGCCTATGCCCAGCAGTGGATTTCTTGAGGTTGATGATGATGGTTTTTCTGCAAGTGTGCTTATGCCATATTTTCATTTAAATTTGAGCTTACAGTCAGCATGTGACTTGTACCACAATAGTGTGCTTTACTATCAGCGCGTCGCAGCCTCCCGGTCAATTTGCTGTATCCTCGTATATTATACGTACGTTAACTAACAATATACAAATAGAAATGTTTGCTTTAAACAACCCTGCTTTACAACAACCGTCTCTATGTCCAAAGCTATACCGTTGGGTTTAGCATGGCGTCCAAGGCTAAAATCTCTTCATCTGTTTTTGGGCAGACCCTTTCGTGTGATTAAACAATAATAAGGACCGATATTGGGAGTAAAGGCAAGGGTCAACCGCGGCGCATGCTGTGCACGGAAAAACGCTTTTTCGCTGCGTGTTTTCATTTGTTTGACAACGTGGTTGGTTTAATTTGTTTCCAATGCTGTACACGAATATAAACCCACAACTATAGCGTGGTCCACGCACGGAGAGGCTACGGTCGTGCCACGGACTTTGTTCATATATTATTATGTTGCCCACGTAACTCAACGCCATGCAAGCTGTACCTGCAAGCGTGCGTGCGTTGAGCTATGTAACCGCCTATTCGAGCAAGCCATGCATGCATCAATGACGTCAATTGATGTCACTGTCCGTTGGTTGCAGCGGACAAAATCTGCGTGTTTTAGCGCCTCTACAATGGAGAATGCTCTGATGAGCTATTTGACATCATCTCTGCGTCGAGATTCTACCACCGCTCTTCTCGACATAGAAACCGTGCTCATCCACATATTCTAGATCCATGGGTTTCTCGTACTGCTCGCTTCTCGAGATAGTTTCTTCCTCATACCCATCTAATTGTGGAGTGAGCTACCACCAGAGGTGTTCCCTCTTAAATACAACATGAATAGCTTCAAGAAAAACGTTAAAAAACTCCTCCAGGGTAGGCAACGCAACAACAGCACCCTTGGTGTTGTTGGTGTCTATGGGCGACGGTGACCGCTTACCATCAGGTGGTCCGTAAGCTCGTTTGTCTAACTTTAACATAAAAAAAACATACGATTTCTTGCAAAGTTAAGCTTAATACACGTGCGTAGCCTCTTCGTGCGCCGCGGTGGGACCGCGCCCTAACTTGGGTTGACCGTGAAGCAAAAATTGGTCGTTTCACCGAGGGATAAACGGCTGGTTACCACTGGAAACCAGCTAGATAGCCAACAGCTAAGCTATGATAACAGCTTATGTTTATCAGTCGTCCACATTCCACTGGTTATTTTAGACGAGCTGTTTGTTTGAATTAACTTTATTGTCCCATGGTTAATAGGTTGAATATAGTAATGACTGGCCTCTCCAGCTCAGTTGGTAGTAGCTCGGCCTTCTGCTTCGATCCCCACGAAGAATAAATATTTGTGAGAACAAAATATTTGGGAACACAAATGTTTGTTTTTTGTCTGGGTACCTCATGTTCTTACAAAAAAAACGTCTGTATATGTTTGCTTTTTGTCATGTTACTGTTTGCTATATTAAAGTAAAAAATTAAGTCATTATTTTCAATTTGATTGCCAAGATGGGCCAATTCAATTTAGGGCAGTGTTTGGTGTGGCATTTTTGCAGCCTATGTTTTTATTAAATTATATTTATTTTCTTGGTGACTGATCGAATTATTGCGAGACCCAAGGGCTAGGTGGGTATCTGGTGCACCGCATTAGCATTGCTATTCAGGCAATGTTGCCCGCGCCTTGGAGACGCTTCCGTCTGCCGCTGACTTGGATAGATTAAGCTATCCCTAGATCGTTGTAACGGTCTGCAAATAGCTCAACTGTTTCTTTTGTATTTTGCACATTTTGTAAATATTTGTTTGATCGTAAGTTTATTTGTGTAAATAAATATTTTACGGTGAATAATAAATAAATTATGATCAGAGGTTTACCTTTAAAATTATGTTTCTGCTGCTTATTTTTGATTCAAAGAGTCGCCTTTGAATTAATTTACAGGCACTCCAATTAAGGAAAAAAGGAATTCAGTCTCAGAAGATTCGTTACAAAATTAACTATCTCCAATAAAATTTTCAGAAGAACATCAAACAAGAATTTTCCTTGACAATGCTTAAAGTAATTTTGAAATGTAATCCCTTGAAGAAACGTGATATTTTGTTTGAGCCCGCTAGCTTAAAGGATGAAAAGACGCTTCTCTTATTTTATTCTCGTAGTATCTTTTATTCTGGTACTAGGTAAAAAATATAATTATAATTTGTATTTGTTATAATAAACAAATATTCATAAGCTTTTTACTAATAGAAACGACTAAACGCGTAGAGCTGGCTCATGCGTCGTAGGCATCACTCTTAGCTATACCTAAGTATAATAAGTATAAGTAGTCTTAGACGCTAAGGCCTTAAAGCACATCTAAGCGTTCTGCGATGGCAATTAAATCAAATCAAGTAAATTCAAAATATATTTATTTTATGCCACAAGTACTATACAAGGATCTTTAAACAAGTAACGATGACATAAAAATTGGTCGCCAGCATAAAATGTTATAGTGGTGAGTGACACTATAACGCTGCAGGGCTACCACGAGCTCCATATGGTTATGGCTATGGCTGTCAAATTGTGTATAGATAGGCTGACCCACACATTCATTTTCTTCTTGGGTTTGAATGTGTTGACATTGTTGACACAATTTTGACAGCTATCGGCAAGTTTTATCATGCGCACTTGATGTGCGGGCAGGTTTTTCCGCAAGTAGGCCGCTGGTGGGCCCTTTTTGCGTGACCCTTGACACGTGTTGCTCGACCTTTTAAAGGTTCTACAACACGCCGGTATCCTCACGATGTTTTCCTTCACCGTTTTGAGAGTACTGGCATAATTGCACATAAATTTTTCGACAGAAAAACTCATTGGTACACGAGTGGATTTGAACCCACGACCTTCCGATCGGAAGGCGGGGCCACTACCACTAGACCACCAGTGCTCTCTATTTTTTTTGACAGCCATAACCATAGCCATAATATGAAGCTCATGGTAGGCCAGCTGGTCTTCCGTGACTCGTGATCGCTGTCATTCGCGTTTCACTCATCACCATCCTTATAGTGTGCAAAGATTTGTTTTTTTTGTGTGTAGCTTTACATTCGTTTACTAACGATTTCCATTTCCATATACTTAGCCAGATTTAAAATTATGTAGAAAACCCGTTTGAATAAAATAAATCTCAATATTTTTTAGCAAGTCGTCACAAATGAAAAGGCCACACACAACATCATTCATATTTTTTCTCCCTACATCACTCAACGTCCCGAGCTAATTGACTTCATCATATATCATTCTGTGTTACATTAGTTTGTGTTGTGGATGCTTTGTTGCCAAGAGGGAGCAGTCAAGTGATAGATGTATTGACGAACTGTCGTAGGGTGCTGAAGTGTTCGGTTTGTTGTACACAATGGCATTAGTCTTTTATTTATTTAATCGTATATCAAACATACAAAGGCTTTACAAGGAAATCTTGAAAGAAACAAAAACAATAAACACTTCTTAAAGTCTACGCACATCTAGGCAATGACGATGGCGATCAGTGAAATGCTGTCAAATATCGCTGTCATATTATTTGTCAGCGTTTTACTGATCGCCATCGCAGAACGCTGAATTCACCCACTGCTGGGTTTATAGGCCTCCCTTAGTTTGTGCAATCTACCTCGAAAAATTATGTACAATGCTAGTGCTCTCAAACGGTGAACGAAAACATCGTGAGGAAACTTGTGGCTTAGTCAGCTCTAAACGTATTGACCATGTCTTTCCAGTGGATTAGGCCGTCTAAGCTGTCAGGATGGTATAAGTTCTGGGCAAGCCTATTCCATGTAAAATCCTGTCCCAGGCACTATAGCGTCCCGGAAGTAGGGGCATGAGTAATCACCAGCTGCCCCTGACGCTATATAAATCATCTACAAGAGATGCAAAGATCTGTTTCTTTTTTTTAAAGTAGCTAATGTTAATGTTCAAGTTCCTATTAGTTGTTCAAATGTATTGTACTAAAATACTCGGTTTCACCAAAATAAGCAATACCTACTTTCCATTTTATATCTTGTGCATTTTCTGGGCAAACGGCGTTTTATTTCTAGATAGCCTGACACGAGCTCCAGTTTTATAAACTGGAGACAGCGACGACCGTAATGTAACTTTATTTCGCAGCAGTCACATTTTTCAGACACAGCTTGTTTTTTTCATGCCATAACTAGTCGACGAGGCTCCTGATGGAAAGTAGTCACCGTTGCCCATAGACATCGGTGTTGCAAGAGTGGTGGTGGTGGAGAGGTGGTTTTTTTATTTACAAAAAAATATATATATTTAAGTATTATATCAGCTATCTGGTTCCCATAGTACATGTTCTGCTTAGTTTTAGGCTAGTTAGTGTTGTGTGGTTTGTCCGCATTTTTTTTAATTGATTGCCGATGCCAGCGACCTAGGTGTGCGCAGGCTTTAAGGTGTGAGCTTTCTTTCTTTCTTTTCTTTTCTGTTTAGAGTGAAAGAGAGAGAGTAGCGCAATAAAACGGCAGCTGCTTCCAAGAAGCAAGACTTGAGACACTCTGCATCCGAGCCTCGTCTACCACAATCCTTGCGTAAACCCCCAGATTCCCTCATTTTACTTTCATAAGGCACAAAAGGCTTTGAACGGACAACTAAATAGGTTAGCTATAGATCGTACTTGTACATTTTAAGCATGAACCTAAGGTAGCTATTTCAAAACGCTGTCGTTTTATCATACCGATCGAAAGGGCTCAACATAAGGATTATTATTTGCTAAATAACATAGTGTTATCTTATCTTATACAGGGTGTAATCGTTAAGTGTGCACAGGCGATTATTCCGTAACTATTGCAGATATCAAAAAACTTTAAACTGATATCGAAAGTACTTTACCTAATGAGTAAAATGACATTAATAACTTTTTAAAAATAAAACGAGAAATATCCAAAAAAAATACATTAATCACTCCCATACATTTTATTTCTTAGTAAGTACAAAATTTTGTGTTCAAAGCATATGTTCGAATTTAGAACGAACACCAAAGAGTATCTTTCTTTTTGTTTTTATTTAGTATGTTGCTTTTCAGCTAGTTCAAATCAATACAATATTGAAACAAGGTTTATTATAAATTTGAAGTGGTAAGATAATTAATCTACACGTGTATCTACTTGAAATTCATTAATACCTTCATATCGTACATAATTATCAAATGACAAGGGTAAAATGAGTAGGTACTATTCCACTTAAAATAAGGAAACTAAAACCTTTCTACTATCTCATACTAAATGTATGGGAGTGATTAATGTAATTTTTTTGGATATTTCTCGTTTTATTTTTAAAAAGTTATTAATGTCATTTTACTCATTAGGTAAAGTACTTTCGATATCAGTTTAAAGTTTTTTGATATCTGCAATAGTTACGGAATAATCGCCTGTGCACACTTAACGATTACACCCTGTATATCTTATATCTTATACCTTTAAACGAGAAAATCTTGTATGTATATATATTTAAGATCTCGGAAACTGCGCCAACGATTTTCATGAAATTAAATATACAGGGGTTGTCGGGGGCGATAAATTGATCTAGCTAGGATTCATTTTAAGAAAATGAGTCTGTTCGTTAAAAAAAACTAAATACATAAACTGAATATGTGACTGCTCCTGCCATCTATTGACGATTGTGAACAACTAACTGCAAGCATGTCCAGTAGATGGCGTTGTTCAGTAAGAATAAACCAGTAAAGATAATAATATGACTCTTATGATTTCTAAAAATACACATTAACGAAAAAAATTCCGTGCGAAGCTCGGTTACCAACTAGTATTTTTATTTATTTATTATTTATTTGTTTTTGGAAGACCAACAGCTTAAAGTAACTTATTAACTAATTAATCTAGGTTATCAGAGAAGCCAATTAGCGGTCTTCACGAATAGCTAACGGAGTAGTTAATAAGATACGCGCAAACAACATTTACAGCCCCACTTCTGCTATCTGCCAATATAGTACATTGTTACCTGAGTGTTGAAAGTCACGTTTTTTGAGTCCCGAGACGGGTTTGGCGCCAGAGCGTAGCGAGGGTATATATACCTTTAAACGAGAAAATCTTGTATATATATATTTAAGATCTCGGAAACTGCGCCAAGATTCATTTTAAGAAAATGATTTTATATACATATAAAACGAAGACCATAAATGTTAACATTAAAAAAAAAAACAATTATTCTTAAAATGCTCAAAATTAGAAAAAAATCTATGAAGGCAATTTAAATTGTTTTATTAAATTAAAAAAAAATCTTTCTTTCTTTTTGTAAAATGTTTCATCTACAATATTCAAGGTACTTCCCCTCCATGTGGCATATCCGGGGGAGACCCTATAGTAATTATCATGAGGTAGAATTTCAGTAAAAGATATGCCTGTGCCTACCCTAGGAAGAACGATTCTGAGCCTAGACCGACTTTTCTACAATCTAAAAACCAGTACGTATTTTATTACTCCAAGCATAAACTTTAAACGTAACCACATAAATCGTTTGAGTCTTCAAATGTAATTAAATAGGTACACATTTGCATTCTATTGTTAATACAATTATGAACTTGGTAATGGTGTATAAATTATACAAAAATGAACCTTATTCTGCTGGCAACAATGACTTTTGCATAATAAGGCCCGGGACTTATTTTAGATGGACCTAATTTTACGCTTGGACCTCTGTAACGAAGTTTGTGACGTCAGCGAATCCTAATTTAGATACTAAACTCCACGGTAGCTAACAGTAGTTTTTGTCGCTATCGAACCAGTAATAAGTCCATTAGAACCACTTCTTCATCTTTTTTTCGTGTCACGAGTAGTTTGAAATATGACTAATGCTAAAATTAATTGTTAGTATCAGTGGAACAAATCTAAAACAAAATGGAGTGGGTTTTTTAAGTAAGTACTTAGCAGAGCCCTTTGTAAAAGATTTCGTATCATCGAGAAAGCACTACCAGCTTTTGAAACCATAAAAAACACTAACTTCAGTGTTACTTACTGATTTTAGGGTTTTTTTCATGGATTTGCATAGAAGTTGAGATTAGTTTGACATAAAAGTTTGAGATTTGAACTTTTTGCATAGAAAGAGATAGTACTACTTTCCCTTTAAGCATCAATAAAATACACTGATAAATTAAAAACTGACGCTTAGCCCGCGTCTTCATCACTAACGTTAAAAAAAAACTGTCATTTCCCGCGTTTGACAACTATACGTCATTTCGTTTAAAGTTGCTTGTTTTTGTTGTGGTACCGAAAAGGATAGATTTCTTGAATTTAATATAAATCCTAGATATTTACAGGAGTTACTAGGTGTAAAAACACTTTTATCAAAATTAATTGTGAACCCTAAATCTTGTAAGAGTTTACTTGTTAGTTCAGCATTTTCTTTACATTTAATTTCTGTATTTCCAAAAATTAAAATATTAAATAAATAAATAAATAATGTAGCGCGATGATGATGTCATTGATAGTAAAATCACAAATGCATGATTTTGAGCACGTCAATAACTAGTGCTAACCGTCCCTGAAATATATATAGTTTGGACTATATAATATAGTAGCAGCTAGTTCTGTATCCAAATTAGAATTTGCTGACTGAGTTAGTTTCAAAATAGAGATTTATAGCGAGTAAACGAATTAGCCTACCCCTAGGTCGTTTGTATTCCGTATCTGTAGTCTGTCTACATTTTAGGGCTTTGGGTACTAAAATCGTATAGCTTGTTAGCATTTAATATTTCCATCACTATAGAGGTTTTACACGCGGCTTCTCTTGTGTGGTCTGATTCTGAATCTGCCTAAGGTTTCAACCAAATCAGTCTAGCTACAACGAGATGGTTCTTTCAGAGAATAAAAAAAACATTAAAATTATAAATAATTATTTTTTGAAATCGCTTAATAAGCGACGAAGCTATACAATAATAACAAACATTAATAGTTAATGTCTGTGACACAGTTTTTTAACTTCTGCAGATGTCACCGTTTTTCCAAAGATTAAACTGGTTTTTTGTTCCTAAAAAAGCATTAAAGCAGCAAGTGCTATTAAGGTAGCCACCTACTTTTTAAACGTTATTTAATGAAAAATCTAAACGCTAGGAAGAATTATAGTATTGTATTGTATGGTATTTAAAAATATATATATGCCACCTAATTGAAATCCTCCATTTTTATTATAAGTCGGTTAACAACCAAAATTTCTCTCAAATATTATCCAATTAAAGCACTCTCGCAAGCGTTCAAATCAGCTAATCTAGTTAGCGTGTAAACAAGACTACACTGTACTGTGTTGTGTGTCTTTGCAAATGTATGCATGTATTCCTGTTAAATATGCTGCGTCTGGACTTTGGGTTATCTTTGAAGTGTGGCCCAAGTTGTAGGTGGCAAGCTCTTTACCATTTACATTTCCTAGTATTAAAGTCAAAGTCATAAATGTATTTATTCAGTAGAATGATCACTTTGAAACGTCTTAAAGCTAGGTGAGTCTAGGTGCTAGTTCCACGCGACCAAGCCTAGAAGAACAGGCAACAAACTACGGCATGGTTCGTACCGTTCCGATCCTTGTACAAATAAAAAAATAATAACAAAAACACTTCACTGATAGTGTTTTATTTTTGTATTTCCAGTGTTGTGTCACTTGAGAGACGTAGGCAATAAAACAAAAGCAAAAGTTTCAAAGACAGCACACGCTACGCTTTAAAGTTGTAAGTTGGATAAAGTACCTGCACAGTATATAAAAATAAGATACGAAAATAGTAGGTACTGTTAACCGGTTTTGGAAATAGGACATCCCTATTCGGAACGAGAGACGAGACACATTACTAGTAGAGGGAGAAGAAGATGACGTCGTAATGCGTATAGTTTTAATGTTTTGCAGTGTACTAAAGTAAAAGAGGTCTAGCTATATTCATTGAAGAGTTTTCGCCGTAAAGGCTCGAACACACCTAGTTCGCTGGCGGTAGCGATCAGTGAAACGCTGTCAAATATCGCTGTCAGATTTGAGATTTGACAGCGATATTTGACAGCGTTTCACTGTTCGCTACTGCCAGCGAACTAGGTGTGTTCGAGCCTTAATAGTACAGACATTGCAAATTGACATTATTAGCTTTCAATGGGTAAAGTGACCGGGACGGTATTGATAATGAAGGTGATGATGATAGCTATAGCGGACTTATCGATGCTATAGCTATTTTATCTTATATAGTTACAAGAAGCTCGTGTTTGGATGTAAGGCACGTCAAGGATACTTCCAAGAAACCTATCAAGTGCCGGGGCAGCCTATTCTTGTTCAGTATTTTTATATTCGCTTCATATTTGAAAATAAATCAATTACCTTAAAAAAGATGGAAACGAAATCCCTTATGCGATGTAACAGATTTCCCTAATAGCATATTGATTTAGATCAAAAGATCTTGTTATGAAATATTCGTTCAGATTTAAAGCTATCGGCTGCTGCTCTGGCACTGTTGTAAAAATACAAATCAAGAACCAATGTGGCTAAAGGGTTTTAAGAGCGCCTGAATGAGTCTTTTTTTGTGCATTTGACACATGTTTTCGAGGGATATATTAATGTAAGTATTATAACCTATAAATTACACTGCACCTACTATTGCTAGTAAAAGCTATAGTTATACTGGACTTTGCTATGACAATATTCTCACTGCATGATTTTTGACCTTAACATCATCATCATATTCATACCTCATCTAAAATCACAAAGTAAAAAAAACACAAAACAACTTCCACTAATGATTTTTTGCAGTTTATAAGCAAAATAAATCGTATTATCACCTATCATATTAGTGATGATGTGGTCGACGGTGTAGCACTATTAATTTAGATCAAATAGTAGTATTTGCCATAAAATTTGTCCTGTCTGCCCAGTGAATTTTTTATCCTCGTTTAAGGTGCCACATCAAAGGCCGTGTACTGTTCAGGCACGACCCTCATCGTGTCATTAGGAACAGATGTGTTACATAATTCATCCCCCTCTGATCTAGGTCATGTAACTATACCATATTCAATAATATCGAATACGTCACTCATAAGATAATATTTTTCTGAAATTGAGTTGATATAAATATTTTAATGAAAAAATCGGATGTCTGTAAAGTCGGTTTACTGACTTATGGTAGGCCCACTGAAGTCCATTGTTAGATATATTTCTACCACAATACGTTTCCGGGAAGAACGATTCCTAGCCCTTTTCATCCACTGATTTTGCAATCTTACGAGTATCTATGTCATCGGTCTATCGGGTTGTGCTTACTCACAAAAAATTGCTTGTCTGTCGGTTTACTGACGATAGTTGAACGTGACAACGTCATACAGCTGTCCGTCATACAGCACGCACGCTCACTCCAGTAGAGAGAGACGGATGTCGAACGCTGCCGAACGCGGAGGCCGTGCGTGTCTCTTTGTCGCTCGTTCCGCGCTCTCGCTTGCACTTCAAGCCTTAAATGGAACGCTTCAAAGCGAGGTAACGCCGCATGACGTCATGTTTTTACGAGCGTGCAGCCGGTTTCATCGAATTATAAGACGTTGTCACGTCAAAATAATACAACTAACTGATAGAACCGGGGCGTATGGCCTACCTGTGGTAACCATCGCCTAAAACAAAGCATTGCCTCGTAGGTCACGCGTGTCAGGAACGTGCCCTACGATGCACTGAGTACCAAGCTTGAGGCATAAAATTTTCAGCCACTACACGTCTTCCAGGAACTGGGCGTACTGTGGACCAGACTCACTAGCGACAAACGAACTTGCACCAGAAGGGGGGAGGCCTTTGCCTGACAATGGGATCACTGATAACCAGATCGCTATACATAAAACAAATACACAAGAAAATAAAGAAAATAATAATAATAATGCCTAGAATTAAAATGAAATGCAACAGCTAAATTGTTAACTCGCATCTAGTAACCAACTGATAATGCAAATGTTAATTATATAGTTTACATCAAATAAGTTTAAATAAATTTAGTTATAGGAGGCTTAAATAAATTAAATGAATAAATTAATAAGCACGTCATGTCACGGCATATCATGTGCCAATAGTTTTACTAGTTATCAGTATTTAAAACAGTTTTAAATCAATTAATGTTCTGGACAATCCACACAACACTATCTATCCCCAAATTAAGCAGATCTTGTACTATGGGAACCGGATAGCTGATATAATACTTATATACATATTTTTTTATAAACACATACTTAGGATACAATATAACACCTAGACAGAGAACTGCGTTCACCACACAAATATTATCATTGAATATAGGTAATCATTGAATATAGATAGTTACAAAAAATAGTCACAAACAACCAAGTTTCGGAGAATTACAATACTAAGGTCCTACGAAAATAGAATTTTAAACCAAACAAGTTTTCCACGAACGCTGTGAAATAGCTAAGAAAAGGGTTAAGCTCGCCTTTGTACACGTTTTCATTTCAAATTTTCTAAATGTTGTCCTTGTGTGTGCAATAAAGAATAAAGAATTAAAAAAAATGGGTAGGAAACTTCACTTATTACAAAATCAATAATTATTATTAAACATAGTCATAGTCATGGTCGATTGTAAATAACCGTTTAACATGCTTTTACTGAAGTCTTTTTCAGACAAAAAGCTTTTCAAGAGCCATCTGAAAAAGATATAAAATATCTGAACACCGTATTCGCCCTAAGCGCTACGTGACTGAAACATAAAGCCTTAGCTAAACACTTGGATACTGACTGGGACTGCTAGGTGAACTAGTAAAAGAACAACGGCTCACGACAGTAATCTCTAAGCTGGGTAATCCTTTCTGGTCTTTTGATTCTTGCCTAGGCAAGAACCCCACTCATGTTTTTCATCCACTCATTTCCCTCAATATTTACATTTGCACAGTGCTAGATAGATAGAAATTATATATTGCACTAAAAAAAAATTGTATCGTTCATTGGTGGACTTCATTATAAAGAGTATTTTTTTATTAACCTTCATGTAATTTTGACATGAAACATAGCTATTTTCTTAAAATTTGACTTACGCAATTAGTAAGATAAGTTTTTTATTATGTAGGTAAATTATGATGTTTATTATGTGAAAGGTCAACCAAACTACACTCGCGCATAGCTATTTCAACTCGTTCATTTTGCACTCAGGTTTTTACAGTTCATTTGTACCGTAACAAGTTGAATAACTTTCACCGATTTCTCTCTTTATAATTTTGCTGAGTGACGGCTGAATCAAATGGCGGCACATATTGGTGGCCCTCTGAATACGAGTGTGTAGCTCGGCCTTAAAGTGATGTTGAAATTCATGAAAAAAGATCAAAGGTTTTTCACGTTTTGTGTTTCCAAGTCTGACCATTTTCTTTAAAAGTATTTTCTTTCTGAACATTTGCGTAAATATTCTCTTATTTGAATTGTTTACATGAAACGTTATTTAACTTGCGCTAAGTATTCCTTCGAAATGAAAAATGTTTTGACCTCTAACATTCAAAGTTTTCAACTTATGAAGAATAAGTATTAATTTAAATTTATTATTCATACTACAGAAACTACTTAGCATTAAAATGTTTTGTGAAAGAACTAGTAAATAGCTTTGTGAGTTATTTCATAATTTGAAAAATGGTTTGTCTTACAAATTGTTCTGAGTAATACCTACTTAAATAAGAATTTGTTTAAGCTTCTTACAGCAGGAAAACCTACTTCTGAACTTGTAAATTCTGCTACTCAAATATTAACCTACAATGCTGTAGAACACTACAAAAAAGAATTTCTAAATATAGTTTATTTATGCTGTCTACTCTTGTCTTAATTTGTTCTCTTTTCATTTCTAAAGCCGCGCTCACTCCAATCGCATTCTCACTCTGGGCGCGAATAATTACGTTCACGTTCACACACGCAAGAGTATTGTTAGTTCATTTTGAACAAAAAGATGAATAAAATTCATGATAATTTGTAAAGAAAAAAAGTATAAAACGGTCACTCCACTCATAGTTAGAAGTAGTAGAATTCTTTGTGTGTGGCTCGTCCGGTGAAGTACTACCACTGCTTATTTCTGCCGTGAAGCAGCATTGCTGTGTTTCGGTTTGAAGGGTGTGGGTGCCGAGGGAACTGGCACCTAGACTCACCTAGCTTTAAGACGTTTCAAAGTGATTCTTGCAAATCTATTGAATAAAATTTTATTGAGTTTGAGCTTGAGTTTGATGAAATTACTAGCACGTGAGTGAACATCTGTATGCTTCCAGTTGATGAACGCAGGACAGTGTATCGTAAGGCACGTTCCTGACGTGCGTGACCTACGAGCAATGCTTTGTTTGAGGCGATGCGATGGTTACCACTTAAGATCAGGTAGGTCATAATGCTTGCATTAACTAGTTGTATAAAAAAATCTGTTGTCTGCAAAGTCGGTTTACTGACGATAGTTAAACGTGACAACGTCATACAGCTGTCCGCGCGGACGCATCGCTCACTCAAGAAGAAGAGAGACAGATGTCAAACGCTGCCGAACGCGGAGGCGGATTGTGCCTCTTTGTCGCTCGTTCCGCACTCTCGCTTGCACTTCAAACCTTAACTGGAACGCCTCAGAGCAAGGTAGCGCCGTATGAGTCATGTTTTTTTCGTGCGTGCAGCCGGCTCCATCGAATTAAAAGACGTTGTCACTTCAAAAAGGTTAGTAGCTTCTAGTTATGATTCATTTGAGGAAAATACAGTCAATTCAAACAGGGCAAAAAAGTCAAACAAGCCAGAACAAACAGAGTTCACAGATAATTCAAAAAGCTAATAAAGCTGTCGTAAAAATAATCTTGTTAAACAATAAGCCGCTTGTGTTTATGAAGAATGGAAGGCGTATTCAGGTACAAATTATCGCGAGCTTTTATCGAAAGAGCTGAGCAGTGCACTAGTGATCAGCTAGTACAATCGAGAATCGAGTACTACGAATCGAGACCCTGAGATTTGAGTATAATCGAGTGCGGTAACTCCCATTTGTTCTTCCCATTTGAGGACTGTGACGTCATAGAACTTATAAGACCTTTTTATCCTTTTAGTTCCGTTGTAGAACTAAAAAAAGCGGCCAAGTGCGAGTCGGACTCGCCCATGAAGGGTTCCGTAGCAACAAGTAACATAATATAAAAGTTCTAGTAGTTCGTCGAAAGGGTAAATTACGGCTTATGATTTATGACGTATAAAAAAAAACTACTGACTAGATCTCGTTCAAACCAAATATCGTTGAAAGTTTCCATAGCAATGTACAACATATATTTTTTTTAGTTTAATCTTTCTCTTATTTTAGAAGTTAGAGGGGGGGGGGACCAACTTTTTTCCACTTTGGAAGCGTCTCTCACGCAAACTATTAAGTTTAGAAAAAAACGATATTAGAAACCTCAATATCATTTTTGAAGACCTATTCATAGATACCCCACACGTATGGGTTCGATGAAAAAAAATTTTTTGAGTTTCAGTTTCAAGTATGGGGACCCCCAAAATTTATAGTTTTTTTCCTATTTTTGTGTAAAAACCTTAATGCGGTTCACAGAATACATCTATACGCCAAGTTTCATCAGTCTAGCTTTTATAGTTTCGGAGAAAAATGGCTGTGACATACGGACGGACAGACAGACAGACAGACAGACAGACAGACAGACAGACAGACAGACATGACGAATCTATAAGGGTTCCGTTTTTGCCATTTGGCTACGGAACCCTAATAAAACGATAGCTGGCTCATTTGTCCTAATAAAGTACTTTTATTACTGTGGACTCATCGCTGGGTGAATAACCCTGCAACGTTTTATTTTATTACTAGCAGTTCCCAAGATTAGTGCGTTCCTCCAAACAAACTCTTCAGCGTTTCATATTAGTAAAGAACAAGCGAAATGAAATGTCACAGTAAAATTAAAAAGAAAATATTGTTTTTGTTTTCTACGTAGCTAATGTGTCATGGTAATCAATAAAGAGTTATCTATCTATCTATATTTATACTTCAGGCTGATGATGATGGTGATAATGACAAATACGATACAAGTCCTCTGTGAAGTGGCCCAGCGGCATACCTAAGGCTGTGTCACAGTTTTTTATCATAGTTATTATGAGCTAGAAATTATACCACTCGTGTTAGATCAGATTGTCGGCACGCGACGCAAAAAGGAATTAGGTTAAAGTTGAATTTGTTGTAATTGAGGTTGGATGCATTAAGTGGCGGAAATACACTGATTTATGACACGGAAAAGTGGAAGAACTGTTTAAATTTGAAGCGCTTACAGCTTAAGCAGCTTTTTGTCACGGAATAAGTTATTGAAAAATGTAATGAGTGCCAAATGTAATATTTGGACGTATCTCTCACTTCTTCTTCTTATCGTGTCACTGATTCTTTCGAACCAAGTATTGTAAAAGGGTTTTAAGTGTGCCTCAAAGAGGCTCGTTTACTACTCCTCGTAGATCAAAGGAGTGAAGCTCGGGTGTCATAAAATGGTAATTTAGCTTAGCAGACGGTTAAATCTGTTGCTATCTCTATTTGTTGACTTAAAGGTGACAGTGACAATAGACTTTGAGCGAGCAGTTAAAAAGTATCTGGGCATTATGATTGAGGAAATTTATGTTTATGCCAGTATTACAATCCAAAGTTTTGACTAGCAAGCTTTTTACGGTCACAGCTGATTTTTAAATTGATTGATTTTTAAATTTTATAATTTTATGTAGAAATGAGCTTATCGAAGTAATAACCGACTATATATACCAAAAAGACCATTCCACGACCCCCCTCTGATGTTTGCCGAAGTTACTCGATGTTTGCCGAAAAGGTGTCAATTACGTGACAAGTGAAATGATAATTGTCGTGAGATCATTCGTTTTCCCCCCTCAGTCAGCTTAGAGAAGTTTTTGAGAAGAAATGAAATTGTACAAATTAGCTTGGCTCAAGGCTGGATGGAGACTACCAATAATCGTTTATTCAATAACGTCTTGAAAGGATTGGATTACTTTTTCTTACGTACCTATTCGGGTAAATTAATAAAGGGTAATTCCCAAAGGTAGAAAGCCTTACTATTAGCGATACAAAGAGGGTTTTAGGCAAGAGGTAATGGACAACGTCAGGAGTATCTCGCATTTTTCGAGTCTCAGAAAATTGTGGCACCGCTGGGAATACTCGGGATAGAAGGTAGCTCCATATTTTGTAACATAATCTATGATGCTTCAAAGGATTATGTTTCTGCTGAAACTATGGTGGTCTATAGTAATAGCACCGGGAGCACTGAAGTCTTCCGGATTTTAAAACGATATCTGGGGGATTAACGAAGTTGTCTTTCGTAGGAGAAACATAATTATTAATTACTATTATTTTTAGCCTACATCGTCCCCTAACCCCCTTCCACTCCTCCCGGTCCTGTGCTGTGGATGCCCAGTCCTTGATAAACGCGTCAAGATCGTCCCGCCATCTGAGTCTTGGTCTGCCGCGAGGTCGTCTACCATGTTGGGGACCCATTCAGTTGTTATTTTGGCCCAAAGATCGTTTGGCATGTGGCAGACATGACCAACCCAATTCCACTTTAGGCTAGCCGCTTTCTGGGTGACGTCGGCAATTTGCGTTTTGGAGCGCAGTATGGTGTTGCGTATTCGGTCCATGAGCTTAACTCCAAGAATACTGCGCTCCATGGCTCGAGTGCAAACCTTTGCTGAGCTGTCAAAGACCAGGTTTGTGCGCCGTACGTAAGCACGGGGAGAATGCATACGTCCATGAGCTTGCGCTTGAGTGACCTTTCATAAAGTCTTTCTTGGCCCAGAAACAAAATAAAATATATTAATTTATGACAGAGTTGATTGGTAGTTTTTTTATTGAACTAGCTCATGGAAAAAGCATATGGCCCACCTGTTGATAAAATTAAATGGTAACCATCATCCATAACAAAGCATTGTTTCGTTGGTTACGCACGTCAGGAACGTGCCCTGCGTCCATCAACTTGATGCATACAGATGTTTAGCCTCACGTGCCAGTAATTTTACCGCCACCCACATTCTTCAAACCAAAACACAACGATGCTGTTTAACGGCAGAAGTAGGCATGGTGAAAATACTTACTCAAACGAGCCACACACAAAGATCTCTATCTTGGAACCACTTTCGAGTGGTATAGATTTCAATCTTTTGAGCTTTCTCCAGATCTTCTGCAGTGGTTTTGAAGATCAGTCAGCTGTTTTCAGTGTCTGAATAGAAGTTTATATAAATAGTAATTCACTTCGCAAATAAAATATTTTTTTATAATAAATCTTTATAACATTATATTTAATACCTACCATAAAAAATAGCAAGGGTCGCAATGGCCTATGTAGATTAACCTCATTTTTTATTTTAAATAACAAAGCTTTTGAAGCAGCCCTTAGGCAACTTGCAAGTGAAATTCTATTATTTATGCAATTTAATGCAAATTTAAAATATTACAAACGATATAATATTCTTTTAAGCATAGCAAGATGTGTTTTAAGTATAATTTAACACAAATTAAGCACACATTCATAATTCATGAGTAAGGCTTTACGTGAACATGGTATTCACTTAATTCAATATGTAGATTAAAAGAAACGCGGCTCTAATACGTTGTCTTGAGGTACACCCACCTATTTCGTAATGCTATTTACTTACTTTGGTAAATTTATGATTGCCTCATTGACTTTATCTTTCTATGAGGTATATTTTTGTATCTGAAAGCGGCATGACCCAAATCATATACTGAAAATATCCAAATCTACCAAGATTATGATCTCGAATGCTTCAATGAAAACAAATATTTTATTTTGTTTTGAGGTCAGGGTGGGATTACGTATTCGATAAGTATCCTTGTCGTTGACGGCGACCTACTAAAGGAAAACCTGGAAAAAACCAGTAACACAACAGTTATTTCTAAATTTTGCATACTCATTGTTATATTTATAATAATTTAACTATTAAACTGACTTCATCCGTATGAAATTTATTTTCCCGCACTATATTATAAGGGAAACTCACTAATATTTTAAGAACTTTGACCCACATTTTGGATCTCTCAAATTTTAATGTCTGTTTTTAGTATTCGCTTAACTACTGCAAGGAAGGTTCAAGCTTGAAGTCAATGTTTTTGAATGGAAGTGAGTTTCTACGAAATGAAACAGGATAATTATAAAGAAATACGCTCTTAAATTTCAAGACTCATATTCATAATGGTCATAAAGCAGCTATTTAGTTTAATAAGCTGATAAGTCAGTTGCTGTCTCTATTATTTGACATGAATGTGACAGTGACAACAGACTTTTAGCGAGCTGCTAAAAAATATTTGACATTATGAATGAGGGGGCATGTCTCTAAGAAATGTAAATTGAAATGTAGGTTCAGTATTTATTGTTTTATCTGCATCTGAATAAATAATAGGACTCTTCATCACATCCCGTGGATTTTGTCATATACTCAGGGAATATACCAGGAGATGGGTAGCAGCATCTCTTCTCTCAAGCCGTAGCTTGTTGCCTGTTTTTCTAGGCTTAGTCGCGTGGAACTGGAACCTAGACTCACTTAGCTTTAAGACGTTTTAAAGTGATTTTGTGCATGATACTATTGAGTAAATATAATTATATTTGACTTTGTCTTTTCTCCAACACTGCCAATCCTCTTGTCAAATGTGACTAAAACATACCCCTTTTTATATGACAGAGGCTAATAACCAGTAGTGTTTTTTTTTTAATTATGGATTTGCGTTTGACTGCTATCTCACCTGCTGTTAAGTGATGATGCGGTCGACGGTGTAGCACGCTTACCTAGAAGATACCTATTCACTCTTGTCTTGAAAACGTGCAAGTTAAAAGGTAATAATTTAAGCCAGCGATGATGATGATAATGAATCTTTTAAAAGCACGCAGCCTTGCTCAACGAGCCTTCACGTTGTTCTGAAAACACGGAATGTTAAACACCTGATTTGAAATGCAAAAATGCTTGATTATTGCCCTGAAAAGTTTAATGTGGACCGTCATGAATTTCATTTATCCGGTCGAGGTCACTTTGTGTACAGAAAGTGGCTTATTTTATTAACTGACTTCAAATAAAAAGGGGGAGGTTCTCAATTCGGTTGTATTTTTTTTAATGTTTGTTATTGCATAACTTTGTCATTTATAAGCTAATTTTAAAAAATATTTATTTTAGATGATAGTCCTGCAAGAAATTGTGCAGGCAATTTCTGAATCAGCTGTCAGTTTTAAATTTTTGAAAATCGAACGCGGATTCATCTGTCAACTGATCGAGGCGTGTTGCAGGAATAGGCAGAACAAAACAAATGTCAGGGTTGTCCATGTTCATATCTGTGTTCCATCGCCGAAGTTCTGTCACGCCTTTTCCCTGTTCGCGACAAACTAATGGACTGATGCGTGAAGGAATTAGGGCCGACGTGGTTTCTGTCGCGGTTTGCGTGACAACCCTTGTTTCTGTAATTCAGCTGTATCATTTTGTTAAGTTTGAAAACTTTTGACTCTCGTCCTTATAAATCCTAAATTAAAACATGGATATAAAAAAGTCTAAGTACTTAGGTACTCGTATATTCTAGAATAATTACAAAGGCTTATTAACTATACCTACGTCTCAAAGATGGCTTAGTGAATGCAAATAAAAATATTGCCATCATAAACGCACGCACTCAAGAGATTTCTTTTTGCTTTACGAATATTAACAACATCTATCTCTGTCTAAACAAAACTAAAAGAGGTGAAGGAAAGAGTAAACAATACTATTCTATATCGCTATTCGAATTCAGGAAATGTACTGTTGTAGTGCTCGGTGTCGCAATATTTATATTCAATGTATGATGATATCAGAATCGAATGATAGATTCTTTTCCTCATATTCCCACCTCAATCTAAAAATGATGACGCAACAAACATTCTGTATTTCCATCCTCCAAGAAATTGCCAGGAAAATGTATTCCGCACTCGACAACAAATAATAAGGCTGTGAATACACGAAACAAAATCTATTATGAAATGAATTAATAAAGGCTATGGAACCAATTTTTCTGGGCATTGTGTTGGAGGCGGCGATAAGGAACAATACCGGCGGGACAAAGCGCAGCATGGCCAATGCGCCGAATAGAGATGGGAATTAACACGTTTATTCATGTTATGAAACTGAATAGAAGTATTTATTTTCGTGACAAAAAAATCGGTTGTCTGTAAAGTTGGTTTACTGACGATAGTTGAACGTGACAACGTCATACAGCTGTCCACGCAGACGCATCTCTCACTCAAGTAGGAGAGAGACAGATGTCGAACGCTGCCGAAAGCGGAGGCCGATTGTGCCTCATAAAATACGAATTGAAACAAAACATAGCTTTGACAAGGAACGATTGCAACAAGACTGAAGTTTTACGTAATAAACATGAGATAGCGAATAGGAAATACCTTTGTAAAACTAGCATGGCACCAGATAGATAGTGCGCGAAAAAGATGGCATCAAGGTTATATTATGTGATCGCTATTCCTTGATTTTTATACATATCATTCCGTATCATTGATTTTTAGTATTAAACTTTTGATTGCACCAGGATTACACAATCACCCAGCAGAAAATCTTTTAGGTTTCACTTCAGTACCAATACTTGTATACCGGTACTAGTTGTTTTTTAATAATCACTAGTGGCCGCCCGCGGCTTCGCTCGCCCGTTCCCGTAACACCCCGTTTCCGTTGCTTTTTCGGGATAAAAAGTATCCTATGTCCTTCTGCCGGTTCTAAGCTACCTCCCAACTAATTTTCTGCCAAATCGGTTCCGCCGTTCTTGAGTTATAAATAGTGTAACTGTACCTACCTATAATGTGAATAAGATTCAATATTGGAAATCGTTGACTCACAAGTGTGCTGTGTGTGTGAGCCCCGCCCTCGGTACAACAAGACGGGTTTGATGAGGGAGACGCACAGTATGGCTCATGGAGAGTTGGAGAGAGATGCGGCGAAGAATGCACACGGCCAACTCGAGCAGGTAGAAAAAGGTGGACTCTCGAGCGTATCGACGCAAGCGGCGCAGGAGCAAGGGGGGAGGCGGAGTCTTAGCGAATGTTTTGGAGATCGGCGCAAAGGCAATGGAAGGGATAGTCGGCCCGGAATCACGAAACTGTGTAGTCGCGCGATCGGGAGTGTTGTTTTTTAAAAGTTAGTGGGTTGACAGGGGAACTTGGGTTTAGCAGTTATCGCGAAAGTGTTAAAAATTAGTGTTTCGAGTTAGGAATCGTATAGCATCTTATAATATCGTTGAGACGTCACGGCAGTGTTTTAAAATAACTCATTAGCTTGATTGTTATTGTCCGTTTAAAAAAATAGTCTTTCGTTTCTTAAATTTGAATAGTTATTTGGGCTATCAATTATATTTTGGGGAAATAAATAAATCGAAAAGTAAATAAATAAATAAATAAGTGGTTCGGTTTGATTATAGAGTCAGTGAAGTTAAGTGAAAGTTTTCTTCAGGCTGAGTCTGTGAGTTTCTAATTTATAATCACTTTGTAATGTGTGCTTTATCTAGGGATTCTTGATTGCCTAAAATGCAGTCCACACAGCGGGTCAAGGTTCTTCCAGACGACATTTAGCTATTTCCGATTATTGTAATGTTCACATAGATAAATAATTACATATTTTTAAAATAAATGTGAATATTTCATTATTCGAGTCTCTTTGATTTTCATTTCTGTTTATGTGTTTTTTCTGTGTTTAATTGTTGCCTCACTCAGTAAATAGTACATATCATCCGGGACTGATCCTTTGATAGAAGCTGAACCGATAGCTAAATCAACGGATCTTAGGGAAATGCTTTACATTTATTTCAGTACTGAATTATTATCCGTAAGGGAAAATAATAATTCACGAAATCGAAGTTAGATACAGCTTTAGATTTTAAGTATTCATTAGATTTAAGAAATATAGAACAACAAATTACACACCAAGCAGTAATCGAACCCTAGAGAAAGGTGGAATCCATCAAAGTTTTATTTAGATGATTATTTATTTATATATTAATATACACTATTTACATAACACATTTGTAAAAGCACTGGTTCAATTCGTTAGTTTTGAGACTAACAGTAGAAGTCTCCCGTCCTAGTTTTAAGTGATAGCACGAATGGAACCAAGGCTGGAAATCTATTTCCGTAAATATTTTAAATAACAAAGAGTTTTAAATTGAGTGAAGCAACAAACTTTTCAGCTAGTTTTAAGTAGGGAGTAGGGACTTTTGATACTGTGCTACA
Source organism: Thera britannica (assembly GCA_939531255.2). Classification (NCBI taxonomy): domain Eukaryota; kingdom Metazoa; phylum Arthropoda; class Insecta; order Lepidoptera; family Geometridae; genus Thera; species Thera britannica. The sequence continues at coordinate 2,132,255 of OW618038.2, forward strand.
TATTAGTAAACTATTTGCTATTTGCATTCTTTATAATGCAATTTGTTGTGAGCCAACAATGATATAGTACTGCCGAACGGACTCCGTAGTCTAGAATATACCTCTGGGCTGTCTTGGCTGTCGGTAGGACAATCTCATTGCAAAGGAGGTGTAGCAATTCCGTTGGACGCCTCGTGTGTTGGCGGCTCTTTTAACTTGGTAAATACTATTCTTGGAAAATGAGCACAGTCGCGGACATATTAATTGGTAACTTATTAAAATCACTTGTTCGAAACATTGTCTCGGAGGGCCTCAAAGCCCAAAAGTGGATTGGGAACTCTCTGAGATAGTGTATTTATAGAAACAAGGCGACAAAACACAATCAAAATTGCGAATTCTCATTATCGTGTACCGGAAAGCCACATATTAGTTAGTCTAATAAATCTATTCCAGCCTCTACGTGTAGTATTAAGGAAATTCTATCTTAGTTATAAAATGTGGCATCAGTGATGGACAAATGAGTTTCGCTTCCTTGTTTCTCGCGATTAAAATCCTTCCAAAGTTTTACATGACCTGTCTAGAAATAGATGTTAGGTCTTAAAAATTCAAACCTCGTAATAAAATCCGTAGAGTACTAATCAAGTTCCTTATAGATCCAGGGACTTCTGAGGTGCTGGAGGAGACCTTATGAACCACCATGTACTCCGATTAATTATACAATTTCTTCCAGATACTAAACTAAATTGTACATACAGTCTACAGGAATGAAGTTCTCGATTGACTTCTATGTTTTACGAGAGTTATCTGAAATGTACATACAAGCTAGCAAAAGAGGGCCTTCAATTGGCTCTGCATTATTATGTGGTTAAATTAAGTTGTACTTACTGGCGAGCGACAGAGGACAGAGGAGGACACGGGACAGAGGAGGAACAAGAGGTGAAGGAGGTGTATATCCAGCAGTGGATGATACCGGGCTGAAATGATGATGATGATGATGACTGGTTAGCGAAGCAAAGTCTTCTATCAACTTCTGTATATTATGTGAAATCTTCGAGTGATTTCTGAATTTATAAATGGACAATTAATGATACATAGCACTTTATGTAGGCTAATTTTATTTCAGTTTTACATGGTGGTTCTAAGGTAAAAGAAGACTACTTGAGGTTGGTTTTATTATTTTATAATAGGCCATTTTGGATCAGATCATGTAGTAATAGTAAACCAGTTTGTTGTTTTCTTAGAATTGAATCTTCTTGACATAATAATAACTTAAGTAAAACCTAACTTATCTTATTCAAATATTCGCAAAGAACAGATCAATATCGAGAATCCTTAAGTTTATCTGTGTGTGATGATCCAACTTGGCAATACCAGTTGTTATAATGAGTGATAAGTTTTCACAGTTTTGAGTAAATTAATACATAAATCACTTATTGTACTTCTGAAGAACTAGTATCAAATACTGTGTGCCTTTCCAGCTTTTATTTTGTTGTGTTCATTATTTAATATGTTATCTACGAGTCATTTGGGAATTGTAATTTATATATTCTATAATTTTCAGCATTTGTTTCAGCTTCTGAATTTACTTGCCTTTTCCATCTTACCCTTTATGTACAGCTTAAAAGAAATCTAATACTTCCATTGTTTACGATACAACTAAATTACTATGTGTATATTTTCAGCCTTGAACTTTCGGGTGTTTTTAATTTACTTGTTTAAAGTAAATTATTACATAATTCACTTATAGAATCTCTGACGTACCTAATATCAAATACCGAGTGCTTTTCAGCCGTTATTTTGTTATGCTATCATTCAGCATTTTATCTTCAAGCCATTTGGGAATTGTAATTTATATATTCTTTAATTTTCAGCATTTGTTTCAGCTTTTGAATTTACCATTACTATTTTACCCTTTATGTACAGCTTTAAGAAACTAATACTTCCATTGTTTACGACACGACTAGATCACCACGTGTTTATTTTCAGCTTTGAACTTACAGATGTTAATAATTTACTTTTATAAACATTCTATTACCATGAAACTCTTTCATCAATAGGTTCACATTGAACTTGCAACTGTTTCTTCCAACTTGAATCTTTGAAATTTATTATTTAATCCTATCGAGTCTTAAGGCGTAAATTATTTCTTACAGAATCTGCATTATAGTCATTAAGCCAGTAGGTGGAAATATGATATAACCTTATTAAAATATGACGTAGTTATTAAGTTCTTACCTAAATGAATAAGTAGATATAATAATAATTTTAAGTTACTAGATTTACTTGCTGTGCGAGGTACAGGCAGTCCCATCTCGCTAATTACATAATTAGAGACGTTGGTGGGATTGTCTAAATTAAATTGTATTCAATAAACTGTGGTAAAAGGTAAACGGAGGTAAAGGTATCAGGTAAAAGTTTTGACCAGGTAAAATTCCTCTAGGTTAGACTAATAATAATTAACCATTCAAGGTTATTAATTGCTGGGTTGCAATGGTCTACTACATTTTACTCACTATGGGTGTTTTCATAACTAGTATGAGACTGTGTGGAATTGTTGTGGCGTCAAGACCTCACAAACCTTGACGAGCGGAATTATTCTATTGAGTTTGATATTAGTGATTACAGCTCATTGCACGCACAAATACTATAGGGTAATATGGCCAAATATCGGCCCCCTAACGGATTTTTTGGATTCAACTCCTTATAAAAAAAAAAATACTGACTATTAGCCTCTGATTCTTTTTTTGTTAGGTGAAGAATTTCATTGGTTTCAGTTGTATATGACAAAACACTATGGAATTCAACAAATGCTTTAAATATTTAATATTTATTCATAATATACCACTTTTTCCAAATATCAGCCCCCTTTTCCCTAAATACAGCCCACGCACTACCTAATATCAGCCGCTATGATTACAAAGGTTTTTTTTAGTGTGTGTGTGTACCCACACAACTCTAGATGGAAGGATTATGAAGAAAAATAGGGTGGCCAAAAATTTTGTTCACATATGGTACAAATCAAACAAAGTTAAAATAGTTCGCATCTCAATCATTATATTCTTTAATTACTAATAACTCAAAACAAAATAACGAAAGGTTAATCTTCTGTAACATAATTAAACACCATCTTCTATCTATACCTAATAAATTATAGTTTAAAAAACTAAAAAAAAACGCTTTTATAACTAATTGAACTAAAAAGTTAAAAATAAAACTGTAATAATCAATTGAAAATTTATATTATTGTAAAAAAGCGTGGGGTGCTTTTTATAATAACTTCAGATATAATAAACTATTGATAAAATATTTACAACAATCAAAATCAAGCCCCCCACGCTTTTGTACAATAATATAAATTTTCAATTGATTATTACAGTTTTATTTTAACTTTTTAGTTCAATTAGTTATAAAAGCGTTTTTTTTTTAGTTTTTTAAACTATAATTTTTTTTTACTTTTTAGTTTTTTTTTTTCATATTATTGCATTGTCATCGACCTTTGACAGGTGTGCAAAGTTTGAATCAAATCTGATCGTTCAAAGTAGGTTTTTTTTTTTTTTTTTAATTTCTTTACATTTTTTTTTTTTTTCATATTATTGCATTGTCATCGACCTTTGACAGGTGTGCAAAGTTTGATTCAAATCTGATCGTTCAAAGTAGGACAAAATCGAGCTCAAAGGGGTCGGTTACATACATACATACATACATACATACAGGTGAAGCTAATAAAAGCGTTATAAAAAACGAGCAGGTATCAGTCTTAAAAAATAACTATAAATTAAATATAGTTATTTTTACTTAGGTATCTGTTGACAATACTACAAAATATACAATAACTAGCGCTCGCCCGCGGCTTTGCTCGCCAATACCGTTCCCGTTGAAAAAAAAAAACCTTTTAAACCTTCTCTGGACCTCCACAAATCATTCAAGACCAAAATCAGCCAAGTCGGTCCAGCCGTTATCGAGTTATAGCGTCAGGAACGAAAACCCGACTTCTTTTTATATAGTAGATTAGTAGTTGTACCTAATATCACGAAAGCATAGTCACCCTAAAGAAAGTGCAGGCTGGATTTAGGATTTTCGATCGGAAAGCAAATTCTTATTGTCAGCCCCCCTGCCGATATTTAGATTTGAATGTAAAACCAAACCCTATATCCAGCCGGGTGGTTTTTTAATTAAATAATGAATATGAATAAAAAAAAGTTATTTCATGATATTCTTTAGTTCGTCTTCTATTCTAGACAAGTAAAATATTTCATGGATTATAGTTCTAATATAATGAAAATCCTTATCCCGTGAAGTCGTCGATGCTTGGTTCGAGAGACAGCTACTGAACAAATCAAGCACGCGCACTCTCGCCTGTGTTCAATCGACGACTGATTGAATGAGTTAAAACTTAGCTCGACCAAATTGATATCGTCTATGGCGTATAATATAAGGTTCATTTTGGGTAACAAAGAAATAGCATAGTGTAAATCGTTTACAATTCTAGCTTGATTTTTCGGAGGCGGCTGGTAATTGGGGGGTGGCTGGATTTAGGGCATGTTACCCTACACGCAGCTGATAAATATTCCCCACACTTTACATAGAGTTAATGAGTGTATGTTCTGTTAGGCCGACAGTTCATCGCTTATTAATTCAACCTTCGACACTATAACCAACCAAAACATAGGTACAGTAGACTATTGTCAAACCAGTAAGTTTGGTTAGATGTTGGAGTCCGGACTTCAACTAGTGTTCCTCCTATCAATCATTTATTATCCCTCCCACTCGTTCCTATATCCTTATAAAGGATTAAAGTAATTGAATTGAAATTAACTAAAACTATTCAGCTTCGATGTGATTGGTGTGATAATAAAGTAATAACTATTATAATCAAAGTCAGTATTTATTCATAATATGAATAATGTTGTAAATACTGATATACAATAAATTCTACTTGACAATCTGGTTTCTAAAGGTGAAACATATGGGGCTTCAGTCTAATCTGTAACTGGGCATCCAGCACTCCTGGATAATCACGAATGTGCTGGGATTACATTCGTGGGACCCCTGGGTGTACCTTCTGGCGCTGTCTAGTATTATGGATGGATCGGGGTCTTAACCATTGATCGCTTGATGGAATCATATAGTTGGGAAAATCCAATATTGCAAAGAACCTTATATGGTCAACTTATGGTGATCAACACGATTACTAAATACGGCATAGCCGATAATTACAAACAATGAAAGAACCTTGTATGGTCAAACTTATGATGAATAACATTAAAAAAAAAATAAAGAAGTAAGAAGTAAACGGGGAAGGGGTAAAGAGGAGAATATCAATCACACGGGACTGAGTGGTTATTTGTTTTGATACATATAAAACATAACTCATCTGTCCTACCCTTACCCAATCCCCGGGGGGTGCATACTGTGGATGGCACTCACAGGAGTGGGCGAGGTTGGAGCCTGCTCTTCTCTTCTCAAACAAAAAAAAATATATCTTAGTTTGTGTTCCTTAACATTCTCTGACTCTAAAAGTTCCAGGGTTACTTATCTCACAACGAGGGTGTAGACGATCATCTGGCCGATTCTTCGTGGATTTCCTTATGCTTGCGGGTGGTTTAGTTACATAACTAACACGACTTTATTTTATAAATATAGATTTCTGTCAAATACAACTTGCGATTAAAAAGGAGCATTCAATGCCATCTCTAGTCGAATAAAGGCGCCATAGAAATTGGATCATACAAGTCCAGTTCCAGAGGCGTTTTTACAAACGATATTGAACCTACAGTCAGTCGGAAAAAGACTATTCTTTACAATGCTATTTTGCTGGACAGTCAATTGAATGCAGCTGTTAAAAGCCTCTACTCTAGGTCCAATGGTTTTGACATACAAGCCAGTAGTGCCTTGGAATAATGAAAGAGTTCATTGTTGTTTTCAACAAAGAAAACGAAATTACTCAAGCCTTGCTCACAGCTAAGCGTACTGCGGCGGCAGTCAGAGAAACACTGGCAAATATCGCTGTTGTATTTGACAGCGTTTCACAATCACCACCGCAAAATGCTTAGATGCACAAGGCTTTACAAAAATACGTTTTTTCTCAGTCACGTCTAAACATTGCGTTTTTGGAGCATTGTAACAAGAAAAGCCCTGCGCACACCTAGGCCGCTGGCGTCGGCGATCAGTGAAACGCTGTCAAATATCGCTGTCAGATTTGTGATTTGACAGCGTTTCACTGATCGCTACCGCCAGCAAACTAATAGGTGTGCGCAGGCTTATAGTAAAAAAGTATTTGCCCAATCGTATTTTTCTTAAACAAACTGTCAAGTGCAAGCTTTTTTGACTTATGTATATGAATATTTTTCAATACACAAAGACAGAAATAAACCTGATTTGGTCCTCGTAGTCACTGAAAAATATTTTATAAAAAAATTTAATACATAATCTATATTCATAGTTTATACAACTTAGTGATGGCACAAGTATATGGCCTACCTAATGTTAAGCGGTAACCATTGGCTATAAGAAAGCATTGCGTCGTATAACAAAGCAATATCGAAATTGTTACCTTATAATACCGAAATAACAGAAAACAGAAGCAAAACTCGCTTTAAAACCACACTTCTAATACTCATTGATCTGTTATCTTTCAATTTGGAAACGCGCGGCTCTTCGTGGATTATTGGGGAAAGATTGCTTCTGGAATATTCAACGTCGAACATTTTGATCATTAAAATATTCGGTTTCTGTTTATAGGACAGTGCAGAAAGCCCTCTGGCAAGGTGGGGTGACGATTTGCGAAATTCTGGCAATCACTGAAGAACAGCCAAAGACCGGGCTCAGTTTCGCGTCTTGGAAGACACCTACGTCCAGCAGTGGACTGATATAAGTTCATGATGATGACAGTTTCCACCCAACTTTATACAGGCAACAACTGGCACCTAGGCTCACCTAGCTTTAGAAGTTTCAAAGTGGTTCTTGGAATAGAAATGAATAAAATTTTATTGAGTTTGAGTTTGAACACAATCAGCAATTATGGCAACATTGCAACTGACAGGTACCACCATTTAATATTTGGTCAACACTGTAGGCAATCCTTTAAATATATTAATATTTGGTCAACACTTTAGGCACTCCTTTAAATACATTGTGATATCAAAAAAGTGACTTGCGTGAATTCAAAATTTAAAACGTGTGTTAATCAAAACATGAAAAAACGTGTAAGTGAAGTCGTGGAGTGTATAAAAAAAAATGATTTGGCAAAAAGACGTTGGTTCCAGCGCCAGTTCAAACAATAAAACAGTTACGTGCGCGTCTGCAATCCATTGCAATTTTTAAATTTTTGTTCAAAATATTTAAAAATCGAACGTGGATTCAGCGGTCACCCGAACGAACCGTGTTTCAGGAAAAGTCCCACAGATTTGTCTTCTATTGTGAAAAAAAAAACCAAACAGACGCTATTTGACATCACAAATAGCTTTCGCCATGAAAAATCAAACATAACATGTGAATAAACCAAAAAATTCTCCCTTCCTAAAGGGCTCGTCTAATCGTAGGCACTTCCTCCTGTCATTACCTCCAAGTAGATTGATATCTAATGTCTTTCATCCGATGTTTACTTTGCAGCTTCCACGCGGTTTCACTCGCGTTGTCATCATCTTCATCAGCAAATTGTCCTGGATTTTTGGCCCGGCTTCACAATCTCGAACAATTTTTGACAATTGTTGAACTTCGAAACTCAAATTTTGTTAGCGAAAATTAGACAAGGTATCAATGCACCCACAGAATAATGTGAAACAAAAGCGCATTTGCTGTTCTGTGAATGCACCACACCCACCATACTTGGCAGATTACTGACCGCAGTGTGGGTGCTAAGAACTCAGGAGATGCTACTTCGCACCGCTGGTGGTGAAGTCTTCGTAAGTTCTTCTTTGGAAACACCACAGCTAAATTAAAGAAAGAAAAGAAAAGAAAGAAAATACATTTATTTAACATACATTCTATTAAAACGAAAACTCTTCATTGAATATAGCTACAACACTGTTTTAATTTATTACAAGGCAAACCAAAAAACATTTATTTAACATAAAACGAAAACTCTTCATTGAATATAGCTACAACACTGTTTTAATTTATTACAAGGCAAACCATTACAAGGACGCATGACGCCATTTTCTCCCTTCGACTAGTGACGTCACTCGTCGCTCGGTCCGAGTAAGGATGTCCCATTCCCAAAACCGGCTAACAATACATAGGTGTAGAAGTTAACAATAGATAATGGTATAGATAAAATAATTACTATTGATTCTTTAACAAAGAACAGGACAACGTTTTTCCGATGTTTTGTCTTATGGCGGCTGTACACATGGGGCCAAGGTGTTGGGCCAACGTGTTGGGCCAACGTGTAGAGAGCTACCTGGCGGTATGTTGGCTTAATTGGTCTAGTTGGCGCCAACATTGGCAGGCCATCCGAATAGTGTCGGTTTTTTGTGCACACATCAAAGGATCTTGGCGCGCTCCGCAAACAGCGTTCACACGTTGGTGTCTTGTTCAGTTCGCGTACGTATTTCGTGCGTGAGTGAAATTTACGATCCCATGTTCCGATAGCGATTGCGGCGCCGGTGTGGATAAGCAATGAGGTTTTACAATTCATAGAATTGTATCGACATGAAGGAATAATTTGGAATCCAAAAAAACCATCCACCACCTTCTTTTGCGCCATTTCTTTTTAGTCATTCTATTTTGGTGCACATGTACGTAATAACTAAACGCATTGTATAAATAAATTGCCACGGCTGCAAGAACTTCTACGTCCATCATCTTTGAAGCGCCAATGCAGAATGATCAGTAAGCCAATGTGTGAACAGAAATCTTGGTTATCCATCATTTTTGCCCAACACGTTGGCCCAACACCTTGGCCCCATGTGTACAGCCGCCATCAGGTTTTCAGTCTATAATCATAGTAATCGGTTATTTTAAAAGGATTAATTCCTTTTACACTATGGATTTGTATTTAATGATCAAACTTCTCAAAACTACTTCGTCCTTTGTTGTCAAAATATACGAGTACAATAGGGGAAAAACTTTCTAATCAATATAATATGTTTCCAACTTTCCAACCTTAAAACTTTTTCAACTCTATTATTTTAGAGTGTCTCTCAGAGAAGTATTCGTAAAGAACATCAATATGCATGAACATAGGCACAAAAGGTATGAACAATTACTTATTTCAATAATATTTTTACCATAACTTACAAGTATTAGCAGTAGTAAAGTTCTTTGAGTGTGGCTCGTCCGGGGAAGTACTACCACCATGCTTATTTCTGCCGTGAAGCAGCATTGCTGTTTGGTTTGAAAAATGTGGGTGCCGAACATCGGAACATCTGTCTGCTTCAAATTGATGGACGCAGGGCAGTGCATTGTAGGGTACGTTCAAGACGTACGTGACCTACGAGGCAATGCTTTGTTATAGGTGATAGTTACCACTTAACATCAGGTAGGCTTTATACTTGTTCCATCAGCTAGTTGTTTAAAAAAAATGGTCTAGTCAAGGTATTTAAAAACGGAAACAAAAAAGCAAATAACCTAAAAATCCATAAAAAGTTTTTTTAGTAGTTTCAGTACACAGTAAGTGATTTTTAAAATTCTGGCGTATATCATTTAGGCAGTTAATAAATAATGGCGAATTTAACAAGTTAGCAATGTAATTATCCACAAATGGTCAATAAGTCCAAACCCACGTTGTTTCTTTACCCCCTGTTGTTAGTTCCCCCCTGATCTGTACTCACCACCCATTTGTACCTCCCCTATCTTTTGTGCCCCGACTTCGATGTGGCTAACGATTCTTCCATTTTGTAATTAAATGGGCTCTTTGCTTCTTTTCTTCGTAGTTTTAATTAGCGCCATCTATATCATTAACTTGCTCAAAGTTTATTTTAGTTCGCTTTTAACAGGGTTGTTTTCAATCGGCACCTAGTTTTTGTAGTTTTATAAGTAAGTTCACTTAGTCTTAAAAACTATACGAGTACTTTGACAATGAGAGAATGTACTCTAAATTATTGTTACATTTATGTATTTCTTTTTAGCCGTAGGTCGTATTGATAAGGTTAAATAAATAAAAATAAAAATAAAAAATATTTTTTTACAATCTAAAGTCTTGCGCTCATCTAAGCGATCTGCGATGACGATCAGTGAAACGCTGTCAAATTATGACAGCGTTATTTCACAGCGTTTCACTGATTGCCATCGCAGAGCGTTTAGATGTGGACAACGCTTTAGGGCTGTAAATGTGTTACCTCAAACAGTTGTTATTGTTTAATTTGTCAATTAGCAATCCGTGAAACCTGCACTTAGTCGATTGTTGATTATGATTAATTTAGCAATTAATATCACTTTGACTATTAGTTATAGTAGGTATTCTAAAGCCTTGCGCACATTTAAGTGTTCTGCGGTGGCGATCAATGAACTGATATTTGGCAAAAAGCAATAGTTACCCAAGCTTTTGACCAAGGTTTAAGAGGGATGTAACCTCTTCGCAGCATTTTTGATTAAAACTAATTATTTTGAACTTATTTTCCATCCACCTTAATATCTGTAGGCCTACCACTAGCTCTGTCTGGCTCTGTCTCTGGCTCAGGTTTTGAGTCTGTGTTAGTGCTCACCAGTGTATTATACTATGTGTGTGACGTTTCAACGTATATAGGATTTATTGAGTCAACACTCACACAGACTCAAAACCAGAGTCAGATACAGAGCCAGACAGAGCTTGTGGTAGGCCTACTGTAGCAAGCAGAGTGATTTCAAACGACTTTATAAATAAATAAATATTGTGGACAATTCACACAACACTACCCAGCCCCAAACTAAGCATAGCTTGTAATATGGGAACCAGATAGCTGATATAATACCTACTTGAATACATTTTTAGGGTTCCGTAGCCAAATGGCAAAAACGGAACCCTTATAGATTCGTCATGTCTGTCTGTCTGTCTGTCTGTCCGGCCGTGTCACAGCCATTTTTCTCCGAAACCATAAGAGCTAGACTGATGAAACTTGGTGAGTAGATGTATTTTGTAAACCGCATTAAGGTTTTTACACAAAAATAGAAACAAACTATTAATTTTGGGGGTCCCCATACATGAAACTGAAACTCATTTTTTTTTTTTCATCGAACCCATACGTGTGGGGTATCTATGGATAGGTCTTCAAAAATGATATTGAGGTTTCTAATATCGTTTTTTTCTAAACTGAATAGTTTGCGCGAGAGACACTTCCAAAGTGGAAAAAAGTTGGTCCCCCCCCTCTAACTTCTAAAATAAGAGAATGATAAATCCAAAAAAAATATATGTTGTACATTACTATGCAAACTTCCAACGATATTTGGTTTGAACGAGATCTAGTCAGTAGTTTTTTATTTATACGTCATAAATCGTCAACCGCAATTTACCTTTCGACGAACTACAAAAACCTTTATACATATTATGTTAATTGATGCTACGGAACCCTTCATGGGCGAGTCCGACTCGCACTTGGCTGCTTTTTTTTTTTGTAAATACTGTAACGTAATGGTTACATGTTAAAAAAAAAATAAAAAAAAAAAAAAAAAAAACCTTGCATCTAATATATAAAGTACAGAAAATCAAGTAAAAAACACAAATGCAAGTACCTGTAAAGATTCCTTTTTAAAACATAATAATAGTAAGCTAAAAATATTTAACTTAATAGCTACTTTTCATTCATAAAAAATCATTTATAGAAACAGAAAAATGTAATTATTTTGCTACTTTCGTAACAAAGAATAAATTTACAAAAGCAAACACCTACAAAGTTACCTACAACAGAAAAAATAATAATAGGCGAAAAAGAATCATCGTAATAGCTACTTTTCATACATAAACTTAGCAAACTAAGAAATTTCATGTACTTGTTGTACTCATACGTACTCTAAGGTACTTCATGTACTTAGATCGTATTCCAACAATCACGTTTATGTTGAAGGGAGCAAAAGGTTGTCTGTCTTGCTCGCTCCACAAGGAGCGCCCATTACAAAAAAACTGAACAATTTCTAGCGTTGCCAACTTACGACGATTGCACGATATTTTTCCGGTTGCCACCAAAAGTGTCTCAAACTGCATTATTTTCGTAGGCTTGCATAAATACTCAATCGCCGAAGCACCGTGATGATACCACAGTTGAGCCTCGCCAAGTCGCGATTACTAGCTACTATATCCTCGTATAGGACATCAAAGTACCTAGGTATTATCGTGCATTGTTCGTATATAAAGTGAACGTGATTTCACCCATAGGAATCTATAACTAGCTCAGTCTTCGTAAGTGATAGGAAGCTTATTATCAAATCAGTGAAACCCCCATCTTGGGGTTTCACGGCGCTACGCGTTTTACGCTTACGCTACTTCTCACCACCACCACTCCATGCTGCACTGATGAGCTGCTAGCGGAGTGCTACTACTTACCAGCAGCGGCCGCTTCGCTGCCAATCCCCTGCCCGCCTGGCCGAACACCTGCCAAGGACACCCTGGATCTGCGCTGATCGACCTTCTCGTCTCCTCACGTCGCGCTAATACCAGGGGAGTGCCGTACTACCCAAACTAAAGTTAAGCGGGCCATAGAATCCACGACCTTGAGTTTTTAAATAAATAATTTTACTGTGTTGACACTTGTTTACATTCATAAACCCGTAGATACGTCACACTGGCGCCCAACGTGGGGCTTCTATGGCTTAACTTTGGTTTTCGTAGATATTTTGTGTTGGTGTGCATTGTATTACTGTGTAAAACGTTTTTTTCAGCGTCTTGTAACTAGAGTGTGCATAACAATTATTTTTTTGTTTCTACCCTCAAATTTTTGTTAGATGTTTTTTTGTTTTGTTACAACTTAATTTTTAAACTACGTTACGCACACACTAGTTACAGCTTCATACTTCACTCTTTCATGCTTTTTACCGGATTTCTTTTCTCACTTTGTTCATTTTTATTATTTTTTAATTTTTTTTTTTTTTTCTGAAAAAAACGTTCTTTATTTAATTTTTTTATTGTAACGGAGCAGAGTATTTGCTAAACTTTATTTAGGTCATTTGCGTTTCGTTATTGTTCACACTTATTTACAATGGCATTTCCAGTAAATTTTTTGTCGCTTCAAAAGACTGAGCTAGAATATGAGGTAGCTATTCGTGGTACGACACCCGCGCTTACCGTTCAAGAAATGCGTAAGCAAATAGTTAAATTAGGAGTTTTATTTCCATCGGATGTTATTTTAGATAGTTCTTTGCCAATAGCAGATGATCTATCAGGCGTGTTTGAGGTACTTAATAAAATAGATACTAACTTAGAATCGCCACTTTTAGGTAGCGCAGTTCAGCGTACACAGAACTTACTTAATCACGTATACCATCGTTTAAATCGTATTTCTTCTTGTGATGAGATTACGCAACCTATTTACGATGACTGTGTTAGTCGATATGAGAATTTATTGAAAAAGTTTGATTCACTAAAGGAACGTGCAGTCGACAGTAATTTGACTTTCCCTTCAACGTCAGGAACTCCAGAGCCTTGTAATCCCTCAAATATCACCGTACATTGTGATCGTGGGGTTTCCAGTGAGATTTCTAAATTAAAGTTTGATGGGAAAACTTGTGTACGCTCTTTTATACAGCGCGTGTCAGAATTCTGTACAACTAGAAAAATATCAGATGCTAAAATTACGTCATATGCGACTGAGATTTTTGTTGGGGACGCCTTACATTGGTATAGGAGCATAAAGGATCAGGTTACGGATTGGACGAATCTTGTGGAACTTTTAAAGGCGGATTTTGATAAATCGGATTATGATTATAAATTACTTTCTGAGATTCGTTCCCGAACTCAAGGAGAAACCGAGAACATCACGATATATTTATCTATTATGTCGGGGCTATTTTCTCGTTTGTCAAAAACTTTGTCAGAAGAGGATAAACTAGAAATAATACTCCACAACATCCGTCCACTCTACGCAAACATTATAGCATCTTCTCCAGTAATTAAAGCTATTTCAGATCTTAAAAGTATATGTAAAAACTATGAAAATGTTCAAGCTCGTTTAGCTCATTTCCATGAACCCCCAAAGATTTCTTCAGATACTTTAGCACCTGACTTTGCTTATTCAGGTAGTAAAAATAATGTTGATTCAAAGCAATATAATAACTTTTATCAAAAACAAAATAGACAAAATAACTATTATAGTAGCTATAATAATAAAACCTCGAATAAACCTCAAGCTGACCAGAACGCTAGTGATGGTAGGCAAAACTACGTGCATGCAATTGATGCACCACAAAACAGGTTGCGTTTTTGCCCTAGATGTCGCGTCAATACCCACAACTTAAGGCAATGCCAAGCTGACAAAAG